>OZ030017.1:80337918-80937918 GCA_964023405.1 Apodemus agrarius
ATGACCTCATGAATCTTGAAAGCTTCTGCAAGGCAAAGAACATAGTCAGTAAGATGAATTAGCATCATACAGACTGGGAAACATCTTCACTAACCCCCATATGATAGAGGGCTAATATCCAAATATATTAAAAAACTCAAGAAGCTAATCACCAAAAAACAAAACAAAAGAAATACAAAATGGGGTATAAAACTAAAGGAAGATATCACAACTGAGGGAATCTCAAATGTCTGAGAAGCATCTAAAGAAATGTTCAAAGACCTTAGTGATTGGACAAATGCAAATCTAAACTGCCATCCACTGGATGCTTTCAGTCAAAGATCAAGTGTGTGGTTTCGTTTCTGGATCTTCAATCCTATTCCACTGATCCACTTGCCTGTCACTGTACCAATACCTTGCAGTTTTAACACTATTGCTCTGTAGTATTGCTTGAGGTCTTGGATACTGATTCTCCCAGAAGATCTTTTACTAGTGAGAATAGCTTTAGCTATCCTGGGATTTTTGTTACTCCAGATGAATTTGAGAATTGCTCTTTCTAACTCTATGAAGAACTGAGTTGGGATTTTGATGGGGATTGCATTGAATCTGTATATTGCTTTTGGTAAGAAGGTCATTTTAACTATATTAATCCTGCCAACCCAGGAAAATGGAAGATTTTTCCATTTTCTGAGGTCTTCTTCCATTTCTGTGTTCAGAGACCTGAAGTTCTTGTCATGCAGATGTTTCACTTGTTTGGTTAGAGTAACATCAAGATACATCTTAATTGTTTGTGGCTATTGTGAAGGGTGTCATTTCCCTAATTTCTTTCTCAGCCCACTTATCCATTGAGTATAGGAGGGCTACTGATTTGCTTGAGTTGATTTTATAACCAACCACATTGCTGAATTTGTTATCAGTTGTAGCAGTTCTCTGGTGGGCTTTTTGGGTCACTTAAGTATATTATCATATCATCTGTGAATAGTGATAGTTTGACTTCTTCCTTTCTGATTTGTATGCCTTTGACTTCCTTATGTTGTCGAATTCCTCTAGCTAGCATCTCAAATACTATATTGAAAAGATATGGTGAGAGGGGACAGCCTTGTCTAGTCCCTGATTTTAGTGGGATTGCTTCAAGTTTCTCTCCATTTGCTTTGATGTTGGCTACCAGTCTGCTGTAAATTGCTTTTACTACGTTTAAGTATGGGCCTTGAATTCCTGTTCTTTCCAGGATTTTTAGCATGAAAGGATGCTGAATTTTGTCTAATGCTTTTTCAGCATCCAATGAGATGACCATGTTTTTTTTTTTCCTTTGAGTTTGTTTATGTAGTGGATTACATTGATGGATTTACGTATAGTGAACCATTGCTGAATCCCTGGGATGAAGCCAACTTGATCATGGTGAATGATCGTTTTGATGTGTTCTTGGATTTAGTTGGCAAGAATTTTTTGAGTATTTTTGCATCAATGTTCATAAGGGAGAATGGTCTGAAGTTCTCTTTCTTAGTTGGATCTTTGTTTGGTTTTGATATCATGGTAATTGTGCTTCATAGAATGAGTTGGGTAGTGTTCCTTCTGTTTCTATTTTGTGGAATAGTTTGAAGAGTATTAGGTCTTTTTTGAAGGTCTGATAGAATTCTGCACTAAAACCATCTGGTCCTGTGCTTTTTTTGGTTGGATGACTTTTTATGATCCCTTCTATTTCTTAGGGGGTTATGGGACTGTTTAGACAATCTATTTGATCCTGATTTAATTTTGGTATTTGGTATCTTTCTAGGAAATTGTCCATTTCCTTCAGATTCTCCAGTTGTGTTGAGTATAGGCTTTTGTAGTAGGATCTGATTTTTTGAATTTCCTCAGTTTCTGGTGTTTTATCTCCCTTTTCATTTCTAATTTTATTAATTTGAATACTGTCTCTGTGCCCTTTGTTAAGTCTGGCTAAGGGTATATCTATCTTGTTGATTTTCTTAAAGAACTAGCTCCTGGTTTTGTTGATTCTTGGTATGGTTCTCTTTGTTTCAACTTGATTGATTTCAGCCGTGAGTTTGATGATTTCCTGTCTTCTACTCCTCCTAGGTGAAATAGCTTCTTTTTGTTCCAGAGCTTTCAGGTGTGCCGTTATGTTGCTAGTATATGCTCTCTCCTGTTTCTTTTTGTAGGCGCTCAGGGCTATGAGTTTTCCTTTAGCACTGCTTTCATTGTGTCCCATAGATTTGGGTATGTTGTGCCTTCGTTTTCATTAAATTCTAAAAAGTCTTTGTTTTCTTTCTTTTTGTTTTCCTTGATTAAGGTTGATTTCCTTGTTCAGCCTCCATGTGTATGAGGATTTTTTGTTGCTTTTGTTGCTATTGAAGACCACTCTTACTCCATGGTGATCCATTAGGAGGCATGGGATTAGTTCAATTTTCTTATATTTGTTGAGGTCTGTCTTGTGACCAATTATATGGCGATTTTGGAGAAGGTACCATGATGTATAGAGAAAAAGGTATAGTCTTTTGCTTTAGGATGAAATGTTATATATATATATATCTGTTAAATCTAATTGGCCCAAAGTTTCAGTGAGTTTCCCTGTGTCCCTGATTAGTTTCTGTTTTCCTGATCAGTCCTTTGAGGATAGTGGAGGATTGAGATCCCCCACAATTACTGTGTTAGATGCAATGTGTGCTTTGAGTTTTAGTAAAGTTTTGTTTACAATTGAGGGTGCCCTTGCATTTGGAGCATGGATGTTTAGAATTTTGATTTCTTCTTGGTGAGTTTTTCCTTTGAACAGCAAGAAGTGACCTTCTGTGTCTCTTTTGATGACTTCAGGTGGAAAGTCAATTTTATCTGATATTAGAATGGCTATTCCAGCTTGTTTCCTGAGACCATTTGCTTGTAAAATTGTCTTCCAGCCTTTTACTCTAAGGTAGTGTTTGTCTTTGACCCTTAGGTGTGTTTCCTGTATGCAGCAAAATATAGGGTCCTGTTTCTGTATCCAGTCTGTTAGTCTATGTCTTTTTATTGGGGAATTGAGTCCATTGCTATTAAGAGATATTAAGGAATAGTGACTATTTCTTCCTGTCATTTTTTGATGTCATTTTTGTTTTTGAGTGGTTATCTTCTTTTGAGTTTGATGGAAGAAGGTTACTATCTTGTTTTTTCCAGGGTGCAGTTTCCCTCCTTGTATTGGAGTTTTCCTCCTATTTTCCTTTGTAGAGCTGGGTTAGTGGAAAGATATTGTGAATATTTGGTCTTGTCATGGAATATTTTGATTTTTTCATCTATGTTGATTAAGATTTTTGCTGGGTATAATAGTCTTGGCCAACATTTGTGTTCTCTTAGAGTCTGTATAAGATCCGCCCAGGATCTTCTAGCTTTCATGGTCTCTGGTGAGAAGTCTGGTGTGATTCTGATAGGTATTCTTTATATTTTACTTGGCCTTTTTCTTTTACTGCCTTTAATATTCTTTCTTTGATTAGTATGTTTGGGGTTTTGATTATTATGTGACAGGAGGTATTTCTGTTCTGGTCCAGTCTGTTTGGAGTTCTGTAAGCTTCTTGTATATTCATGGGCATCTCTCTCTTTAGGTTAGGAATGTTTTATTCCATAATTTTGTTGAAGATATTTGTTGGCCCTTTAAATTGTAGATCACTCTCATCCATCCCTATAATCCTTAGGTTTGGTCTTCTCATTGTGTCCTGGATTTCCTGGATGTTTTGAGTTACAAGCCTTTTGTACTTTGCAGTTTCTTTGACTGTGGAGTCAATGGTTATTATGGTATCTTCAGCATCTGAGATTCTTACCTCTATCTCTTATATTCTGTTGTTTGTATTTGCATCTATGCCCCCTGATTTCTTCCCAAGGTTTTCTATCTCCAAAGTTGCCTCCCTGTGTGATTTCTTAGTTGTTTCTACCTCTGTGTTCAGAACTTGGATGGTTTTGATCAGTTCCTTCACTTGTTTGTGTTTTCTTGCAGTTCTTTAAGAGATTTTTGTGTTTCCTCTTTCATGACTTCTGCCTGTTGACTCAATTTCTCCTGCATTTCTTTAAGTGATTTTTTTTTCATTTCCTCTTTATTGGCTTCTGTCTGTTGATCCATATTCTCCTGGAATTCCTTAAGTGATTTTTGTGTTTGCATTATAAGGGCTTCTACCCTATTCATGTTACCATGCATTTCTTTAAGATATTTGTTTATGTCTTTTTTGTGTTCCTCTAGCAGCATCGTGACCAGTGCTTTTAAATTCAACTCTTGTTTTTCTGGAGTGTTGGGGTATCCAGGACTTGCTGTGGTTGGTGAATTGGGTTCAGATGCTGCCATATTGCCTTGATTTCTGTTAGTAATGTTCCTATGTTTGCCTTTTGCCATCTGTTTATCTCTGGAGTTAGTTGGTCTTATTGTTACTGGTTGGTGTTTGAAGCTCCTGTGAGCCTGGCGTTTGGTGCTGCTGTTATAGAGGGCATCCATGCTCCAAAGGTGGAGGCCGGAAGGTTTCCACTACTGGGCTCTGAATTACCTCCTCAGCTCTGCTGAGCCGGATCCCAGCCTTCCCCCTGGCTTGCTGCCTGATGAGCAATTGGCCTCCCACTGTCTCCTCCTGGCCTGCCAAGTTGCCACCTCTTAAGAATCAGATCTTTTTTTTTTTTTTCTACTGATCTTGGCTAGTCTGTTAGATCTTTATGGTGACCTGGGCTTCTCTGTTGGTTCTCTATGGTGACCTATTCAGGCCACCAGCTCCAAGATGGTGGCAGGTCTTGGGGCTCTGTCTAACTGCAGGATTTCCTGCAGGACTGGAGGTTTCCTGGTTGGACTGCTGGAGCCTAGATGGTGGCACTCTCAGTCCACAGGGCTCTGTCTGGTTAGCTATCTATGGTGCCCAGAGACAAGATATTGGCCCCAGGCTGTACTCCAGGCACAGACCCACGAGCAGGTTGGTGCCTGTGCTTGTAGGTGCAGAGACCACCCACAGAGCTGATCTGGCTCTGGGTGTAGGCGAGGGCCTGACAGTGTTGTCGATGTTAGGCTAGGACTCTGTCCACGCACATGGCCCAAGCTGCCAGCTGCCCACAGTGACCCCAGTCAAGATGGCAGCCTAGCTGCAAGCCCAGCAAGCTGATCCCCAGCTGTATGTGACAGCTGCTGAACTGTCTGTGCACAGACTTCCCGCCGAACTGCTCTGGCTCTGGGTGCAGGCAACAGCCTGACAGGGTAGTCGATGTTAGGTTAGGTCTCTGTCCACACACTGCCAGCTGCCAGCCCCTGCAGTGACCCGAGGCAAGATCTGTTATAAACTTCTATTTCAATTTAAGCCTTGGTATCTTGTGTGAACTTGTGATGAACTTTGTAACATGTGATCATGTATTCTGAAAGATCTTTAAGGGCTGAGAACAAGATAAGTCAGACGAGAAGAATAAGGTAAGAAGAATTTAGGTAAGAGGAACAGAGCTGAGAGAAGAACTGTACTGAGGAGAAGTTTTAAGTCTGAAGAGAATAAGATCAGAAGAATAATGAAGAGTGGAATAACTTAGAAACTTTTGGTAACATAAAATAACTACGAGAACAATGTGCAAGAAGCAGAGAGAAAGAAGAACAAAGAAGATGTTGCAGAGAGCAGAAAGAGCAGGCAGGCTTCCCCTTACCATGGACAGGTCCCATGGCAAGGACAAGACAGGCTTAGTCTTATTAAGAGAAACAGCCTTTTCCTTACAAACATGGATTTAATTCATTTAGCATTAAAAGGATGGAAGCTTTTTCTTTCTCAATGCAATAAATATTGGAGATCATTTTTCGTCCAGAATGAGTGAGTTCTTTCTGCACCAGTGCTTGGTCTTTTGCTCCATATGCATATATGTAATTGTGAGAATGTATGCATGTGTGTGTGTGTGTGTGTGTGTGTGTGTGTGTGTGTATGAAATTGTGAGAATGCATGCAAGCTGGGCCCAGCTGACTTTGCCTGGAAATATGTATGTATGAGTTTATGTGAGATTATACATATTCACTTATGTAGAAGTTTTTCTTTCTACAAGTGTTATTCTCTTCTCATGGTTCAATAGAAGTTTATTGCTCCTAACATCCCCCCTAGACTGATAAGCAAGAGGCATCTGGACAAAAAAGGAAAAGGCTCTAGCAACTAATTCTTTACTTAATATCCTGCTGTTTTAGGATGAGGTGTTAAATGCCTGAGACTGCAGTCTCTGGCTTCAGAGGAACACAGAAGGCAGGTCATCTACATTAGCATAGTAACTTAGACTTAGATAAGTAAACCTTTTATTATACAGCAACCCTAAATTTTCTGTAAGACAAAATCTTACCCCCAAAGCTTCTAAGACAAAGTTTTACCCCTGTTGATGCTCTTCCCCACTCAGCTACCTCAAGAAGAACCAAGAAGAAAGAAACACCTCTGCAGGGACTGTCTTCCAGCAAGTAATCAAGAACATCTGTAGTAGTCTTGTAATATTTTGGGATCAAAAGCTTAAAAAGGTACAACTGCTTTTAATTGTTTTTATTTGTAATGTATGATATCTACTTTGGGTACTCTGTTATGTGTATTATACAGTATTATTATTTTTACTATTTTATTTATTTTTTACTGATGTTATATAATTTATTTTAACTATATTTAAAATCACTTTATATGTGTCTCTATTCAAGAAATCTTCTACAATATTAAATATGCAAAAGTTTTTTTCAAAAGTTTCTTAGTTTTGTTTTGTCCCCATATTTGTACCTATACCTTCTCTTCAGATCTTCCTTCCTATTTTATGTCCCTGCTCTATCTCTGTCTTATTTATTACACTATAGTCAATTTATCCTTTCTTAGGAGATCTCTTTTATAAAGCACTTGATAGAAAACTTTATGTAGAAAACTATTTTTCTTACATCTCTCTCACTTTGCATGAAATCTAACTCTTAAAGGATCAAGGACCTCAACATAAGACTTAATTATCTGAATCTGATATACTAAGAAGAAAGGTATAGCTTAAACTCACTGACACAAGGGATGGCACAGGCAGTAAGACCTGCAATGAACAAATTAGACCTGATGAAACAATATTTATCAAATAGGCAACTGACAGAGTTTTATTATACATAATATAAGAATAAGTCTTAAATGAATGTAAAAATGAAGTAACCCAATTTAAAAATGAGTCATAAAACTAAAGGGTTCCTAAAAGATAAAACACAGCTGACTAACATTGTTTTAAATGCTCAAAATCCTTAGTATGTTAAATTGTTTGTGTCAACTTGAAATCAGCTCTTAAATCATCTAAGAGGAGGGAACCTTAATTTAGAAAATGTCTCCATGAGATCGGGGATCTGTTTGTAGGCTGGCCTGTAAGGATTTTTTTCCTTTCTTTTTTTTTCTTTATTCTTTTTTTTTTTTTTTTTTTACAGTCCAGTTTTTATCCCCTTCCCAGTACTCCCTCTGACTATTCCTCATCCCCTACCTCCTCTCCCCTCATTCCTCTCCTGGAGGATTTCCCCATCTGATCCCACCAGAATTTCCTAATCCCTGGGCCCTCAAGTCTCTGCAGGGTTAGATGTATCTTCTCTTACTGAGGCAAGACCAGGCAGTCCTCTGATGTATATGTGTCCAGGGCCTCATATCAGCTTGTGTATACTGCCTGGTTGGTGGCTCTGTGTCTGAGACATCTCAGGGGTCCAGTTGAGACTGCTGGCCTTCCTATATAGGGTTGCCTTCCTCCTCACATTTTTTCAGCTTTTCCCTAATTCAACCACAGTGGTCACCATCTTCTGTCCATTTATTGGGTGTAAATATCTGGATCTGACTTTTTCATTTGCTTGTTAGGTTTCTCAGAGGGCTGTCATGCTATGCTCCTGTTTGCAAATACACCAAAGCATCAGTAATAATGTCAGGCCTCGGAGTCTCCCCTTGAACTAGATCCCAATTTGAGCCTGTCGCTGGACCTCCTTTCTCTCAGGCTCTTCTCCATTTTTGTCCCTGCAATTCTTTCAGAAAGGAATAATTGTGTGTCACAGTTTTTGAATGTGGAATGATAACCCCATCACTCTACCTGATGTCTTGTCTTTATACTAAAGGTGGGCTCTACAAGTTCCCTTTCTCTACTATAGAACATTTTATCTAAGGTTCCTCTCTTTGAATGCTGAGTCTTTCACCTCCAAGGTCTCTGTGCATTTTATTTTATTTTTTTTTAATTTTTCTTTTTTGTTTTCTTGAGACAAGGTTTCTCTGTATAGCCCTGGCTGTCCTGGGACTTTGTAGATCAGGGTGGCCTTGAACTCAGAAATCTGCCAGCCTCTGCCTCCCAAATGCTGGGATTAAAGGCATGTGCCACCATTGCCTGGCATGCATGTTCTTAAATAGCAATTGATGCATTAGGGCTGAGATAATTTTGCCTGTGCTATTCTTAGGCCAAACATCCTGGGTAGCATAATAAGCAGGCTGAGTAAGCCATATGCAACAAGCCAATAACCAGAACCTGTCCATGGACTCTGAATCAGCTCCATCCTCCAGGGTTCTGCCCTTTCCTGTTTTTTTTTTTAAGGGTATGCTATAAAACCTTTTTCATCACAGCTTGCTTTATGGTCATGGTGTTTCACTGTAGCAATAGAAATACTAACTAAGGCACTAAGCCATCAAGGAAATAAATATTAAAACTAATTTATAATATCATTTTATCTGATCAGAATAGCCAAAGTCTCAAGAAAGCCAATGAAAGCTTATGCTAGCTAGAGTATAAAGGAAGAGGAACACTAATTCTATAGTGATGTGGAAATTTTTGTTGTTGTTTTTTTGTTTTTTGTTTTTTGTTTGGAAACTGTTGTATGAAAGGTTGGTTTTGCTGTAGCAGATACTAGGGAAGGTATTTTGCTAAGTACAGACACATTGTTTTTTTTTTTTCCTAGAAGCTGCCTATAAAATAAGCATGTGATAGTTTGCTAGAGCAGATGCTTGAGAGGACATGATGTTTGGAAATGATATATGAAGAAGCCAACAGACAGAAGGCCATGCTGTTGCATTGGTTCACTTTGTCACTCATTACTGGCCTTTCTTGGACTTTGCTGATTGTGGTCTTCTCAGGAGTTGCTGTGGAATTGTTTCATCTTGCCTTCTTCCCAGATCATCATCTGTCATCACTTCAGGGGGAAACACACTTGAGGTGGTGTTTTCGCACCTTCTTGCTACTTTCACAACTCTGGCCAATTGGCAAAGCTTCATTGTTTCCTCTGGATTAAATTGCTGTTGCTGATTTAAATAATGTTTGCCAGTGGATCGAGCTACCATTGCTGATTCATGTGAACTGAACTATTCATCCTGACAGATAAGATTGTAATCACCCCAAAGAACTATTTTTTTCCTTTTATCATCATTAGTAGTAATAGTATTTTAATTAATTAATTAATTAATTTTTTTAAAACTTCAGATTTTCTTCCTCTCCCCCATTCACCCACTAATTGTTCTACATCCTATACCTCCTCCCTAAACCCTGTCTCCACTTGGATGTCCCCACCCCCCACCCCACCTGACTTCTAAACTCCCTGGGGCCTCAAGTCTCTTGAGGGTTATGTGCATTATCTATAAATGAATACAGACACAGCAGTCCTCTGATTTATATGTGTTGGGGCCTTATATCTGCTGGTATATATTGCCTGTTTGGTGGTTCAATATTTGAGATATCTCAGGGATACATATTAATTGAGACTGCTAGTTCTCCAATAGGGTTGCCATTCTCCTCAGCTTTGTTCACCCTTTCCCTAATTCAACAAAAGGGGTCAACTGCTTTTGTATATTAGTTGGATACAAATATGTGCATTTGACTCAGCAGCTTGTTGGGTCTTCTGGAGTGAGGTCATGCTAGGTCCCTTTTTGTGAGTGCTCCATAGACTCAGTAATAGTGTTAGGCCACAGAACCTCTCCTTGAGCTTGTTCCTACTTTGGGCAAGTTTCTGGGCCTTCTTTTTCTCAGGGTTCTCTCTATTACCATCCCTGTAATCCTTTCAAATAGGAAACATTAATGGATCAGAATTGTGACTGTGGGATGGCCGCCATCCCTCATTCGGTGCCTTGTCTTCGTGCTGGAGATGGGATTTATAAGTTCCCTCTCTCTACTGTCAGGAATTCCATCTAAAATCCCTCCCTTTTAGGCCTGAGAGTCTCTCACCTCCCAGGTCCCTAGTGCATTTTTGAGGGTCCCCACAACCTCTTACCTCCAAAGGTTGCCTGTTTCCATTCTTTCTGCTGGCCCACAGGGCTTCAGTCCCTTTCCTTCTCCCAATACCAGATCAATTACCTTCTCCCCACCACTCCCACCACCATCCATTTTCCTTTCCAGGTGCCTCCTTCCCTCCCTACTTGGGGTTGATTTCTTTTCCCTTCAAGTGTGACTGAGGCATCCACACTTGGGCACTTCAGTTTGTTGAACTTTTTCAGTTCTATGGACTGCATCTTGGAAGTTCTGTGCTATTTTTGGCTAATATACACTTTTTAGTAATATACCATATATGTCCTTTTGTGTCTGTTTACCTCACTCAGGATGATATTTCCAGTTCTAACCATTTGCCTGCAAAACTCAGGATGTCCTCATTCTTAAAGCTGAGTAGTATCCCCTTGTGTAAATGAACCACATTTTCTGTATCCGTTCTTCTGTCGTGGGACATCTGGGTTGTTTCCAGCTTATAAGTATCACAAATTAAGCCACTGTAAACATTGTGAAACACCCTCCCCTATGGAATGGTAGAGCATCTTTTGGGTACATTCCCAAGAGTGGTATTGCTGATTCTTCAGGTAGATCTATTTCCAGTTTTCTGAGGAACCTACAGATTCATTTCCAGAGTGGTTGTATCAGTTTGCAGTTGCACCAGCAATGAATTTTCTCTTTCTCTACATTCTCTCCAAAATGTGTTATCACCTGAGGTTTTGATCTTAGCCATGTTGATTGGAGTAAGGTACAATCTCAGGTTTGATTTGCATTTCTCTGATGACTAAGGACTTTGAACATTTCTAAAGGTGATTCTCAGCCATTTGAGTTTCCTCAGTTGTGAATTGTTGGTTTAGTTCTATACCCCATTTTTCAATTGGGTTGTTTAGTTTTTTGGTGATTAGCTTTTTGAGTTCTTTATATATGTTGGATATTAGCCCTTTGTAGGATTAGTGATATTTTTTTCCCAATCTATAGGTTGTCGATTTGTATTATTGGCTATGTCCTTTGCCCTATAGAAGCTTCCCAGTTTCTGAAGTCCCATTTATCAGTTCTTGTTATTAGAGCCTGAGCCATTGGAATTCTGTTTAGCAAATTTTCCCCTATGCCAATGATTTCAAGGCTCTTTCCCACTTTCTTTTCTATTAAATTCAGTGTATCTGTTTTTATGTTAAGTCCTTGATCCACTTGGACTTGAGGTTTGTGCAAGGTGTCATATATGGGTCTGTTTTCAATTTTCTACATACAAACAGCCAGTTAGACCAGCATCACTTATTGAAGATTGTTTCTTTTTTCCATTGTAAGTTTTTGGCATTTTTGTCAAAGATCAAATGTGCCAAAGTGTGTGGTTTTATTTCTGGTTCTTCAATTTTATTCTATTGATCAACTTGTCTGTCTCTCCACCAATACTTTTCAGTTTTTATCACTATTGCTCTAAAGTAAAGCTTAAGGCCAGGGATGGTGATTCCCCCAGGTATTTTTTATTTTTATTATTTATTATTATTTTTATTGGTTATTTTACTTATTTATTTGCATTCTTCTGCATGTTGACCTCCAGTTGAACCAGCACCATTTGTTTAAAAGGCTTTTTTTCCACTGGACGGTTTTAGCACCTTTATCAAAGATCAAGTGACCATAACTGAAGACCCAGAAATGATCCCATTTTTTATTTTTAATACTTGTTTTCCCTATTCTGGGCTTTTTGTTTCTTTGTCTGTTTTTTGCCTTTCCAGGTGAATTTGAGAATTACTCTTTCTGAATCTTTGAAGAATTGTGTTGGGATTATGATATGGATTTCAACGAATCTATGGATTGCCTTTGGTACCATAGCCATTTTTACTAGGTTAGTTCTGCCAATCTATGAACAGGAGAGTTTTCTCCATTTTCTGAGATTTTCTTCAATTTCTTTCTTAAGAGAGTTGAAGTTATTGTCATATATGTCTTTACTTGTTTGGTTAGAGTTATCCCAAGAGACGTTGTATTATTCATGGCTATTGTGAAGGGAATTATTTCACTAATTTCTTTCTCAGCCTGTTTTATCATTTGTATCAAGGAAGGCTACTAAATTATTTGAATTATTTTTCTATCTGGAAACTTTGAAGAAATTGTTTATCAGCTGGAGAAGTTCTTTTGTAGAATTCTTGGGGTCGATTATGTATACTATAGTATTATCTGCAAATAGTAATACCTTTATTTCTTCTTTGCTAATTTGTATCCCATTGATCTCCTTTTGTTGTCTTATTGTTCTAGCTAGCACTTTGAGTACTATATTTAGTAGATACAGGGAAAATGGGCATTCTTGTCTTGCCCCAATTTCTGTTGGATTGCTTCAAGGATATATCCATTTAATTTGACATTGGCTGTTGGTTTGCAGTAGATTGCTTTTAGCTATGGGCCTTGAACTGCTGATATCTCCAACACTTTTAATATAAAGGGCTATTGTCTTTTGTCAAATGATTTTTCTGTATCTAAGGACTTGATCATGTTATTATTTTTTCATTTGAGTTTATTTATATACTATATTACATTAATGTATCTTTGTATATTGAACCAACCTTGCATCCCTGATATGAAACCTACTTGACTGTGGTGAATGGTGGTTTTGATCTGTTCTTGGATTAGGTTTGTAAGGATTTTATTGAGAATTTCTGAATAGTTAATAATAAGCCTTCTGTGGTTTAGGTATCAGATTATTTATGACATCATAGAATGAGTTAAGTAGTGTTTCTTCTGTTTCTATTTTATAAAATTTTATAATTTTGTAAAATTGTTTGAGGAATATTGGTAACAGTTCTTCTTTGAAGATCTGGTAGAATTATGTACTGAATCCAATTGGCCCTTGGCTTTTTATGGTTGGGAGTTTCCCAATGATATAACAGGCTTTTTCATTAGGATCTCATGATTTTTTTAATTTCCTCCCTTTCTCTTGTTATGTCTCCCTTTTCATTTCCTTTTTTTTTAAATTTTCTATATTCTTTGTTTACATTCCAAATGCCTACTTTCCCGGTTCCCCCTTCCCAATAAGTCCCATAAGCCCTCTTCCCTCCGCCCATTCCCCAATCATCCCCCTCCCATATCTCCGTCCTGGTACTCCCCTACAATGCTGGATCAAGCCTTTCCAGGACCAGGGCCCTCTCCTTCCTTCTTCTTGGGAATCATTTGATATGTTAATAGTGTCTTGAGTATTCAGAGCTTCTGGGTTAATTAATGGTTGGAATTGGAAAATATGATCTTAAGTGAGGTAACCCAATCACAAAAGAATACCCATGGAATGCAGTCACTAATAAGAGGATATATCCCTTTTCATTTCTGATATTGGTAATTTGGATGCTACCTCTGGAGTTTGTTTGGCTAGTGTTTTATCTATCTTGTTGATTCTCTTAAAGAACCAGCTTTTGGTTTTGTTGGTGCTTGGAATTGTTTTCTTTGTTTCTACTTGGTTAATTTCTGCCCTGAGTTTGATTATTTCCTGCCTTCTACTCCTCTTAGGTGAGTTTGCTTCTTTTTGTTCTAGAGCCCTCAGTTATGGGGTTAAGTTAGTCTAATATCTCTCCAGTTTCTTTACCTCAGCACTTAATGTTCTGAAATTTTCTCTTAGCCCTGCTTCCACCATAAATTTGGGAATGATGTGTCAAAATTTTCATTAAATTCCATGAAGTTTTTAATTTCTTTCTTTATTTCTTCCCTGACCATGTTATCATTGGGTAGAGAGTTGTTCAGTTTCCAAGTGTATGTGAGCTTTCTGGTGATTTTGCTGTTATTGAAGGCCAGTCTTAGGCCATGGTGATCTGATATGATACCTGGTACTATTTCAATCCTCTTGTATTATTTGAGGGTTGTTTTGTGACCAATTATATAGTTAATTTTGGAAAAGGTATCATGAGGTTCTAATGAGTTATATTCTTTTGTTTCAGAGTGAAATGTTTTCTAGATATCAGTTAAATCCATTTGGTTCCTAACCTCTCTTATTTTCACTGTGTCTCTGTTTAGTTCTATTTCAATGACCGGTCTATTAGTAAAAATGGGATGTTGAAGTGTCCCACTATTATTCTGTGGGGTCCAATGTGTGTTTTGAGCTTTAGTAATGGTGCCTTTATGAATGTGATTGCTCTCGCATTTAGGGCATAATTATTCAAAATTGAGACTTTCTCTTAATGGATTTTCCCTCTTATGTATATGAAGTGTCCTTCTTAATCATACTTGATAACTTTTGGTTGAAAGTCTATTATATTGGCTATTAGGATGACAACTCCTGCTTGTTTCCTGGGACCGTTTGTTTGGTAGACCCCTTTTCTATCCTTTTACTATGAAATAGGGTCTGTCTTTGTTATTGAGGTGTGTTTCTTATATGCAGCAAAATGCTGGATCTTGTTTCTGTATCCAGTCTGTTAGCTTATGTCTTTTTATAGATAAGTTATATCCATTAACATTGAGCAATATTAAAGAGAGATGACTGTTGGTTACTGATGTTTCGTTTTGAAGGTGGCTTTATATGTTTGTGGTTCGCCTGTTGGCTTTGTTGTGAGATGCTTAATATCTTGTCCTTCTTTTGTCCAGGTAACTTCCTTGTGTTTGAGTTTTTCTTCTAAGATCCTCTGTAGGGCTGAATTGGTAGACAGGTACTGTGCCTGGGTTTCCTCAGCCATCTCTCTTGAATGAGCATGCATGGAACATGACTAACTGCATCAGGACTGTGAAGCAAACAAAATCCACATCCTCCTTTGCTTTTATTAACCCTTCTTTTCTACTGCCTCTTGTGACTGGTAGGCTATAAGGGAGTTTAAATTGTTCAAGATCTCTTATGAGAAAGGGTTTTGAAAAATATAAGCTAAAACTTACAGCATGAAATGGTACAGACACTATAGAATCAATGTGGGGGCTTCTCAGAAAGCTGAAAACTGATCTGCAATATCCAGATATACATCTCTTTGCGCTTTAAGAATTCTACATCTTACGACACAGCTACATGTTCATCTAAGTTCATTGATGTTCTATAAATAATAACCAGAAACTAGAAACATTTAATACAACCACTAACTTATGGATAGATACTTATATTTTGCTATATTTCCATTTGTATACAATACTATTTATTCTACTGTGTAAAAAAGTGAATTATGAAATTTGGAGATGTGTAGAAGAGGCTGGAGAAAATCATCCCAAGTGAGGTAACCCAGTCTCAGAAAAACAAAATTGTGTTTTATCTGTCATTTCTCTACTTGAAGGCCATGTATCACTACTGACACTATAAAACTAGCCACCAAAAGCCAGGTATATGGTTGGACTGTGAGTGAATACTCCATGTTGTATACCAGAACTGTATTTTGTCTTCATCCATGTAGACTTACCATAAAATTATAATAAATAACTAAGCACAATAGCCTGTTCTAGTCTGGAGACCTGTACAGCCTCTTTGAACAATGTCTCAGAAGGATGTATCACAAGCCATGCACTCCAAACATTTACCAAACAATTCATATCATCTGCAATAAAACTCTTGTAATAAAACAACATAAAATATTTTTACTGGATATTTGCTTTATTTACATTTTAAATGTTATCCCGTTTCCTTGTTTCCCCTCTGAAAACTGCCTACCTCATTTCCCCTGCTGCTGTTCACCAACCCACCCACTCCCACATTCCTATCCTGGCATTCACCTACACTGGGGCATCAAGCCTTCACAGAACCAATGGCCTCTCCTCTCATTGATTTATAACCCACTTTACATTTAAGTAAGTAATGTACTACTGCTAACCTTAAGCAAGTCTGTTTCCTTTAAAACTCAAGACATGGGCTCACTATGTTGTCACGAGAAATGGAAATAATGTACCTACAACTTTAAAAATACTCTCAGAATTTACATTTATTCAACTATTACAATTTACCTTACAATTATATCTTCACAAATACACTTTATTTTATGGTTACAGTAGTCAATTTAATTTTACTTCAAAATACTTGCAAACAGAAGTGAAAGTTTCTGAATATACTACTCCTCTCTTCTTTCCTCTTCTACTAGCATTGAAAATTTAGTACAGAATGGAATTAATCTAGTCTTGAAATATAAGGGATTTGAACCAAACATTCCTGAAACATTCACCTGCCCTTGTCAATTACAGGATTTAGCTTATCAATTAAGTTTAGTATAAGCATATTATGTTCAATATGCTGTATAGTCCTCCTCATTAAGTGCATGCTAAGTAATCAGATATTAAGTTTATTGTTTGTCTTAGCCAGTAAATTATATGGTGATCAAGAAATGATTAGAGACTACCCCAGAAAGTTTGTTCTTTTCCATTTTTTTAAGAATGTTTGGAGTCCTTGTTACAGTGGTAAGGATGATCATGATGACCCCATATCCAAGCAACTTTTTTAATCTTCACGTCTTTGTAAAATATGTTCTCAGTTTACACTTAGTATAAGCTGAGAGTCTTTAAAATGTCATGCAACGTTGTCATCAAATATTGTCAGATTTCTGTTTTACTTAAGTCCTCTGAAATCTTGATTGCCATATGAAAACAATTAAAAAAACCTTTTAATCTATGAACCATTATAGTTATTGAAACTATTTAATGAAATAATTATGTTAATGTAATGATTTCAAATAAAACCAGTGCTAAAGTTCTCACAAAGTTCTATATAAAGAAGGAAGTGTGGGGAGGAATTCTAATTTCAGCAATATATAACTGTTCAGGATGGTTTGTTTTACATAGGATTTGTTTCTCTGTTTCTATACTTATATAAAGTTACTTCTCTAACTGCCAACTACAATTTACTAGATGAGTGTTAGTTTTGATAATATAAACTTTTTCAGAGGGAATTTGTATGTAGAAATTATCCTGGAAGCTATGTTGCTTTTTACTTCTACTGTCCAATTATTCAAGGAGAATACAATAACTAACAGAACATCACAGTATTGATAATATCATATTATAAGAGTCAGATTATGGGAGTTAAAATGTCAACAATTTACATTGATAATATAACTAGATATATGAATATTATGAAATTATAAAAATGAGATATTTGCACAATTATGTACAAGGGTATCATCATTGTTATTGCTGTTGTTAGTTTTGTCATTTAAATATATTTTATGGAAAATGAATTTGCAAGTAATTTTTATTTGGAAAAATAAATAAATGAACTTCTTATATAACTTTTCATTATCTAATTAATTTAACATAATTACAGATTACATTATTAGTATCTGTATTTACCAGTAGGTAATTTATGCATTATATCTTACTGCACATAGTTTTATAATTATCTTTCTTTAATATTTAGCAACTTGAGAACTACATTGTAGTAAGCATTAAAGATGACTTCTATATAGCACATCAATAAGATTTTCATGCTATTTAATTGATTATGGAATCAGACATATCAGTTTGCAATCCTTTTAAGAGAAGGTAGAATTTAATAGCATATTGTAGATTTATATTTCTCACTTGTTAAAAAATACACAAGATTGTACATATTCCTGTTTCTCTCTATTCTCTATTTTTCTGTCATGTTTACCTTGCTTATAACTTTCCTCTGGACTTGAGTTGGTGGCTGTATTATTCAATTGTCTCACTGGGAAAGAAGTAAGGAGACATAATGTATCATGTATCGGGATTTTGTTGTTGATGTTGTTGGGCTTTTATATAGATTTCTATTTTTGTAAGTGAGCTATAATGAAAAGATGGATATCATATTAAAACACAAGCAAAATTTAACAAAATATATATACTTTACACAATTGAATAAAAAATCAAACAATTGCCCCACATTAATTGTTGGAAAATATTGGTTAGCATAGATTTTTGAAGTTCTTTATACAATGGTGTCTATTCAAGATAAAGGCAAAATTCTTAAAGTAAAAAGAATAATGAACAGGTTGGTTAAGTTTCAGATTCCAGACTACAAACAGATTTTAATATAATTTACAGATATATTTATTGTCATCTTTTCATTCATTAAACAACAAAATAAAATTTATTATGTAAAGAGTATGACAAATTAATATAACTATGTTGATTACCTTTTAAAATACCTGATTCGTATCTGTGTATACATGGTTGTACAAATTAGAAGAAGGTTTGGGCTTGTGGAGAAATTAGACACTATGGATAATAAATACCAGCTGTAATATTCTGGGAACACATTAAGGCTAGATTTTTTTTTTAAAAAAGAAAAATTCTAAAATAATTCTATTAAGCTAAAAGTTCAAGTAGATAGAACTGGAGCATTAAAGAGAAAACTATGAATGTCCAATTCTGTAGCCACATATTACTCTAATTTGTTATATTTGATGATAATTTGATATGTGCCTCTTGTGCATCTAGAATAATTTCACAGGTTAACTCTACATCTTTCCATTTTAGCCTCTGGATTTCTATACTCCCAACATCCTCAACAGTTGTTATTTTATGCAAGACATAGTGTCACAACAATTTAATCCCAGCACTCAGGAGGCACAGAGAGGTAGATTTATATGAATTTGAACCAGCCTTGTCTGATTATGAAGTGCCTAATCAGACAGGGTTATAGAATTCAGTCCTATCAACAAGGAAAAGAAGAAATAAATAAAAAATATTACTTAGTTTTATTATAAATTATGGGTTTAGAAAGCTAAAGAGGGGTGATTCATTACATATAGTAATCACAGTTCTCTCTATTAATGGATTGACATGTCTGTTTTTGTGTCTTATACCTCTTCACACTCTTCTCGAAGATGTCCAGAGATACTCAGAATCTATATGTACACAATTTTCTCATCTTTCTTCTACCTGGCAATTGTTTCTTCTTGATGCAAATGAGTCTATAGAAGAAGAAATCTAATACAATAGTTTTTAAGTATTTCTAAATGTTATTATTTTGATTCAGTTATTTTTCTGAGGCAGTCCTATAATAGGAAATATTTATACTGTAAGTTTAAAAAATAGAAGTAATGTTTAATTATACACACTAGATGATACCACAGGTATGTATTTAAAATTTTGACTGAAATAAAAATGTTTGAAAAGCAAATAAACAGGGATGATATTTTGAAAATGAAAGTAGGACTTGGGCATTCACAATGGTCCATGCTTGTAATCTCAACATTGAGAAGCAGAAATTGCTTTCATTGATTCCATCAGTTCCTACCCTTTCTGACAGGTAGACATCTGCCCACAAGTATAGCAGAATATCATTAGGAAGCATGACTTCCTTCCTACCTTCCTTCCTTCCTTTCTTCCTTCCTTCCATCCTTTCATTCCTGCCTTCTTCTAAAAAATTTGGTTCTTTTCATCTTCTGATTTCTGGCAATCCAGTCAGTGCTAAGTCGGGCTCTCTCTTGGGACATGGTTCTTAAGATGGTCAAAATTTTTGATTAGCCATCCCACAATTTCTGTCCCATTTTACCCCAGCACATTATATTGGTAGCAAAAATTGTAGACCTCCCATACTTCCTGGAACCTGGACAAATAGGTTCTGAGGGTTTGAAGTACAGCTGGAAATGGTCAGGTAACAACTTTCAGAAGGGAAGCCCACAAAATGTTGAGAGTCTCCCTTCTACTGTGGCAACACCAAGGTCAGAAGCAGGAACAGGTGGCAGGATGTGCAGAGGGCAGTAAAAGACAGTGGAATTAGCCTACCCTCCCAGGTGGATCCAAGATCCAGAAATGGATGCTCCAGGAGAGAAAACTCTTCCCCAAAGTGTTACAGCTCAGTAAATTATCCACTCTCAAAACTTTCTTGGTGATGTAACTTGCATACTTTGTTGCATATATATAGGAACTTTAGAAACATTGAGGAATAGGGTGGTATCCAGGGGTACAAGCTTCCATTTGGCTCACCTTAATATGCTAGTGATGTTTTATTTGTTTGGGGTAGGACTTCAGGTGTTTTCCCTAGTGACTGGTTGTCATAGTACTCTCCTCTGGGTATGATCATTATCTGTTCCAGAGCAGAAAGAGTTAGGCAAGGAGTTGGCCTGATTCTTACCATTTTCACTTCTGAGTTTCATGGAGTTTGTGCTCACAGAACCTTACCAGTTGTTCTGTCTGGAGGCACAGTCGACTTGCCTCTCATTGCTCAAAGGTTTTGTAGCTGAATTCGTGTTTTAACCCCTCTACTGGAAGTACTGCTCAGCTGTAGGAGATAGCTGATTCAGGCTGTATAGTCTTCCTTATTAGGAATCTTAGCTAGGTTCACACAAATTGATGCCTTGGAGTTTCCATTGCACTAGGTTTCTACTTTGCCCTTGAATTGCCTCCCAATATTAGTTGTCTCTCACAGTCCTCGATCCTTCCCCACATGATTCTTCCTGTTTGTATCTCCACCTACCCTGATTCTACCTGCAACATTTATTCTGTTTTCACTTCCGAGGAAGATACATGCATCACACCTTGAGCAGTTCTTGTTATGTAGCCTCTCTGGGTTCTCATATTATAGCATGATTATCCTTTGCTTGAGAGTTAGTATCCACTTGCAAGTGATTATATACCTACATTAATGTTCCTGTGTCTGAGTTACCTCACTCAGGATGATTTTATTACAGTTCCATGCATTTTTCTTACAAAATTCATCATGTCCTGTTTTTAATAGCTGAATAGAATTCCATGGTGTAGATGCATCATATTTTCATTATCCATTCTTCAGTTGAGGGACATCTAGTTTATTTCTAGTTTCTGACTATTTTGAATAAAGTTGATATGGATACAGTTGAGCATGTTTCCTTGTGATGCAGTGTACTTTAGGCATATGCCCAGGGTTGTTATAGCTGGGTCTTCAGGTAGTTGAAGTCCAAATTTTCTGAGAAACTGCCATAGTTATTTTTAAAGTGGCTGTACAAGTTTCAGCTCCTACAGGCAAGCATTGCTGAATTTTTGTAAGCTTTTATGTTTTCTATATAGCTATGAGTTTTTTCTATTAGGTCAAAACTTTATTCTTTTATCATATAATATACCTCAACAACAGTTTACTATATCTCTACCTCTCTCCACTTCTCCCTATTACATTTTTCCATATCCATTTAACGTCTTAAATTTCTCTTCAGAAATAAAGAGTCCTCCCAGCATAACAAGATACAATAATACTAGCCACAAACACTCCTACCAAGGATAGGTTAAACAACCCGGTAAGAAGAAAAGGGTCCCAAGAGTAGGAAAAAGAGTCAAAGACACACACAATCACATTTATAAATCTAGTAAAACACAAATGTCACACCCAAAACATATTTTTAGAGAACCTAGTCAATATGCATATAGGCTCTGTGATTGCCTTTCCTTTCTCTGTGAGACCACATGAGCCTGTTTAGTTGATTCAGTGGGCCATGTCCTCATATTTTCCTTGATGTCACTTCTTCAGGTACCCAGAGTTCCAAAGGGAGCAACAAGAGAGAGAGATATTCCATGTGAGCACTCTCTTCACCTATGATTTGGTTGTAGGTCTCTGCATCTACTTTCATCAGCTGTCTTCGAATGTCTCTGTGATGACTGATCTTCTAGACACTTGTATGTGAGAATAGCAGAATATCATTAGGATTTGTTTTCATTCATTGTCTATTCTGTCTCTGGGCTATCTTTCAAGAAGTATGCCAGCCAAGCAGGCCTGGGCTCTATCTGTTGGCATGGGCCTCAAATTAGCCCAGTCATTGGTCAGTCACTCCCACTAATTCAATGTCTCCATTGCTTCAGGAGATCTTGCAAGCAGGACAATTTTCAGGTGGAAGGTTTTGTAACTGGGTTGATGTTCCAGTCCCTCCACTGGTTACAGAGAATATTCATCTAAGGCTCCATATCCTCCATTAATATGACTTCTTTCAGAATCACACTCCTATCACCCTGAGAGTTCCTACTGAAGTGGGTTTACACATTGATCCACAAATGTCCTCCAATTCAAATAATCTCTCAGTATGTTCTTTCTATCCATTTGTCGTCTCCCAAACCTTATCACCACTGTTTCTACCATCACAGTCTTCTCACAAAAATACATTGTATTTCCCATTCCCAGGTAGATCCATGTATTCCTCCTTGGCCTTCTTTGTTACTTTGCTTTATTGGAACTGTGGATTGTAGCATAATTATTATTGCTTAATACATATATTCCATTGATAAGTAAGTATATACCATGTTTGTTTTTCTGGATTTGGATTACCTCACAAAACATGATTTTTTCCTAGTTCCATTCATTTGCTTGAAAATTTCATGATCTTGTTTTTTTATAGAGCTGAGTAATACTCCAATATGTGTATGACCACATTAACTTATCCATTCTTTAGTTTGGGTATATAGGTTGTTTAGAGTTTCTGATTGTTATGAATAAAGACATCATGAAAAGAGTTCAAGAAGTTTATGTGATAAGATTGAATATCCATAGGATATTTGTCTAAGAGTAGAATGCTTGGGTCTTTAGGTAGATAGAGTCCTAGTATTCTAAGGAATTATTGATTTTCATAGTGTTTGTATGCATTTGCAATCCCACTAACAATGGAAGATTGCTTCTATTGATCTACAGCCTCACTACTATGGGCTGTTACTGGGCTATTGATGTTAGAAAGTTTGATCATTTTAAAGTGGAATCCTAAAATGCATTTGTTTTCATTTCCCTGATGTCTAAGAGTTCTGATTATCAGTCATCGAGATCCCTATATTTAGAATTTTCTGTTTAGATGTATAGCACATTTTTTAAATTAGATTGTTTGGTTTGTTGATTTCTAGTCTCTTGAATTCCTTATATATTTTAGATATTATCCCTTTGGTAGATGTGATATTGGTAAAAATCTTTTTCTAATCGGTAGGCTGCCAAAAAATTTTGCTCTTTTTTATGTGTTCCTCAGCATTAAGTTTTAGGATCCTTATTGAAGTATCTAATATACATGCTAATGTTGAATTAGCCTTTACAGTGGAAATTTCTGATTTCTTTAACAACTCAGTTGTGTCACATGATATTTTTCTGGAAGCTGTGTTGTGAGAATGCCCATGATGTTTTGCCGAAAACAGACACTTGTTAAGGCACATGGTGTTTAGAAGAATATAAATAGAACCACAAAAACAGTGAGAGGGTGTTCTTGCATTACAAAGTTGTGTAACACTTCACTGGTTTACAGTGGAATTATTTGGTAATAGTAGCAAGATGCATGTCAAATACCTTCTCATGTTAGTTCAGCTGTTTTGCTTGACTTGTGCCCATTCCACAAAATCTTGCTCTTCCTGCTAGATTGTGCCACCTCTACTGACTCAAATGTGATGTTTTCTATTGACCTGGACTGATGGTATCCTGATAGTGAAGAGTATAATCACCCCCATGGAAGTATTTTTTTTTTTTTTTTTTGGTTTTTCGAGACAGGGTTTCTCTGTGTAGCCCCGGCTGTCCTGGAACTCACTCTGTAGACCAGGCTGGCCTCGAACTCAGAAATCCGCCTGCCTCTGTCTCCCAAGTGCTGGGATTACAGGCGTGCGCCACCACCGCCCGGCCCCATGGAAGTATTTTTAAACAGGTGCCAAATATTCTTTTCCTATTAACCTTTTTTTTACATCTACCTCTGGTTGGTGAATTGCAAGGGATATTGAAGTGTTTAAGGAATGATAAATAAAATAAGTTTTGAAAAAATCTAAGTCTACAAGCATCCATTTGAACTTATGGCATATTGGGATGAATGTCTACGACATACTTTCCTCTAAGCTTACCCTATTAAATATTCAAAACTACTACATGGAGCTTTCTGATTTACCATTTATTTTTTCAGATAACTTCAATTGGAGAATTCAGGGTCATATTAAGTACATTTTACAGTATTTCTGCTGTCTACCACAAGTGCTTACTAAGAAATGATATGACCATTTTGCCTTAATTACTTTCTTTGCATGTGGTAAGGCATTTCTTTTTTGATCTTTTGCATTCAGTTTATTTTGCATCTCCTGTCTGTGCACTCAGTGTAGACTTGCAATTGCTGGTTTTATCATTAGTTCTTTGTTAATTGACTTTTTCATCTGTAAAGATTGCACAGCAAATATAAGATTCCATGGTTGAAATTAAGCATTATTGATTCCCATTTTTTTTGTTCATGTATGTATTTTTTTGAGAGAAGGCAATTAAATTTAGATGTTTATGCAATTAGCCTGAATAATTAATATTAGTGATGAGGAAAATTGAAACATTATTTCCATTACTGGATTTTATTCTCTCTCTATATATATGATATGACATATGTGTTAGATAAATTCTGTTGTCTTTTATAAAAATCTTGAGATATATATATGCAATTTTTGAAAATGTTCTGTAAAAAATCTCTAATACCTTATATATTACATTTGTTTATTTACATTTTATATTATGCATCATTATATAATAAATATATTTCCTATATTATAGCATATATAATATATAGTATAATATATTATATATTTCCATTTTAACTCTTTTCTAGTTAATACTAAAAACATATGCATTGATATTTTCCATTATTGAATCACTCTCAAAGTTATCGAATACTGGCCCTTACCCTTTGATAGAATAACACTTAGTCTATGCTTCATCTTTACGGTAAAGACTTTAAACTAATATACATATTTGAATGTAATTTTCTACCAACTATAAAAATCATGATGATTATTTTATTACAAACACCAGCCTTGCTGGGGTAGATAAATTGTCGCAAAAATTCTTATGTGTTTGTATTATTATCTCTGATCCAACTATAGTTTAGAATATCAAGAGACTCTCACAACAGTGTCTCTAGAATTGTAACATAATGGTCATTGCTGTCATTTTTATTAAATTAGGATTCAATGTACAGCATCTTTCAGTCATCTGTGATGATATCTGCTTGGTATAGTACTAAAATGCATGCTAACCAATTTAGCTTGCACACTTAATTTGTAGTTTTGATAATATAGGTTGTATTGGTCTGTATATTCAGTGGGTTGAGGATGGCCTTGTTTAACATCAAAGGGAGGAGATGCCCTTGTTCCGGGAAAGGATCTATGTGGCAGTGTAGGGGAATAGCAGGACAGGGAAGAAGGGAGAGGGTTGATTGGGGAACTGGGGGAGGGGAGATGGCTTATGGGATTGTCGGGGGGGGATCAGGAAAGGGGACAACATTCAAAATGTAAATAAAGAATATATCTAATAAAAAAATAGATTTCTCTGCTAATTTTTCACAATAGAATTCTGTTCCAGGAAGCACATTAATTGCCTACCTGAAACACCCCAAGTAAAGAATCAGTCATCTCATAACAGAATTCTGATCGAATAAAACCATGAAACTGATAAACATGAGATAATTAGTTATATAACAGGATAATAATGCATTGTGTAAGTGTTATAAGACAGAGTTTACTTTTAAGTTAGTTACTAGTAGGATGAATTCCTCTTATCATCTTACTGTTTCACTTGGGGCTCACTAAAGGATCAGAACCAATATCATATATATATATATATATATATATATATATATATATATACACATACATACATATATAACCAATTATGTGTTGTGTGAATATATGTGTATATATATATATATATATATACATATATTCACACCACACATACAGAAAATCACACTAACACACACGCACAAACACACACACACACAATCAGAATTTATAAAGTCACCTTTAAATTAGTAAACCATCCAAACAAACAAAAATGCTAGAGCCTAACTGAAAAGTGGACAGCCTGATTATTTCTAGTTAATTGAGGCTGAATACATCAGTAGCAGGAATAATCAGACAATAGCTGCCTCTTATGAGGGATGAGGGAGGACAACTGAAGTACTCAGGCACATGGCAGGATCCTAATGGAGCTAGTAAGTGAAATAGTGGAAACTCTTGTACTGCCATCAGTTTCAGAACAGCAATGACAGCAACAGGGCAAAGCAACTGGGAAGAAAGATGGAAAGTCGAATCTTCCCTTATTTTTCAAACTTACATATTCTCCTTCTCCTCCTCTTCTTCTTCCTCCTCTTCCTCTTTCTTCCCTTGCTCTTCCTTTTGCTACTCCTGTCTATTTCTTTTTCTCCTCCTCCTCCTCCTCCTCTTCTTGCTCTTCCTCTTCCTCTTCCTCTTCCTCTTCCTCTTCCTCTTCCTCTTCTTCTTCAACTGCTATTAGATTATACTGTCTAAAAAATTTAAGATTTTCCCATCAGGGGAGCCCTGCAATCTGAGGTCGCTACATCTTGGCTCCTGTGACCAAGCAGCAAGCTCAGCCAGGTTCGCAGGGAATAACAGAGTGAAAGATGGCTTGGAACACAATCTGCCCGGGTTCCTTCTGCATGTAGAAGATGGGCAGCTCTACAGCTCTCTGAGAACTTATCCTGGAAGGGAGCATTTGACCTGCAGGGAGTCCAGTGCTTAGAGGGAGTCCTGCTCTAAAAGACCTGTGCCACACCTGACATGGGGAAGATCTTACTTCCTGATACTCTCTGGAGAACTGGCAGGAGCAGGTTATTCAGTAAGAATTATCCCACTTCTAGAGGCACAGAGCCACTCACTACCCAGCAACCTCCAGATCACCACTCCTCTTCTTTCCTTTCTACCCCTCCGTCCTCCACTGCCACCTCCCCTTTCCATCAGATGTGGTAGATCCATGCTCATTCTGACACAGGGAAGAGCCCACATCCTGATATTCTCTATTGAACGGGCAGGAGCACAGCATTGGAGAACTGGCAGAAGCAGGTCATTTGTGAACTGGCACCAGTAGGTGCATTCAAACTGGTAGAAGTGGGGCATTGAGAACCAGTATCAGCAGAGCATTTGAAATCCAGCAGCAGCAGAACATTTGAGAAATAGCAGCTTGCAGGGCATTTGAACCTTGCTAAGTCTGCCACAAGAGAGACCCCATTACCTGGTACTTCCTGGAGAACCAGCTGTTTACAGGGCATTGGAAAGAAAGGGAATCCCAGCAGTACAGAAACTCAGGTTGGCAGGACAGAGACGATAGAGACAGCAAGTCCAGCTAACACAAGAGATAACGAGATGGCCAAAGCCAAACACAAGAACATTACCAACAGTAACTAAGGCAACGTGGCACCATCAGAACCCAGTTCTCCCACAATGGCAAATCCTGCATACTCCATCACATTAGAAAAGAAAGAGCTAGTTTTAAAGTCACATCTCATATTGTTGATGGAAAACTTCAAGAAAGGCATAAATAATTCCCTAAAAGAAATACAGAAGAACATGGGTCAACAGGTAGGAGCACAAAAATCCCTTAAAGAAATAAAAGAGAAAATGAATCAAAAGGATTCATTTTCCCTTAAAGAGGAAACACAAAAATCTCTTAAAGAAATATGGGAGAACATGGGTCAACAGGCAGAAGCCCTTAAAAAGGCAATACAAAAATTCCCATAGGGAATTATGGGAGAACATGTGTCAACATGCAGAAGCCCTTAAAGAGGAAACACAAAAATCCCTAAAAAGAAACACAGGAGAACATGGGTCAACAAGTAGAAGCACTTAAAGAGGAAATACAAAAATTCTTTAAAGAATGTCAGGAAAACAAACAAACAAACAAACAAGTGAAGGAACTAAACAAAACTATCCAGGATCTAAAACTGGAAAAAGAATCAATAAGGAAATCGCAAAGTGAAACATCTCTGAAGACAGAAAACCTTGGAAAGAGTTCAGGAGTCATAGATGCAAGTATCAAGAACAGAATATAAGAGATAGAAGAAAGAATTTCAGGTGCAGAAGATACTATAGAAAACATTGACTCAACAGTCAAAGAAAATGCAAAATGGAAAAAGCTTGTAACCCAAAACATCCAGGAAATCTACACAATGGGACACAATGAGACACAATGAGAAGCCCAAACCTAAGGATTATAGGTATATAAGAAAGCAAGGATTTACAACTGAAAGGCCCAGTAAATATCTTCATTAAAATTATAGATGAAAACTTCCCTAACATAAAGAAATAGATGCCCATGAATATAAATAAGCCTTCAGAACTCCAAACATATTGGACCAGAGAAGAAATATCTCCCATCACATAAAAATCAAAACACCAAATGCACTAAACAAAGAAAGAATATTAAAAGCATTGTGAGAAAAATGTCAAGTAACATATAAAGGGAGGCCTATCAGAATTACACCAGACTTTTCACCAGAGACTACGAAAGCCAGAAGAGCTTGGGCAGATGTCATACATACCCTAAGAGAACATAAGTATCAGCCCAGACTATCAAAACTTTCAATTACCATAGACGGAGAAAACAAGATATTCCATGGCAAAATCAAATTTACACAATATCTTTCTACAAATCCAGCTCAGCAAAGGATAATGGGTGGAAAATACCAACACAAGACAGCAAACCAAACTGTAGAAAATCAACAAGGTAATCATTCAACAAACCCAATAGTTTTAGATCCTGGATAGTTTTGTTTAGTTTCTTCACTTGTTTTTCTTTTTTCCTGAAATTCTTTAAAAAAATGTTTGTATTTCCTCTTTAAGTGCTTCTACTTGTTGAGCCATGTTCTCCTGTGCTTCATTTAGGGATTTTTGCATTTCCTCTTTAAGGGCTTCTGCATGTTGACATACACTGCGAGAGTTTCACCTCTAACTAAGAAGATAATAGTAAGCATAAATCACTTTTTCTTAATATCTCTTAATATCAATGGTCTAAATTCCCCTATAAAAAGACATAGACTAACAAACTGGATACATAAACAGGACCTAATGTTTTGCTGCATACAAGAAACCCAGCTCAGTGACAAAGACAGTCACTATTTAAGAGTCAAATGTTAGAAAACAATTTTCCAAGCAAATGGTCCCAATAAACAAGCTGGAGTGACCATTCTTATATCAGAGAAAACTGACTTTCAAAGAAAAGGTGTCAAAAAAATATAGAAAGGAACACTTCATACTAGTCAAAGGAAAAGTCTACAAAGATGAAATCTCAATTCTGAACATCAATGATCTGAATGCAAGGACACCCACATTCATTAAAGAAACTTTAATAAAGCTGAAAGCACACATTGCACCCTACACAATAATAGTGGGAGACTTCAACACCCTATTTTAATAAATGGACAAATCAAGGAAGTAGAAGCTAAACAGAGATAGAGTGAAACTAACTGAAGTTATGGACCAAATAGTTCTAACATATATTTATAGAACATTCCACCCTAAAGCAAAGGAATATACCTTCTTCTCAGCACCTTATGGTACCTTCTCAAAAATTGACCATATGATTGATCACAAAATAGGCCTCAACAGATACAGAAATATTGAAATTATTACATGTATCTTATCAGATCACTATGACCTAAGGCTGGACTTAAGCTCAAACAAAAGCAATAGAAAACACACATACACATGGAATTTGAACAATGCTCTCCTCAATGATAGCTTGGTCAAGGAAGAAACAAAGAAAGAAAATTAAAGACCTTTTAGATTTTAATGAAAATGAAGACACATCATACCAGAATTTATGGAACACGATGAAAGCAGTGCTAAGAGGAATACTAAGAGCTCTGAGTGCCTCCCAAAAGAGAATGGAGAGAGCTTACACTAACAGCTTGATAGTGTACTTGAAAGTTCTAGAACAAAAAGAAGCATATACCCCCAAGAGGATTAGAAAGCAGGAAATAATCAAACATAGGGCCGAAATCAACCAAATGGAAACAAAAAGAACTACACAAAGAATCAACAAAACAAGAAGCTGGTTCTCTGGAAAAAAAAAAAAAAACAACAAGATAGATAATCCCTTAGCCAGACTAACCAGCGGGTACAGTGATAGTATCCAAATTAATAAAATCAGAAATGAAAAGGGAGACATACCAAGAGAAACTGTAAAAATTCAAAAAAAATCATCAGATCCTACTACAAGAGCTTATATTCAACAAGGTTTGAAAACCTGCATGAAAGGGACAACTTTCTAGATACACATGAGCTACCAACATTAAAACAGAAACATAAATCATCTAAATAGTCCCATAAGTCATGAGGAAGTAGAAGCAGTCATTAATAGTCTCCCATCAAAAAAAAAAAAAAAAAAAAAGCTTAGGACCACCACTTGGGTTTAGCAGGGAATTCTATCAGATCTTCAAAGAAGAATTAATACGGATACTCTTCAAACTTTTCCTCAAAATAGAAACTCAAGGAACACTACCCAACTCATTCTATGAAGCCACAATAATGCTTATATCTAAACCAAACAAAGACCAAACAAGGAAGGAAAACTTCAGACCAAACTCCCTCATGATCACTGATGCAAAAATATTGAACAAAATCCTGCCCAACCAAATCCCAGAATGCATCAAAACTATAATTCTCCACAATCAGGTAGGCTTCATCCCAGGGATGCAGGGATGGCTCTATATATGGAAATCTGTCAATGTAATACACTACATAAACAAACTAAAGGGGAAAAAAACACATCATCATTTCATTAGATGCTGAAAAGGATTTTGATAAAATACAGCATCCCTTCATGATTCAAGTCTGGGAGAGATCTGGAACACAAGGCCCATACTTAAACATAGTCAAAGCAATATACTGCAAACTGGTAGCCAACATCAAGTTAAATGAAGAGAAACTTGAAGCAATCCCACTAAAATCAGGGACCAGACAAAGCTGCCCACTCTCTCCCCATCTATTCAATATAGTACTTGAAATCCAATCTAGAGCAATGGCAGCAAAAGGAGCTCAAAGGTATACAAATAGGAAAGGAAGGAGTCAAATATCACTATTTGCAGATGATATGATAGTATACTTAAGCAACCCCAAGACTTCGACTAGAGAACTCCTAAAGCTGATGAACAACTTCAGCAAAGAGCTGGATATAAAATTAACTCAAGCAAATCAGTAGTCTTGCTCTACTCAAAGGATAAACAAGAGGACAAAGATATTAGGGAAATGACACTCTTCACAATAGTCCCAAGTAATATGTCATACTTAGGTGTGACCCTAAAAAAGCAATTGAATGATATATATGACAAGAACTTTAAGTCTCTGAAGAAGGAAATCGAAGAAAGTCTCAGAAGGTGGAAAGATCTCCCATGTTCATGGATTTGTAGAATCAATATTGTAAAACTGGCCATCTTGCTGAAAGCAATCTACAGATTCAATGCAATCCCCATCAAAGTCCCAAATCAATTCTTCATAGATATAGAAAGAGCAATTCTCAAATGGATATGGAATAACAAAAAACCAAAGATAGCAAAACTATTCTCCACAACAAAAGATCTTTTGGGGGAATCACCATCCCAGATCTCAAGCTCTACTACAGAGCAGTAGTGATAAAAAACTGTTTGGTATTGGTATGCAGACAGGCAGGAAGATCAATTCAATAGAATTGAAGACCCAGAAAGGAACCCACACAAGTACGGTCACTTGATATTTGAAAAAGGAGCTAAAACCATCCAGTGGAAAAAAGCATTTTTAACAAATGGTGCTGAATCAACTGGAGATCTGCATGCAGAAAATGTAAATAGACCAATTCTTAATTCCTTGTACAAAGCTCAAGTCCAAGTAGATCAAGGATCTAAACATAAATCCAGACAAACTGCAGCTTATTGAGGACAAAGTGTGGACAAATCTTGAACAGGTGGTCACAGGAGAAAGGTTCCTGAACAGAATACCCATGGCTTATGCTCTAAGAACAAGAATCGGCAAATGGGATCTTATAAAACTGCAAAGCTTTTGAAAGGCAAAGGACACAGTCAATAGGACAAAATGGCAACCAACAAATTGGGAAAAGACCTTTTCCAACCTTACAACTGATAAAGGGCTAATATCCAATGTTTATGAAGAACTCAAGAAGTTAGTCTCCAGAGAGTCAAATAACTCTATTAAAAAATGGGGTGCAGAGATAAACAGGGAATTCTCAACTGAGGAAACTCAAATGGCTCTAAAGAACCTAAAGAAATGTTCAGCATCCTTAGTTATCAGGGAAATGCAAATCAAAACAACATTGAGATTCCACCTTTCACCAGTCAGAATGACTAAGATGAAAAACTCAGGGGACTACAGATGCTGAAGATGATGTGGGGGAAAAAGAACACTTCTCCATCATTGGTGAGATTGCGAGCTGGTAAAACCACTCTAAAAATCAGTTTGGCAGTTCCTCAGAAAATTAGACATAGTACTACCAGCTGACCCAGCTAAATCCAGAGCTTATACCCAGAAGATGCTCCTACATATAATAAGGATGCATGCTCCACTATGTTCATAGCTGCCTTAGTTATAATAGCCAGAAACTGGAAAGAACACAGGTGTCCTTCAACAAAGGAATGGATACAGAAACTGTGGTATATATACACAATGTAGTAATATTCAGCTATTAAAAATAATGATTTCATGACATTCTTAGGCAAATGGATGGATCTAGAAAGTGTCATGCAGAGCGAAGCAATCCAATCACAAAAGAACACGCATGGTATGCACTCACTTATAAGCTGATGTTAGCCCCAAACACAAAATAAACAAGTTACAATTCACCCAGCACAAGAAGAAGGAGACTTAAGTGAGGGTTCTTCAGTTCCTCTAAGAAATGGAACAAAATAGTGACAGGAGCAGTAAGGGAGACAATGTGTGGAGCAGAGACTGAAGTAAAGTAAAGGCCACCTAGAGACTGCCCTACCAGGGAATTCATCTTATAATCAGTCAACAAACCCAGACACTACTATGAATGACAAGAAGTGTAAAACAAAAGGAGCATGCCATGATTGTCTTGGAGGAACACTGCCAGAGCCTTACAAATACAGAAGCAGATGAGAGCAAACAACTACTATTGGACTGGGAATGGGGTCTTCAATGGAAGATGTGGAGAATGGTCCAGAGGAGCTGAAGGGGTTTACAGCCCCATAGGAAGAACAATGATTTTGGCCACTCAAACAACCCAAGACGTGGGACTGAACCATTAACTAAGGGGCACTCATGGTTCTAGCCAAAAATGTGGCAGAAGAAGGACTTGTTGGACATCAGTAAGAGGAATGGCCCTTGTTCAGGTAAAGGCTCAACTGAGGCCTGAACAAAAGGAAACCAAGGTGGGGGGAAGAGGGAGTGTGTTAGGTGAAGAGGTATATAAGTGGAGCCAGGGGGTAGGAGGAAGGGGAGGGGTTGGGGGGGTCTTAGGGGAGGGGTATATCGGGAAACATTTTACCATTGGCAATGTAAATGAAGATGATATTCAATTTAAAAAAAGTGATTTCCCATCAATCAAGGTATTCAAGAAGATTGTTCTAGAGTGGGCCCTTACTCACTTCATTTTAATTTGATTCTAGCCTCACCAAACCTATAGACTCGTTTCCTCAATAGATTGTTTTTATTTGAGTAGCAATTATGAAAATGATGTTATGTTTTCCATAAAGACTGATATTTAATGTGGAAAAAAGCATTTTGCCTGTTTCTTCATTAAAATATCCAGATAGAAAATGTTCCTCTTCTAAGAAGCAGAAGTTAAAGTTTAGCACATAATCAAATGAATGTATTTACTCTAACTACATAGTTTCTGTTAATTATCAGAGTCTTTGTAGTCAAACTAGTTACACAAATTCTTCTGGTTTGAAAAGGAATGTGCTCTTCAAACAGTGAAATGCATCCATGGACATACTACTTAGAAACAGGTCTAACATCTCTTAAGGTCGTTCATCAAGCTACTTTAGTCTATTTATACTGATCTTTCACTTGTTTGGCTAGTCCCACTAAGATATTTTATATTGTTTGTTATTATTGTGAAGGCTATTATTTTCCTAATTCTTTTCTCAGCCTGTTTACTCCTTTGAGTAGAGGAAGGCTTTTAACATGAAGGGATACTGCTATCAGCCAACCATTGGACTGAGCACAAGGTCTCCAATGTAGGAACTAGAAAAAGTACCCAAGAGCTGAAAGAGTTTGTAGCACCATTGAAAGAACAACAATATGATCCAACCAGTACCCCCAGAAACCTTAGGGACTAAACCACCAACCAAACAGTACACATGGAGGGACCTATAGCTCTAGGTGCATATGTATCAGAAGATGGCCTTGTTGGACATCAAAGGGAAGAGAGGTCCTTGGTCCTGAGGAGGGTAGATATAGGGGAATGAGAGGACAGGGATTTGGGAGTGGGTGGGTTTTTGAGCAGGGGTAGGGGGAATAGGACAGGGTGTTTTTGGAGGGGAAAACAGGAAAGGGGATAGCATTTGAAATGTAAATAAAAATATCTAATAAAAAATAAAAATGCAAGGTGTTTAACAACAACAAGACAAGATGCTCTAGTCTACTTATATGTTATTCCACAGTGTATGATTGTTGATATTATCATATTATTGTTATAATATAATTAAATACAATAATTAAATACTTTCTTCAAAGATGCAGACTAGTGATTACTAATATCTCAGAAAAGCTAGTCTCTAAATTTTATAGACCCTCACTATTAAAGTATATGTATGTATGTTTATAAGTTTAGATGGTATCTTTCTATAACTTCCCAAGAACTAAAATGAAGGGTGACTATACTGTCAGCTTTGACTATATGTTAATAGACAATTCTGACATGTTTTAGTACCAGTTTGCTTCACTAAATGCTATCAATGTATACTTTATCATGATATGACTTCTTCTATCCCAATTTCTATGGCCAATAAACCATAGTAGGTTTTTTTTTCTTTAAACATTTTGTAAACAACCAAATCAAAACCAAATTCAAACAAAACAAATAACAAACCAAAACAAAATAACAAACAAAAAATAAACAAATATAATTCAGACACAGATAATAACAAAAATATTTCAAGTACTCTACGAGGTTTTATACATACACACACACACACACACAAACACACACACACACACACACACACATTCTTATACCACCAAATACTAAGATACTGTGTAATTCTTCTAAAAAATGTTCCAGCATGAAATGGAGATGCATTATTTGATCTCAAAATTACTTAGGGTTGTTTTACTTAATATCTAAAATATATTTTTAGTTATCAATTTTATTAGTTTGTAGCCTATTTGATTTTCAAAGATTATAAGCATCATTTCAATTATTTATATTTGTTTAAGATTTTTCTATATGGTATTATATATGGTAGAAATTTAAAAAATAAATGCTCCATTCTGCACTGAAAGATGATTATGCAGTATTTCTGGATGGACAATAATCTTATGGTCAAGTATTATGACAATGATAGGCAAATCTATACATATAATAAACATGAACATATTTTGTTCTTTATTACTTAGAGGGCTGGGATAAAATATCTTACTAAAATAATGAAATGGGTTATTCATTTAATTTTTTAATGTCAGCTTTATTGAACAAATATAAACCATTAAGTGTTGTTGATTTAGTAAATGTTTTTCCATGGTAATTATGTATCCAGATTTATTAAAAATTTTTGCCTTGCAATCTAGTTTGATGTAATATTTTCATAATAGTATTGGTTCTTGGATGGCTTATATACACATATAATTAATCTTTTCTCTTCTTTCTATTTTGCATAATTCCTTATATAAACAAACTTAATTGGCTCATTTCTTACAGTTTTGCAATCTTTGTCTTTGAGCATGTAACATAGTTTGCTTTTTCATTTTGTTTTGTTTTGTTTTTATGTTTCACAGACCGAAAAAATTTGTATAACTTGTTTCTTTCCCTATTTTAGCCTAAGTTTTGATATATTTAATTTTTTAATTTTGTTAGAGTTTTTTTCTTTCACTATTTTAAAGGTGAAATGGCATGTTGCATAAAGGTGCTTGCACAAGACTGAGAACCTGAGTTAAACATTCATATCCCAACATTGAAGGAAAAAAGTGATACTGAAAATTTTCCTTTAATATCTGCAAGCATACACATAAAAGATAAAATAAAAAGGAAAATATTTAACAACATATAATGATAAATGTATATATTTGATTTTAAAAATAACTGGAAGCATTCTCTTATTTAGAAATATAGGCAAGATAAAATTGTCATGCATGTCATTATTATTGTTGGTGTTACTATTTTCTGAAAAGATTATCTTAGTTTGATTTTTTTTTTCTTGCTTTTTTTGAACTTTGGGCATCCATATTGAATTATTCTTTTCCTTTACAATGTCCTATACATCTTTATTTTTTTCATTAATTTACAAGGACTGATATCAAAATGATAGTATTTTCCTACTAAGTTTTAATTTCATCTACATTTTCACATTTTCAAAAAACAAAAACATTTTACAGTGAATGATGACTATTTTAGTTAATTCTGAGGCTGTCAATCTTATTGCATTTGTTTTCTTAAGTACACCCATATATAGGAATCCATCAATCATTTTTATATTGTGATTCATCTCAAAGTACATTGATTTCAGAGAAATGGTTCAAATTTCTTCTAAAATACTTTGGAGTGTACATTTCTTTCCAACATACACAACCTTTTGGCAAAATATTTCAGGATAACTCCTAAGTTAATAGAATTCACAGAACATTTGTCTCTGTCTGAACTCTGCACTTCTACCCTTCCTAGGCAGTCATACCTCAGTGAAAAACCTTTAGCCAGGAGCAACATTTCATAAAACCTTCCCCCACCCACCCCCTCTCTCCCACATTTCTGTTTTGTTCTTTTTGTAACATTTAAAGTATAGCATAAGTACTACATGATATATTGCTTCTGTATCCTCTTTCTCTCAGATATGACCTAGTTGGAATTTGTTCAGAGATTATTCCATTAACCTAACCATTGCCAAACACCTTTGTCATCTTTACCTTTTAATGGCAATCATATTTACTTGGTGCTTATCTAATGATAGCTGATCTGCGATCCATAACGTGTATACACTTCTACTCCTAGAATTCTGCCTTTTTGCATATATTTTGTAGGTGAGCAGACATTAGGAAGAATTAGTTTTTACTAATTTGCATTCCTCCCTTAAAATGTGTTAATCAATGGTTTCCTAACAAGCAATGTATGGCCATTGTATACTATTGGGCTTGCTGTTGCCTGGCCTAACTATATGCTGTCTAGCAATTACTTCACAGTTGCTCCTTCATTGAAATCTTTGTATCACCAAAACTTTTCTTATTTCTTGAGACCTTCAACTTCTCATAACTAAATTTTGTAACCATTGTTTCATGTTTTATGGGATTTCACTTTGCTACAATATGAACAAAATTAAGTAAGAAACACTTGTCCAGGATACATATTCCTTTTTATATAAGTATAATGGCAATCAGATATCTAGTTGGATAATAAAACCAGCTCCCTTTGAAAATATGGTATTTAATTAATCATCCTTTTCTTTTTTTTAGCAGTATACATTTTTCTCATTTTTTTTTAATTTTCTATATTCTTTGTTTACATTGCAAAGGCTTTCCCCTTTCCCAGTCCCCCCCCACCATATGTCCCATAAGTCTTCTCCTCCACTAACTATTCCCCAAGCACCCACCACCACCACCACCACCATTTCTCTGTTCTGATGCTCTCCTTCAAATCTGTATCCAGTCTTTTTAGGACCAGGGTCCTTTCCTTCCTTCTTCTTGGGAATCTTTGGATTTTCTAATTGTGTCTTGAGTATTCAGAGCTTTTGGGCTCATTAATATCCACGTATCAGTGAAGGCATTTCATGTGTATTCTTTTGTGATTGGGTTAACTCACTTAGGATGATATTTTCCAGATCCAACCATTTGCCTACAAATTGCATGAATTCATTGTTTTTAATAACTGAGTAGTATTCCATTGTATAAATATCCCACATTTTCTGTATCCATTTCTCCTTTGAGGGACATCTGGGCTCCTTCCAACTTCTGGCTATTATAAATAAGGCTGCTATGAACATGGTGGAGCATGTGTCTTTTTTGTATGCAGGGGATTACTCTGGGTATATACCAAGGTGTGGTATGATAGGGTCCTCTGGAAGTGTCATGCCCATTTTTCTGAGGAACCACCATACTGACTTCAAGAACGGTTGTACCATCTTGCAATCCCACCAACAGTGTAGGAGTGTTCCTTTTTCTCCACATCCTTGCCAGCACCTGTTGTCTCTTGAGTTTTTAATCTTAGCCATTCTGACTGATGTGAGGTAGAATCGCAGGGTTGTTTTGATTTGCATTTTCCTGATGACTAATGATGTTGAACCTCTTTCAAGGTGCTTCTCGGCCATCTGAAATTCTTCTGGTGAAAATTCTTTGTTTAGTTCTGTACCCCATTTTTGATAGGGTTATTTGGTTCTTTGGGGTCTAACTACTCTTAGTATATATTGGATATTAACCCTCTGTCAGATGTGGGGTTGGTGAAGATCTTTTCCCATTTTGTTGGTTGCAGTTTTGTCCTTCTGACAGTGTCCTTTGCCTTACAGAAACTTTGTAATTTTATGAGGTCCCATTTGTCAATTCTTGATCTTAGAGCATAAGCTATTGGTGTTCTGTTTAGGAACTTTTCCCCTGTGCTCATGTCCTCCAGGGTCTTCCCCACTTTCTTTTCTAATAGTTTCAATTCTGGTTTTATGTAGGTCCTTGATCCACTTGGAGTTGATCTTAGTACAAAGAGATAAGAGTGGGTCAATTCGCATTCTTCTGCATGTTGACCTCCAGTTGAACCAGTACCATTTGGTGAAAAGGCTATCTTTATTCCGCTGGATGTTTGTAGCTCCTTTATCAAAGATCAATGACCATAAGTCTTTGGGTTCATTTCTGGGTCTTGAATTCTATTCCATTGATCTACTTGCCTGTCGCTGTAGCAATACCATGCAGTTTTTAGCACAATTGCTCTGTAGTACTGCTTGAGGTCAGGGATATTGATTTCCACAGAATTCCTTTTATTGTTGAGAATAGTTTTAGCAATCCTGGGTATTTTTGTTACTCCAGATGAATTTGAGAATTGTTCTTTCTAGATCTATGAAGAATTGATTTGGGATTTTGATGGGGATTGCATTGAATCTGTAGATTGCTTTTGGCAAGATGGCCATTTTTACTATATTGATCCTGCCAATCCAAGAGTATGGAATATTTTTCTATCTCCTGAGGTCTTCTTAGATTTCTTTCTTTAGGGATTTGAAGTTCCTGTTATACAGTTCTTTCACTTGTTTGGTTAAAGTCACGCCAAGATACTTTATATTGTTTGTGACTATTGTGAAGGGTGTTATTTCCCTAATTTCTTTCTCAGCCTGCTTGTCCTTTGAGAACAAGATGGCTACTGATTTGCTTGAGTTGATTTTATTGCCAGCCAGTTTGCTGAAGTTGTTTATCAGCTCTAGGAGTTCTCTGGTGGAGTTTATTGTGTCACTTACATATACTATCATATCATCTGCAAAAAAGTGATAGTTTCACTTCTTCCTTTCCAATTTGTAACCCTTTGACTTCCTTGTGTTGTCTAATTGCTCTCGCTAGAACTTCAAGTACTATATTGAAAAGATATGGAGAGAGAGGGCAGCCTTGTCTAGTCCCTGATTTTAGTGGGATTGCTTCAAGTTTCTCTCCATTTATTTTGATGTAGGCTACTGGTCTGCTGTACATTGCTTTTATTATATTTAGGTATGGGCCTTGAATTCCTGTTCTTTCCAGGACTTTTAGCATGAAAGGATGCTGAATTTTGTCAAATGCTTTTTCAGCATCTAGTGAGATGATCATGTGTTTTTTTTCTTTTAGGTTGTTTATGTAGTGGATTACATTGATGGATTTTCATATATTGTACCATCCCTGCATCCCTGGGATGAAGCCTACTTGATCATGGTGAATGATTGTTTTGATGTGCTCTTGGATTCAGTTGGCAAGAATTTGATTTAGTATTTTTGCATCAATATTCATAAGGGAAATTGGCCTGTAGTTCTCTTTCTTTGTAGGATCTTTGTGTGTTTTTGGTATCAGTGTTATTGTGGCTTTGTAGAATGAGTTGGGCAGTGTTCCTTCTGTTTCTCTTTTGTGGAATAGTTTGAAGAGTATTGGTGTTAGGTCCTCTTTGAAGGTCTGATAGAATTCTGCACTAACACCATCTGGTCCCGTACTTTTTTTTGGTTGGGAGACTTTCTATAACCCCTTCTATTTCTCTAGGGGTTATGGGACTATTTATTTGATCTCATTGATCCTGGTTTAATTTTGGTATTTGGTATTTGTCTAGGAAATTGTCCATTTCATCCAGATTCTCCAGTTGTGTTGAGTATAAGCTTTTGTAGTAGGATCTGATGATTTTTTGAATTTGCTCAGTTTCTGTTGTTATATCTCCCTTTTCATTTCTAATTTTGTTAATTTGGATACTGTCTCTGTTCCCTTTGGTTAGTCTAGCTTAGGGTTTATCTATCTTCTTGATTTTCTCATAGAACCAGCTCTTGGTTTTGTTGATTCTTTGTATGGTTCTCTTTGTTTCTACTTGATTGATTTCAGCCCTTAGTTTGATGATTTCCTCTCTTCTACTCCTCCTGGGTGAATTAGCTTCTTTTTGTTCCAGGGTCTTCAGGTGTGCTGTTTAGTTGCTAGTGTATGCTCTCTCCAGTTTCTTTTTGGAGTTACTCAGGGCTATGAGTTTTCCTCTTAGCACTGCTTTCATTGTGTCCCATAGATTTGGGTAGGTCATACCTTCATTTTCATTGAAGTCTAAAAAGTCTTTGATTCCTTTCTTTATTTCTTCCTTGACCAAGGTGTCATTGAGTAGAGTATTGTTCAGTTTCCATGTGTATGTGGGCTTTCTGTTGTTCTTCTTGCTATTGAAGACCACTTTTACTCCATAGTGATCTGACAGGAGGCACGGGATTAGTTCGGTCTTCTTGTTTTGTTGAGATCTGTCTTGTGACCAATTATATGATCAATTTTTGAGAAGGTACTGTGTGGTGCTGAGAAAAAGGTATATTCTTTTGCTTTAGGATGAAATGTTCTATATATATCTGTTAAATCCAATTGACCAAAGTTCAGTTTGTTTCACTGTGTTCCTGTTTAGTTTCTGCTTTTCTGATCGGTCCATTGAGGAGAGTGGAATGTTGAAGTCACCTACAATTATTGTGTTAGGTGCAATGTGTGCTTTAAGCTTTAGTAAAGGTTCTTTTACGAATGAGGGTGCCTTTACATTTGGAGCATTTATGTTCAATATTGAGAATTCTTCTTGGTGGATTTTCACTTTGACAAGCAAGAAGTGACCTTCCATGTCTCTTTTGATGACTTTAGGTTGAAAGTCAATTTTATCTGATATTAGAATTGCTACTCTGGCTTGTTTCCTGAGACCATTTGCTTGTAAAATTGTCTTCCAGCTTTTTACTTTAAGGCAGTGTTTGTCTTTGACACTGAGCTGTGTTTCCTGTATGCAGCAAAATATAGGGTCCTGTTTCCATATCCAGTCTGTTAGTCTGTGTCTTTTATTGGGGAATTGAGTCCCTTGATGTTAAGAGATATTAAGGAATAATAATTATTACTTCCTGACATTTCGGGCGTTATTTTGTATATTTGAGTAGTTCTCTTCTTTTGGGTTGGATGAGAGGGAGGTTTCTATTTTCTTTCTTCTGGGATGTAGTTTCCCCCCTTGTGTTTGTAATTTTGCCCTATTATGCTTTGTAGGGCTGGGTTTGTAGATAGATATTGTGAAATTTGGTTTTGTCATGGAATACCTTGGTTTCCCCATCTATGGCGATTGAGAGTTTTGCTGGGTATAGTAGTTTTGGCTGAAGTTTGTGTTCTCTTAGAGTCTGCATGAGGTCTGCCTAGGATCTTCTAGCTTTCATGGTCTCAGGTGAGAAGTCTGGTGTAACTCTGATAGGTCTTCCTTTATATGTTACTTGTCCTTTTTCTCTTACTGCCTTTAATATTATTTCTTTGTTTTAGTACATTTGGGGTTTTGATTATTATGCGATGGGAAGTATTTCTTTTCTAGTCCAGTCTGTTTGGGGTTCTATAGGCTTCTTGCATATTCATGGGCATCTCTCTCTTTAGGTTGGGGAAGTTTTCTTCCATAATTTTGTAGAAGATATTTGCTGGCCATTTATGTTGTAGATCTTCATTCTCATCTATACCTATAATCCTTAGGTTTGGTCTTCTCATTGTGTCCTGCATTTCCTGAATGTTTTGGGTTACCAGCTTTTTGCATTTTGCATTTTCTTTAATTGTTGAATCCATGGTTCCCATGGTATCTTCAGCATCGGAGATTCTGTCTTCTATCTCTTGTATTCTATTGTTGATATTTGCATCTATGAATCCTGATTTCTTCCCAAGGTTTTCTATCTCCAACATTGTCTCCCTTTGCAATTTCTTAGTTGTTTCTACTTTTGTTTTTAGATTCTGGATGGTTTTGCTCAGATCTTTCAGTTGCTTGTTTGTGTTTTACTGTAATTCTTTAAGGGATTTTTGTGTTTCCTCTTTTATGACTTCTACTTGTTGACCCATGTTCTGCTGTATTTCTTTAAGTGATTTTTGTTTTCCCCCCTTATTGGCATTCATTTTTTGCTCCATATTCTCCTGAATTTCTTTAAGTGATTTTTGTGTTTGCCTTGTAAGGGCTTCTAGCTTTTGATCCATTTTCTCCTGTATTACTTTAAGAGATTTATCTAAGTGATCCTTTATCAGCATCCTGGCCAGTGATTTTAGATCTGAGTCTTGTTTTTCTGGTGTGTTGGGATATCCAAGACGTATTTGTGTTTGCCTTGTAAGGGCTTCTATCTTTTGATCTATTTTCTCCTGTATTACTTTAAGAGATTTATCTAAGTGTTCCTCTATCAGCATCCTGACCAGTGATTTTAGATCTGAGTCTTGTTTTTCTGGTGTGTTGGGGTATCCAAGATTTATTGCTGTTGGGGAACTGGGTTCAGATGCTGCCATATTGCCTTGATTTCTGTTAGTAACAATCTTATGTTTGCCTTTCGCCATCTGGTAATCTCTGGTGTTAGTTGGTTCTGTAGTTACTAGCTGGTGCTTGAACCTCCTGTGGGCTCGTAAGGCTATTTCCCCATGACTAGGACACCTGGACCACTGCCCTGCAGGGCTCCTGCTCACAGATTGCTGACAGGTGGCCTGAGTCCCCTGAGATCTTAAAATCAGGATATCTCAGGTACTTGGTTCTACCTGCTGGGCAGCTGCTCTGCACTGCTCCTGCTCAGGGTTTCCTGTCTGGTGTCCTGAGTCCCCAGAGGTCTTAAACTCAGGATATCTCGGGTACCTGGTTCTGCCTGCTGGTTCAAAGCAGCTGGGAAGATGGCAGAGGCTGGTTCCACTGCCGGCTGGATGGGAACAGCTGGGAAGATAGCAGAGGCTTCAGAGAGTGTGGGGTCCGCCCACTGGGCACAGAACCCAGGCTTGGCTGGTGTCCCCCAAACTGCTACTCTGTGTGCAGCTCCCGCTCAAGGCCTGAGTCCCTGAAGTTCTTAAACTCAGGATATCTCAAGTACCTGGTTCCGTAGGCTGGGTCGGAACACCTGGGAAGCTGGCTGAGGCTGGTTCCACTGCCAGCTCGATGGGAAACAGCTGGGAAGATCTAATCATCCTTTTCTAAAGTGTTTTTTTTTTTTTGGTTTGGCTGATAATATATACTATCTAAGCCAAATTAGAAAACAATACACTATAAATTGTAATAGTAAAACAGACTTGTTTTGTCAACAATCATTTTCCAGGTAACAGAATACATTGTTCTTGCTATAAAAAATGCTAAGTCTCATAGATAGTTATTTTCCTTTAATGTGTTTACATAAGGGCCCTGAGATGACCACAAACATGCTCCTTAAATCCTATAGAGAATTTGGAGCATAAGAAATGTTAACACTATGAAATTCTTTTAGAATATAATTTGTTTATACTTGTGACTTCCCCAGTGCTTGGGAAGCTAGACTTACACACACACACACACACACACACACACACACACACACATATATATATATACATATACATATATAGATTTGGACATGTAATCGTATCCAAATCTATAAACATCAATATTCCATCCCCATTAGATTACTTCAGCAATTACTCATAAAAAGATAAATTCACAGCAATACTGAGAATATACTGATTTTGATCTTGCAATTTCAAAGCAGATACTGTATTAAAATCATGTTTTCCACTCAAGGAAAGGCTTATACATATGTTTTTCTCTACTTGAGAAAAAGTGTTAGCTAGCAACCCTCATGTCCTTTGGAAGGACAAAAATGTTTCCCCTTATTATTCCTTACTATCACATATTTTCTGTGAACACAATGCCTCTTGCTTCATGGGAAATGAAATGAACAGTTTAACTTATGTATCTTCTTTTCAGAGAAAACGAGTGACAAGCACTCTCAGGTCTTTTCAGGTACTGTAGGGAAACAACCTTATAATAGCATAGTTCACTTCTTCTTGCTTTGAGAATATGTGTTCTTCTTTAATAAATTGTATTTGATTTGGGAATTATCAAAGAAAAATTGCAAGGAATTTCTATAAAGCCATTCCATAGTTTTTCTTTAAATTTGAATAAAAAAGAAAGAAAGAATTTGGCAGATGTGCTGAAAAATTATGTGAAAAAAAAACTCCAAGTGGTTCTTTGTGACATTGTTAAAATATGTGTGTAATATTGATTAGGTAGGTTTAAAATTTTCAATACCATATTACTCATGATAATTATAGTGATTCTAACATAAATTACATCTGTACTTTAAAAGTTAAGAAAGTGGTATATCTAGTGAATGTTATTAGAGTACTTTTATTTTGGAAATGCATATTTATTTGTTTCATATTTCAATGAAAAATTCATGGAAGTCAATGTAAGAAAATGTATGGCATATGTGATTTATATCCAAGTAAACTCAGTAGGCTCTTGTGGTAATAGATGTGAGTGATTCATCTATATTATAATGTGTGATGCTTTTTACTTATGAAAAAACCTAATTTCTAGAGTTTTAGTCATGATTAAGATATAACAATACTGAGTGCACTTAGCACAGATTTGAAAAGTGCTTGGTCTCTTGGGCTGTAATAAAATCATGTGAGAACAGATGATAACTTTCTGACCTTGGAAAATTTGTCTTTCCCTGTTTGAACCAGTTTCTGATCTATAAGATTTGTATAATATGAAGAAAAATTTGATTAGGTAGTTTCAAATGAGTAAGTGGCAAACAAATACAAATTATCTGCCATCTGTTGCAAGCACTCAAAATATAAACTCATGAATTTGATTTAGTGATTTATAATAGAATACATTGCTTAACTTTCTAAATCCTCTGGGCTCAGACTATTTCATTTTATGAATTTACTTTAACCATTAATCTTGCCAAGAATTTTAATATACATGTAAAAATCTTATAGTCAGTCTGGCCCACATAAATTTTTTTTAAAGAAAAAGAAAAAAAGAGGAGAATGTAGCAGAAGAAAAAGATAAAGAAGAAAAGGAGGAGACAAAATCTGAAATTTTTGTTCATGAACACTGCAATTTTATTTGTATTATTTTTTATCTTTTTATTTAATTTTTATTTTCTATATTCTATGTTTACATTCCAAAAGCTTTCCCCTTTACCAGTTCCCCCCACCATATGTCCCATAAGTCCTCTCCCCTCCAACTATTCCCCTATCATTCCCTCCCCCCCCACGATTTCTCTGTTCTGGATCTACAAAACTGGATGCAATCTTTACAGGCCCAGGGTCCTCTCCTTTCTTCTTCTTGGGAGTCATTTGACTTGCTAATTGTGCCTTGAGTATTTAGGGCTTCTGGGCTCATTAATATCCACTTATCAGTGATTGTATTTCATGTGTATTCTTTTGAAATTGGGTTACCTCACTTAGGATGATATTTTCCAGATCTAACCATTTACCTACAAATTGCATGAGTCCATTATTTTTAATTGCTGAGTAGTACTCCATTGTATAAATATACCACATTTTCTGTATCCATTCCTCTTTTGAGGGATATCTGGGCTCCTTCCAATTTCTGACTATTATAAACAAGGCTGCTATAAACATAGTGGAACATGTGTCTTTATTGTATGCAGGGGACTCCTCTGGGTATATGCCCAGGAGTGGTATGCCAGGGTCCTCTGGAAGTGACATGCCCAATTTTCTGAGGAACCTTCACACTGATTTCCAGAGGGGTTTTACCATTTTGCAATCCCACCAACAGTGGAGTAGAGTTCCTTTTTCTCCACATTCTCACCAGCACTTGTTGTCTCTTGAGTTGTTAATCTTAGCAATTCTGACTGGAGTAAGGTGGAATCTTAGGGTTGTTTTGATTTGCATTTCCCTGATGACTAATGATGTTGAACATCTCTTAAGGTGTTGCTCAGCCATCTGAAATTCTTCTGGTAAAAATTCTTTGTTTAGCTCTGTACCGAATTTTTTGATAGGGTTATTTGGTTCTTTGAGGTCTAACTTCTTGAGTTCTTTGTATATATTGGATATTAGCCCTCTGTCGGATGTGGGGTTGGTGAAGATTATTTCCCCCTTTGTTGGTTGCAGTTTTGTTCTTCTGACAGTGTCCTTTGCCTTACAGAAACTTTGTAATTTTATGAGGTTCCATTTGTCAATTCTTGATCTTAGAGCATAAGCTATTGGTGTTCTGTTCAGGAACTTTCCCCCTGTGCCCATGTCCTCCAGGGTCTTCCTCACTTTCTTTTCTAATAGTTTCAGTGTGTCTGGTTGTATGTGGAGGTCCTTGATTCACTTGGAGTTGATCTTAGTACAAGGAGATAAGAGTGGGTCAATTCGCATTCTTCTGCATTTAACCTCCAGTTGAACCAGCACCATTTGTTGAAAAGGCTATCTTTTTTCCACTGGATGGTTGTGGCTCCTTTATAAAATATCAAGTGACCATAAGTCTGTGGGTTCATTTCTGGGTCTTCAATCCTATTCCATTGACCTACTTGCCTGTTTCTGTACCAATACCTTGCAGTTTTTAAAACAATTGCTCTGTAGTACAGCTTGAGGTGAGGGATATTGATTCGCCCAGAAGTCCTTTTGTTGTTGAGAATAGTTTTAGCTATCCTGGGTTTTTTGTTGCTCCAGATGAATTTGAGAATTGTTCTTTCTAGATCTATGAAAAATTGATTTGGGATTTTGATGGGGATTGCATTGAATCTGTAGATTGCTTTTGGCAAGATGGCCACTTTTACTATATTGATCCTTCCAATCCAGGAGCAAGAAATATTTTTCCATCTTCTGAGGTCTTCTTAGATTTCTTTCTTCAGGGACTTGAAGTTCCTGTCATACAGATGTTTTGCTTGTTTGGTTAGAGTTATGCCAAGGTACTTGAGGTTGTTTGTGGCTATTGTGAAGGGTGTTATTTCCCTAACTTCTTTCTCAGTCTGCTTGTCCTTTGAGTACAAGAAGGCTACTTATTTGCTTGAGTTAATTTTATAACCAGCTACTTTGCTGAAGTTGTTTATCAGCTGTAGAAGTTCTGGTGGAGTTTTTTGGGTCGCTTAAGTAAACTATCATATTGTCTGCAAATAATGATACTTTGACTTCTTCCTTTCCAATTTGTATCCCTGTGACTTCCTTATGTTGTCTAATTGCTCTCGCTAGAACTTCAAGTACTATATTGAAAAGATATCGAGAGAGAGGGCAGTCTTGTCTAGTCCCTGAGTTTAGTGGGATTGCTTCAAGTTTTTCTCCATTTATTTTGATGTTGGCTACCAGTTTGCTGTAGATTGCTTTTACTATGTTTAGGTATGGGCCTTGAATTCCTGCTCTTTCCAAGACTTTTAACATGAAAGGATGCTGAATTTTGTCGAATGCTTTTTCAGCATCTAATGAGATGACCATGTGGTTTTTTTTTTCTTCTAGTTTGTTTATGTAGTGGATTATGTTGATGGATTTCTGCATATTGAACCATCCCTGCATCCCTGGAATGAAGCCTACTTGATCATGGTGAATGATCGTTTTGATATGCTCCTGGATTCGGTTGGCAAGAATTTTATTTATTATTTTGGATAGATATTCATAAGAGAAATTGGCCTGCAGTTCTGTTTCTTTGTTGGATCTTTTTGTGGTTTAGGTATCAGTGTAATTGTGGTTTCGAAGAATGAGTTGGGCAGTGTCCCTTCTGTCTCTATTTTGTGGGGTAGTTTGAAGAGTATTGGTGTTAAGTCTTCTTTGAAGGTCTTGTAGAATTCTGCACTAAAACCATCTGGTCCCGTGCTTTTTTTGGTTGGGAGGCTTTCTATAACCCCTTCTATTTCTTTGGGGGTTATGGGACTGTTTAGCTGATCTACTTGATGCTGATTTAATTTTGGTATTTGGTATCTGTCTAGGAAATTGTCCATTTCCTCCAGATTCTCCAGTTGTTTTGAGTATAGGCCTTTGTAGTAGGATCTGATGATCTTTTGGATATCCTCAGTTTCTGTTGTTATATCCCCCTTTTCATTTCTTATTTTGTTAATTTGGATACTGTCTATGTGCCCTTTGGTTAGTCTAGCTAAGGATTTGTCTCTCTTGTTGATTTTCTTGAAGAACCAGCTCTTGGTTTTGTTGATTCTTTGTATGGTTCTCTTTGTTTCTACTTGATTCATTTCAGCCCTTAGTTTGATGATTTCCTCTTTTCTACTCCTCCTGGGTGAATTAGCTTCTTTTTGTTCCAGAGCCTTCAGGTGTGCTGTTAAGGTGCTAGTGTAAGCTCTCTCCAGTTTCTTTTTGGAGTTACTCAGGGCTATGAGTTTTCCTCTTAGCACTGCTTTCATTGTGTCCCAAAGATTTGGGTAGGTCGTACCTTCATTTTCATTCAAGTCTAAAAAGTTTTTGATTTCTTTCTTTATTTCTTCCTTGACCAAGGTGTCATTGAGTAGAGTATTGTTCAGTTTCCATGTGTATGTGGGTTTTCTTTTGTTCTTCTTGCTATTGCAGACCACTTTTACTCCATAGTGATCTGATAGGAGACATGGGATTAGTCAGTCTTCCTGTATTTGTTGAGGTCTCTCTTGTGACCAATTATATGATCAATTATTGAGAAGGTACTTTGTGGTGCTGAGAAAAAGGTATACTCTTTTGCTTTAGGACGGAATGTCCTATATATATCTGTTAAATCCAATTGGTCCAAAGCTTCAATTAGTTTCACTGTGTCCCTGTTTAGTTTTTGCTTTCCTTATCAGTCCATTGAGGAGAGGAGAGTGTTGAAGTCACCTACAATTATTGTGTTAGGTGCAATGTGTGCTTTAAGCTTTAGTAAAGGTTCTTTTATGAATGAGGGTGCCCTTACATTTGGGGCATAGATGTTCAGTATTGAGAATTCTTCTTGGTGGATTTTCCCTTTGACAAGCAAGAAGTGACCTTCTGAGTCTCTTTTGATGACTTTAGGTAGAAAGCCAATTTTATCTGATATTAGAATTGCTACTCTGGCTTGTTTCCTGAGACCATTTGCTTGTAAAACTGTCTTCCAGCCTTTTAATCTAAGGTGGTGTTTGCCTTTGACACTGAGATGTGTTTCCTGTATGCAGCAAAATGTAGGGTCCTGTTTTTGTATCCAGTCTGTTAGTCTGTGTCTTTTTATTGGGGAATTGAGTCCACTGATATTAAGAGATATTAAGGAATAGTATTTATATTTATTACTTCCTGACATTTTGGGCGTTTTTTTTTTTTTTTTTTTTTTTTTTGTATTTGTGTGGTTCCCTTCTTTTGGGTTGGATGAGAGGGGGTTTCTATCTTGTTTCTTCTGGGGTGTAGTTTCCCCCCTTGTGTTGGTATTTTTCCCCTATTATCCTTTGTAGGGCTGGGTTTGTAGATAAATAGCGTGCAAATTTGGTTTTGTCATGGATTACCTTGGTTTCCCCATCTATGGCAATTGAGAGTTTTGCTGGGTATAGTAGTTTTGGCTGAAGTTTGTGTTCTCTTAGAGTCTGCATGAGGTCTGCCCAGGATCTTCTAGCTTTCATGGTCTCGGATGAGAAGTTTTGTGTAATTCTGATAGGTCTTCCTTTATATGTTACTTGTCCTTTTTCTCTTACTGCCTTTAATATTCTTTCTTTGTTTAGTACATTTAGGGTTTTGATTATTATGTGACGGGAAGTATTTCTGTTCTGCTCCAGTCTATTTGGGGTTCTATAGGCTTCTTGTATATTCATGGGCATCTCTCTCTTTAGGTTGGGGAAGTTTTCTTCCATAATTTTGTAGAAGATATTTGCTGGCACTTTAAGTTGTAGATCTTCATTCTCATCTATACCTATAATCCTTAGGTTTGGTCTTCTCATTGTGTCCAGCATTTCCTGAACGTTTTGGGTTATCAGCTTTTTGCATTTTACATTTTCTTTAAATGTTGAATCCATCGTTCCTATGGTGAATAATAGATCATTGTCTTCCATTTTGCATTGGAGCTTTGCTTAAGAAGAACAAATCTGAGCTGGGCGGTGGTGGCGCATGCCTTTAATCCCAGCACTCGGGAGGCAGAGGCAGGTGGATTTCTGAGTTAGAGGCCAGCCTGGTTATCGAGTGAGTTCCAGGATAGCCAGGGCTACAGAGAAACCCTGTCTTGAAAAACCAGAAAAATAAATAAATAAATAAATAAATAAATAAATAAATAAACAAAAAGCAATTTCATTTATATAATTTGATTTTCCTTGGTTGTCTTTATCTTTCAAAATCTGAAAACTAGGGCTCTTTTTACAAATATAAAAGCAACAATATTCTCTGTGATTCTGATTTACTTATGTAAATCAGAAACAGTAGTGAAATAAAAGTGTATCTTTGCAAAAACCTAATGCACAAACACACATTGATTTAAAATTTATTCATTTATATTTTAAAAAAAATGTTTAAAAAATGTACGAGTGTTTGCCTGCATGTGACTATAATATATAGTGCCTGTAAAGCCCAGAAGAGGGTTCTCATTCCTTTCCTGCTAGAGTTACAGAGGTATTTGACCTGGTATTTTGTAATAATTTGCATGAAGGCAAGGAACTGAGCTAGCTCTCCAGCTTCCAAAGTGATTTTTAAAACATCAAATATTCATAAAGATTTGGTTTGTTGTTTATTTGATGCTGGGAGAGATATGAACATTTGTTTTACAATATGGAAGATGTCTCAGAATTTATATACTGTATTATACTTAATGATAAATATTTTAAAGGACATGAATTACCTGTAAACAAGACATTTAAAATTCCACATACAATGAGTAAATTCTGGCATAATGCCTATAAAACAATGTATTCTACATTTGAAATAAAAGCTCAATTAATAAAACTGAAAAATCAAATCTTTTCATATTTTTGCTGAATAATAACTTGATTTCTCAAACTATACACATTTAAATAATATTATAAACCTTGAAATTGCATTTGTAGTATTTTAAATTGATTTGGCTCATCAAAGCCACAATTTCTATGGTGTTCCATTTGGTACTTTATAAAAAGGGATGCTTTGCAAATCTGATAGAAGAATATCAATAATTTTAGGTTATTTTTCCTAAGATATGGATTTTATCAATGAGAACTGGAGAGCATGGTCAGCTAGCTTGTTCCTGTTTACAGCCTCTGGCCTAAAGGAGCCTCGGTATTTTATGAATGTTCCCATTGACTTATCTGTAGACATTTAGACATTTCCTGAAATGTACTGGAAATTGCGAACCTAATTGAAACCTTAAATGTTTCAAAAAATAAAACTAAATAAGATATCTTGCTTTCCTGATTCTAGAGGCATTTGTAGGTGTGGCAGTTGCATCATATGTCCCTCTGTAGGTGGCAGAGAGAAAGGGTGCTATGTCCGTGCTCACTATTCTACCTGTGGAAATCTAAATGGTTAGTAACCTAACATTCCCTGAGAAAAACAACCTGAGAATATCACCAGTCTGTTGCCAGGCAGGCCTGGCAAGGCTCTCAGGACAGGAAGCAAGGTGGAGACTAAAAGAAGACCACCTGGAATCACAGAGCCCAAGAAGGAGTCAGCCTGAAACAGACTTCTCTTGAAAGTGGCCACTCAGGCTGATGAGGTGAGGAGTGAACCTGAGAGGATGACCGGACTAATGCCATGGGGCACAGAGTGAGAGCAAGATTGAGATGACTACCAACCTGTTACTGCTCAGGCTCTTTGGGGTATGCATGCTGGTATATGCATATCAGGCCTGAGCCTGAGATGACTGCAGTCACTCGAAGACCCCAGGTGCCAGTAAACAGAACAAGTAAGGGGTGAAAAAATAGATGAAAAGGAGAAACAGAAGTGTGCTCAATGAAGGGAGGAAGAACTGGAGATTTGAAGGTAGGAAGAAACATAGCCGATGATGCCATGCAGGACGAAGGTGAGGTCCTGGCTTGTGCTGCCATGGGGGAGGGGTCATGCCCAGTGCCATGGCCTTGAAGCAAAAATGGTTTGTTATCGTCAAGGTCCAGAAGAAAAACTGTGGTCTGGTTTGCCTCCTGTCAGACATATTGATAGCTGAGTCCTGTGCAGAACTGGCCCCACCTAACCTGGGCATTCTGGGAGCATCAGAGCAGGATAACTGATCATTCCACTAGAAATGCTTCAGTACTTGGGATATCCTCCACTAGTACTAATACTGCCACTTAGGAGGAGTAAGGCCCTTGGGATAAAGCATGAGAAAACATGCCTTTTCTGTGACATTCGCAAGGGATTGACATATTTCTTTATATTGCCATCTATTGTAGGCAGGAAAGCTGGTCCCATGGTCATCAGAGAGGGAGAGCTGGTCCTATCTCTTACCTGCTGCACATGGCAAACTCTCGTGACGTGGCAGCATGGCAAAATAGAGCTGACCCTAGGTATGGGGGTTATAGGTGAACTAGTCTCAAGGACATGAGAGCCAGAGAATCAGTTGTCTGACCAGCACAGATACCTCTTAGGCCCAGATCCAGGGTTGGCTCACTGCAACTTCTCCACCATCAATGAACTGCTAGAGTGCATTAGAGGACTAGTCCTACAGATAAAAAACTATAGGATACCCATGCCACAGGGCAACAGTAGGATATCTGAGAGGAGTCCCATTGAGCTAAAGGCCTCTTAATAAGCCAAGGATTCATTACAATGAATGTTTGCATGCAATGTGGACAAAAGGGTGTACTGTGGGACATACTGTGACATCCTACAGCTTCCACAACAAAATATTTACTTTTTCTTTGTTGGGGTATGGGGATTTCAAGGGCAAAAAGCACCAAAAAGAGGAAGGAAATTAGTGGAAGTTGGGTACATGATGTAAAATTCACAAATAACCAATAAAAATTTAAATAAGTACAATATTCCAAAACAAACTTGTTTTCTTTTTTCTTTTTCATTAGATATTTTCTTTATTTACATTTCAAATGTTATCCCTTTTGTCATTTCCATTCCAAAACCCCCTATCCCATCGTGCTGACCCCTGCTCCATGCTCTCTAACCCATCCACTCCTACTGGCATTCCCTGGACAAGGGCCTCTCTTCTCACTCATGTTCAACAAGGCCATCCTCTGCTACATATGCAGTTGGAGCCATGGGTCCCTCCGTATGTACTCTTTGGTTGGTGGTTTAGCCCCTGGGATCTCTGGGGGTACTGGTTGGTTCATATTGATGTTCCTCCTACAGGGCAGCAAATCCTGTCAGTTCCTTTTGGTCCTTTCTCTAGCTTCTCCATTGGGAACCCTGTGCTCAGTCAAATGGTTGACTGAGAGCATCCCTCTCTGTATTTGTCAGGCACTGGCAGAGCCTTTCAGGCAGTTTGACAGTTCCTCAGATAACTGGACATAACACTACCTGAGGACCCAGCTATACTACTCCTGGACATATACCCAGAAGTTGCTCCAACATGTAATAGGGACACATGCTCCACTACATTCATTGCAGCCTTATTTATAATAGCCAGTAGCTGGAAAGAACCCAGATGTCCCTCAACAGAGGAGTGGATACAGAAAATGTGGTACATTTACACAATGGAGTACTACTCAGCTATTAAAAACAATAAATTCAATCTGGTTTTCTTTCTCTATATGCCATCATTTCTTTCTATTTTCCTAACATGCCTCTTCCTTATTTTTAAAAATACTTTTTTTCTTAACACAGATACATATGGATATATATTTATTAAGGAGAAAATTAATCTTACTCAATTGCACTTAAATGCATAAATGATTAGTCTAATTTTTGTTTGGATTAGAGGTGTTGAATGAATAGTGACTATAAATGATGTGTTAGGAAGCCTGACTGTAGTACCATGTAGCTCAACCACAGCTATATCTGGGACTTGGTGGTACATTTATTATAATATGCCAACACTGATGGACCATTGTGTTCAAGCTCTGTCTTGCACAGCCATGAATGACTAGGTTAAGACCCAGAGAACTAAACATAAACCAGTTACACAGTTTTGGTTAATGCTCAGCTTCTTTCTTTTATTATATTAATAAACATTAAAATATTTATGGACAAAATGATGGAAATATATTTGACAAGAAATAGTTTACCATCCATTTGCAACTCTTTGTGCAGATCATTCTTGCAGAATTATTATAATTTTCATGAGTTTTAAAGAAAGAAGCATCCAACACAGATTTAAGTACATTGCAAGCTTGTTGAATAAGGCTTGGGCTAGGGAAGTATGTACAAGAAACCTACTGGATAACAACTTTCACCAATAAAAGCAGTTGTAACTTAGTCCCTTTTGTCAGCTAAAGAAAGTCAATTGCTAGCAGTCACCAGCTCAGGGAAAAAGAACCTATGCTTGAAAAGTTAAATCACAAAGCAGTCAGCTAACACCTCTCAAATGATCTATTTCCCTTTAATTAAAATGTCTCCTAATTAAGATAATCTTTCTATTTCTACTTTTAATACACTAAAAAAAGATAAGTAGACCAAAGGGGATGGTATGGTTTCCCAGGTACAATTTTGATTTAACTTCTCACTAACTCTTTTAAAGGAACTTATGTTTCTTCTTAACTCTCTCCACTGTCTATTTATATCTATTCTACAATTTCATCTTTAAAATACTTGGTTGTAAAAAGCAAAACTCACTAATGAGACTCTTTCCTTTTTAAAGCCACAATAAAAGCAGAAGAGGGTCAAATACAGTTGAAGTCACATTGCAGGTAAATAATTACAAGAGCACATACCATACAATCAGCTTTTAGGACTAGATGTAAATTAAATATTTAATTTTAAATTTAGGTTAGTTTACAAGTGTCTGTTCAAATAAAAGTTATTATTAAAAGTAGTCATAAACCCCTCCCACTAATTCTCTGCCTGCTGGGTCAGCATGAACCACACTGTCCAGCAGAGATGGACTGTGAGCTGTCCCCTAAGTTTCATCATTAAACACAAGGCTCTGCCTGCTTTCCCCTGGAGGCCTGCTCAGACCCAGAAACATCCAGGTTAGTCCCCAGTCAATCTCCTACCTGTTGGATCTATATGTAGCACTACCAGTAGCAGTGAGCCGCCCTCTGCCTGCGGGCTCCATTGATAGTCATACTACTCTCTTTGCCTGTGGGGCCCCAAACATATTCAGGTCCACCTGGGACACAGCCAGTCGAGGGTAGCATTATGTTGTTCCTTTAACTCTATTTTCAGGTGCACAGATGAAGAGTGGTGACAGCATCAGGAATATCTACCAAAAACCAGGGACAACCAGTTCACTAAGGGTTAGTATAAAAACACAATGGACAAGATCCAGGGCTGGGCATACAATCACATCCAAAGTACAAGAAGGTGATTTTAAATTCAATCTTACAAAAATGGTAAACACCTTTAAAAGGAAAATGAATAAATTCTTTAAAGAAACACAGAAAAATGCAATTAAACAGATGAATGAGAATACAGAAAAATGCTCAAAACGTCAAAATTGAAATTTAGGGAACTGACAGATGGAAAATTGCATGTGCCATCTAACAGAGGCCAAGGCTAATTTGTGGATTTCCTGGAGGTGGCCTACCATTTTTCCTTGTCCTATAATCTCTGAGAGGCAAGGTCCCAAGAGACTAAATCTCAGGATTGCTTCTTTCAGCTGATATGCCTATTGCTATCATTAATACATAATCTCATGATTCCTGGGCAATCTCCTATCTTATAGGGCAGCACCAATAATAAGAGAAAAGTATCCAGCACATATTAAAGCAGAAATAATAAGAAATAGAAAAACATAGTGGTCATCAACACAGAACAGTAAGAGAGAGTTAGAAGTCTTCATGGTAGATGCTTCCTTTGGTTAGTATGAAGTGTACTTCCACATCTCTTTTGATTGTTTGAAATTCTGTTCTATAAGATATCAGAATGGCTACTCCAGCTTATGCCTTGAGTCCATTTCTTTGGAAAAACTTTTTCTATCCTTTTACTCTGGGTTAAGGTCAATCTCTTTTGCTGAGGTATGTTTTTTTGTTGTTGTTATTGTTGTTTGGTTTTATTGTTTTCATGGAGCACAACAGATACTGTTTTAGCATATATTCTGTTATGTCTTTTTACTCTATGTGTGTGTGTGTGTGTGTGTGTGTGTGTGTGTGTATTCATTTTATTTTGCTGGTGTAGAACTACCTATTTCCTGTCTTTTGTGCATAGTTAACTTCCTTGGATTGGAACTTTCTTTCTAAGATCTTTATAAGACTTGTTTTTTCAGTTGATTTTGTTTAAATTCAGATTTGGCATGGAGTGTCTTTTATCCTTCTATGGTGATTGAAAGTTTGGCTGGGTATAAGAATCTTGATTGGAATCTGTGGTATCTTAGAGATGGCAGGATATCTGTTTAGCCACTGTTAGCCTTACAGTCTCTGTTAAGAAGTTGGGTATAAAATTTTGAGAGGGACAGATGGCCCCATTCCTTAATCTGGGGCCTTGTCTAACCTCTGGATATGGTCTCTAAAGTTCTCTCTCCCTTTTGTTGGGTATTTCAGCTAATGTCATCAATGTGGGGTCCTGGGAACTTTTGCTTTCCTAGTATCTGAAACTTTGTATTGGCTACCCCTAGTTCCCCATGCCCCATTGCTCCACACCTCTGTTCAAATTCCTAACCCTCTGCTCATCTCCCCATCTCCTCCCATACCTGATCCTACCCCCTTTTTATCCCTATCTCCCTCTCTTCCTCTCAAGTCTTGCTTACCCTCAATCTCCCATGATTATTTTGTTCCCTCTTCTATGTAGAACTGAGATATCCACAATTTGCTCTTACTTGTTCTTGACCTTCATATGGTCTATAAGTTGTATCATGGGTATTCTGAGCTTTTTTTCTTAATATCTATGCATCAGTAAGATTGCTCCTGTTTAAAGAAAACACAGGGAAAATGAGTGGAGCAGTGACTGAAGGAAAGGCCATCCAAAGACTGCACCACCTTGAGATCCATTCTATATGCAGCCAACAAATCCAGACATGATTGCTTATTCCAAGAAGTGCTTGCTGACAGGATCCTGATATGGATGTCTCCTTACAGGCTTAGCTAGAGTCCTACCAGTACAGAAGAGGATGTTTAGGGTTAGGTGGTGTCCTTCATCTGCTCCGCCACAGGGCATGGCCGCACTTACCCCAAGCTGTCACCTGGCTGGTGTGGGGAATTAGAGCAGCCCTGGGGACACTGCTCAGGAGTGGAGTAGTGCAGCCTGAGGTCCTGGGGACAGCTGAAGCTAGTTCGGGGGGTCCCTGAGCCTCCAAGGAGGCCAGAGCAGTCTATTTCTCAGGCACTTAGGTACCCAGACACTGCTGAATGCTGCAAAAGAGCTGATAATGGAGTGGGAGCCCATGGTCTGAGTATGGCCCAAGGTGGAGGGGGAAAAAGAGGGGAGCTCCAGCTGGGTTCCTCAGAGAAAGTCCTTGGCTTATTCGGCATGCAGTTGGCTTGGCTTGGTAGTCTTGTCTGGGAACAAAGAGAGGCCATGTATGAGAGATTAGAAGGTGGCTCTACAGGCAAAGACCTTCTCTTTGGCTCCCCATGGTGGATACTGGTGAAAAGAGATAGTCCATGGTACTAAGGCATGTATTGCCATGATTGAAAATGGATGAGTAAAACCATACTTCCCTTCTCAGGGCAGGCCTGAAGTTAAATACCTTTTGTAGGGAGGAGTGTCTGGAAAGGAAAGCTTAATGGGCTAAGCTCTTCAGGCCTTTAGGTTTCTCATTAAAAAGCATATCTGGGTGGGGGGGAACTGGGAAAGGGGAAAGCCTTTGGAAAGTAAACATAGAATATAGAAAATAAAAATTAAATAAAGAAAAAAAAAAGGATATCTGTCTTGAGCCTATGTGACCTCTACCTGTAGAGGGATTTCGGGGGTTTTCCTTATATGACTGTTGGCCATAAATCTATGGAGGGCTGTTGCTTCATGTCAGTAGCCTAGTGTCAGGGAATCAAGCAAAATCTTGCCATTGCTTAGGGTCAGTGGTGTTTCTAGTCCTAGCTCAAGCAGGAACCAGACTGTCTTTCAAGGTCCTACAGGGTTGCTCGCAGGCATCCATCAGACTGAGGAGGGGGACCCCTATGGAGGAGTTACAGGAAGGACTGAAGGAACTGAAGGGGTTTGCAACCGCATAGGAAGAACAATATCAACCAACCATATCTGAGGAATTAAAGCTCCCAAAGCTCCCAGGGACTAAACTACCAACCAAAGAATACACAGAAAACACATGAAAGGATCCATGCCTCCATATATATATATGTGTATATATATATATATACATATATATATATATGTATATATATATATATACACATATATATATATATACATATATATATGTGTGTGTGTGTGTGTATATATATATATATATATATACACACACACACACATATACAGAGGATAAACTTGTCTGGCATCAGAGACAGGGGAGACCTTTGGTCTTGTTAAGGCTTCATGCCTCAGTGTAGGGGAATGCTAGTATAATAGAACAGGAGTGGGCAGGTAGATGTGGGAGCACCTCTGTGGAGTCAGGGTGAGGGGTTTGGATGGGGGATTTTTGGAGAGGAAACCAGAAAGTGGGATAACATTTGAAATGTAAATATAATAACCTAATATATATATATATATATATATATATGTATAAGAAGTTGGGTATAATACTTGTAGGTCTTCTTTTATATGTTACTTTGCCTTTTTCTCTTAGCTATTAATGTTCTTTATTTGTTCTGAATATTTAGTGTTTTGATTATTATGTGGTGGAAAGAATTTCTATTCTGGTTGAATTTGGTTTTCTGTAAACTTCTTGTATGTTTATAGGCATCTTTAAATTCGGGATATATTCTTCTTTTTATTCTGTTTTTAAATTGGTTTTATTTATTTATTTATTTATTTATTTATTTATTTTTAGCCCTGCATTGGTCAGCATCAGTGTCCTAGTGCCTCCACAGCCATCTTACCATAATAATGGTTAATGCCATCATATCAAAACTCCAGAAACACCAGATAAATATCTACCTTCTTTAGACTTCACCATAGCTATATGCAACCATTGGCACTAGTTTCCACTATGGCCTGAAAAACCCAGGTAAACTGAGTAACCCATTTATCATAGTGGGATCATGAACTGGGTTAAGTCTAAAACCCTCTCTTCCACACTCCTTGGGTTTATTCACCTAGCAATTCTCTAGAAAATATTTCTACAATTGTCCTTGACAAGAACTAATCACGGTTTTGTTGAAATGATATTGGAATCTACAACTCTTCTGTCTTTGCCATTACCTAGTCTCTGCTTGCCAGAAAGTATACTCTGTGAAGATGTATTTAGTCTTGTATCCTTAATACATAAAAGGATGCTTTGAGCAAAGCAGGCACTGTGTAAACCAATACCTATTTAATAGACACGTAAATCACAGTCATACTTATTATATACATGCTGTAGAGATTTCCTATTTTAAAAGCAGACTCTGAATAAGCAATAGGAACAACATCCATTTCTATCAATCCAGTTTTTTTAGCTAAACATTCTTTTTTTATTCTTTTTTTAAATTTTCTATATTCTTTGTTTGCATTCCACAGGCTTACCCCTAGCCCAGCTCCCCCCCCCACCATACATCACATAAGTCCTCTCCCCTCCAACTATTCCCCAATCACACACCCCCCACCATTTCTCTGTTCTGGATCTATAAAACTGGATCCAATCATTTCAGTCCCAGGGTCCTCGCCTATCTTCTTCTTGGGAATCATTTGACTTGCTAATTGTGCCTTAAGAATTTAGGGCTTCTGGGCACATTAATATCTGCTTATCAGTGATTGCATATCTTGTGTATTCTTTTGTGATTGGGTTAACTCACTTAGGATGACATTTTCCAGATCTAACCATTTGCCTACAAATTGCATGAATTCATTATTTTTAATTGCTGAGTAGTATTCCATTGTATAAATATACCACATTTTCTGTATCCATTCCTACTTTGAGGGATATCTGGGCTCCTTCCAACTTCTGGCTATTATAAATAAGGCTGCTATGAACATTGTGGAGCATGAGTCTTTATTGTATGCAGGGAATCCTCTGGGTATATGCCCAGGAGCAGTATGCCAGGGTCCTCTGGAAGTGACATGCCCAATTTTCTGAGGAAACGCCAAACTGATCTCCAGAGCGGTTTTACCATTTTGCAATCCCACCAACAGTAGAGGAGTGTTCCTCTTTCTCCACATCCTCACCAGCACCTGTTGTCTCTTGAGTTTTTAATCTTAGCCATTCTGACTGGTGTGAGGTGGAATCTCAGGGTTGTTTTGATTTGCATTTCCCTGATGACTAATGATGTTGAACATCTATTAAGGTGTTTCTCGGCCATCCAAATTTCTTCTGGTGAAAATTCTTTGTTTAGCTCTATACCCCATTTTTGATAGGATTATTTGGTTCTTTGGGGTCTAACTTCTTGAGTTCTTTGTATATATTGGATATTTGCCCTCTGTTGGATGGGGGGTTGGTGAAGATTTTTTCCCACTTTGTTGGTTGCTGTTTTGTCCTTCTGACAGTGTCCTTTGCCTTACAGAAACTTTGTAAATTTATGAGGTCCCATCTGTCAATTTTTGATCTTAGAGCATAAGCTATTGGTGTTCTGTTCACGAACTTTCCTCCTGTGCCAGTGTCCTCCATGGTCTTCCCAAGTTTCTTTTCTAATAGTTTCAGTGTGTCTGGTTTTATGTGGAGGTCCTTGATCCACTTAGGGTTGGTCTTAGTACAAGGAGATAAGAGTGGGTCAATTCGCATTCTTCTGCATGTTGACCTCCAGTTGAACCAGCACCATTTGTTGAAAAGTCATTTTTCCACTGAATGGTTGTGGCTCCTTTATCAAAGATCAAGTGACCATAAGTCTGAGGGTTCATTTCTGGGTCTTCAATCCTATTCCATTGATCTACTTGCCTGTTGCTGTACCAATACCATACAGTTTTAAACACAATTGCTCTGTAGTACTACTTGAGGTCAGGGATATTGATTCCCCCAGAAGTCCTTTTATTGCTGAGAATAGTTTTAGCTATCCTGGGTTTTTTGTTACTCCAGATGAATTTGAGAATTGCTCTTTCTAGATCTATGAAGAGTTGATTTGTGATTTTGATGGGGATTACATTGAATCTGTAGATTGCTTTTGGCAAGATGGCCATTTTTACTATATTGATACTGCCAATCCAGGAGCAAGAAATATTTTTCCAACTTCTGAGGTCTTCTTTTTTTTATTGTATATATTCTATATTTACATTTCATTTCCCTTTTTCTGGTTCCCCACCCCCAAAGGTCCCACATGTCCTTTTCCCTCCTCCTGCTCCCGCATCCACCCCCTCCCACTTTGCTGTTCTTGTACTCTCCCACAATGATGTTTTGGTCCATTCTAGCACCAGTGTCCACTCCTTTCTTCTTGTGAGACATCACTTGATATGTGATTTGTATCTTTGGTGTTCCAAGCTTCTAGGCTAATATCCACTTATCAGTGACTGTATACCATGGGTATTCTTTTGAGACTGGGTCACCTCACTTAGTATGACATTCTCCAGCTCCATCCATTTCTCTAAGAATTTCATGAATTCATTGTTTCTAATGGCTGAATAGTACTCCATTGTGTATATATACCACATTTTTTGTATCCATTCCTCTGTTGAGGGACATCTGGGTTCTATCCAGCTTCTGGCTATTATATATAAGGCTGCTATGAACATATTGGAGCATGTATCCTTATTGCATGCTGGTGAATCTTCTGGGTATATTCCCAGGAGTGGTATGGCTGGGTCCTCCGGAAGTATCACACCCAGTTTTCTGAGGAACCGCCATACTGATTTCCAGAGTGGTTGTACCAGCTTGCATTCCCACCAGCAGTGGAGGAGTGTTCCTCTTTCTCCACATCCTCGCCAACACCTGATGTCTTCTGAGTTTTTAATCTTAGCCATTCTGACTGGTGTGAGGTGAAATCTCAGGGTTGTTTTTATTTGCATTTCCCTAATGACTAGTGATGTTGAACATTTTTTAAGGTGTTTCTCAGCCATCCGAATTTCTTCAGGTGAAAAGTCTCTGTTTAGCTCTGTACCCCATTTTTGGATAGGGTTATTTGGTTTTCTGGGGCCTAACCTCTTGAGTTCTTTGTATACATTGGAAATTAGCCCTCTTTCGGATGTGGGGTTGGTGAAGATTTTTTCCCAATTTGTTGGTTGCCGATTTATCCTTTTGACAGTGTCTTTTGCCTTACAGAAACTTTGTAGTTTTATGAGGTCCCATTTGTCTATTCTTGCTCTTAGAGCATAAGCAATTGGTGTTCTGTTCAGGAATTTTTCCCCTGAGCCAATGTCCTCAAGGGTCTTCCCCAGTTTCTTTTCTATTAGTTTTAGTGTGTCTGGTTTTATGTGGAGGCCTTTGATCCACTTGGAGTTGAGCTTAGTGCAAGGAGATAAGAGTGGATCAATTCTCATTCTTCTGCATGTTGACCTCCAGTTGAGCCAGCACCATCTGTTGAAAAGGCTATCTTTTTTCCACTGGATGTTTTCAGCTCCTTTGTTGAAGATCAATTGGCAATAGATGTGTGGGTTCAATTCTGGGTCTTCGATCCTATTCCATTGATCCGCTTCCCTGTCACTGAACCAATACCATGCAGTTTTTAATACCACTGCTCTGTAATATTGCTTGAGGTCCGGGATATTGATTCCCCCAGAAGTTCTTTTGCTGTTGATGATAGTTTTAGCTATCCTGGGTTTTTTGTTATTCCAGATGAATTTGAGAATTGCTCTTTCTAGCTCTATGAAGAACTGAGTTGGGATTTTGATGGGAATTGCATTGAATCTGTAGATTGCTTTTGGCAAGATGGCCATTTTTACTATATTGATACTGCCAATCCAGGAGCAAGAAATATTTTTCCAACTTCTGATGTCTTCTTAGATTTCTTTCTTCAGGGACTTGAAGCTCCTGTCATACAGATCTTTCGCTTGTTTGGTAAGAGTTACACCAAGGTACTTTATGTTGTTTGTGGCTATTGTGAAGGGTGTTATTTCCCTAACTTCTTTCTAAGCCTGCTTGCCCTTTGAGTACAGGAAGGCTATTGATTTGCTTGAGTTGATTTTATAACCAACCACTTTTCTGAAGTTGTTTATCAGTTGTAGAAGTTCCCTGGTGGAATTTTTTTTGGGTAGCTTAAGTAAATTATCATATTGTCTACAAATAATGATAGTTTGACTTCTTCCTTTCCAATTTGTATCCCTGTGACTTCCTTATGTTGTCTAATTGCTCTTGCTAGAACTTCAAGTACTATATTGAAAAGATATGGAGAGAGAGGGCAGCCTTGTCTAGTCCCTGATTTTAGTGTGATTGCTTCAAGTTTCTGTAAATTTAGTTTGATGTTGGCTACTGGTTTGCTGTAGATTGCTTTTACTATGTTTAGGTATGGGCCTTGAATTCCTGCTCTTTCCAAGACTTTTAGCCTGAAAGGATGCTGAATTTTGTCAAATGCTTTTTCAGCATCCAATGAGATGACCATGTGTTTTTTTTCTTTTAGTTTTTTATGTAGTGGATTACATTGATGGATTTCTGTATATTGAACCATCCCTGCATCCCTGGGATAAAGCTTACTTGATTTTGTTGAATGATTGTTTTGATGTGCTCTTGGATTCGGTTGGCAAGAATTTTATTTAGTATTTTTGCATTGATATTCATAAGGGAAATTGGCCTGCAGTTCTCTTTCTGCGTCTAATCTTTGTGTGGTTTTGGTATCAGGGTAATGGTGGCTTTGAAGAACGAGTTGGGCAGTGTCCCTTCTGTTTCTATTTTGTGGAATAGTTTGAAGAGTATTGGTGTTAAGTCTTCTTTGAATGTCTGGTAGAATTCTGCACTATAACCATCAGGTCCAGTACTTTTTTTTGGTTGGGAGGCTTTCTATAACCCCTTCTATTTCTTTAGGGGTTATGGGACTATTTAGCTGATCTGATTGATCTTGATTTAATTTTGGTATTTGGTATCTGTCTAGGAAATTATCCATTTCCTCCAGATTCTCCAGTTGTGTTGAGAATAGACCTTTGTAGTAGGATCTGATGATCTTTTAAATTTCCTCTGTTTCTGTTGTCTCCCCCTTTTCATTTCTAATTTTGTTAATTTGGATACTGTCTCTGTGTCCTTTGGTTAGTCTGGCTAATGTTTTATCTATCTTGTTGATTTTCTCAAAGAACCAGCTCCTTGTTTTGTTGATTCTTTGTATGGTTCTCTTTGTTTCTACTTGATTGATTTCAGCCCTGAGTTTGATGATTTCCTGTCTTCTACTCCTCCTGGGTGAATTAACTTCTTTTTCTTCCAGGGCTTTAAGTGTGCCATTAAGCTGCTAGTGTATGCTCTCTCCAGTTTCTTTTTGGATACACTTAGAGCTATGAGTTTTCCTCTTAGCACTGCTTTCATAGTGTCTCATAGATTTGGGTAGGTTGTACCTTCATTTTCATTGAATTCTAAAACGTCTTTGATTTCTTTTTTTTATTTCTTTCTTTACCAAGGTGTCATTGAGTAAAGTATTGTTCAGTTTCCATGTGTATGTGGGCTTTCTGTTGTTTTTGTTGCTATTGAAGACCACTATTACTCCATGGTGATCTGATAGGAGGCATGGGATTAGCTCGAACTTCTTGTATTTGTTGACATCTGTCTTGTGACCAATTATATGATCAATTTTGGAGAAGGTACCATGCAGTGCTGAGAAAAAGGTATATTCTTTTGCTTTAGGATGAAATGTTCTGTATATATCTGTTAAATCCAATTGATCCAAAGTTTCAATTAGTTTCACTGTGTCCCTGTTTAGTTTCTGCATTCCTGATCGGTCCATTGGGGAGTGTGGAGTGTTGAAGTCACCCACAATTATTGTATTAGGTGCAATGTGTGCTTTAAGCTTTAGTAAGGTTTCTTTTATGAATGAGGGTGCTCTTGCATTTGGAGCATAGATGTTCAGTATTGAGAGCTCTTCTTGGTGGATTTTCTCTTTGACCAGCAAGAAGTGACCTTCTAAGTCTCTTTTGATGACTTTAGGTTGAAAGTCAATTTTATCTGATATTAATATGGCTACTCCAGCTTGTTTCCTGAGACCATTTGCTTGTAAAATTGTCTTTCAGCCTTTTACTCTAAGACAGTGTTTGTCTTTAACACTGGAATGTGTTTCCTGTATGCAGCAAATTGTAGGGTCCTGTTTCTTTATCCAGTCTGTTAGTCTATGTCTTTTTATTGGGGAATTGAATCCATTGATGTTAAGAGATATTAAGTAATAGTAATAATTATCTCCTGACATTTTTGAAATTATTTTTTTTATATTTGAGAGGTTATCTTCTTTGGGGTTTGATGCAAGGAGGTTTCTATCTTGATTCTTCTGGGGTGTGGTTTCCCTCCTTGTGTTGGTGTTTTTTTCCCTATTGTCCTCTGTAGTGCTGGGTTTGTGGAATGATAGTATGCAAATTTGATTTTGTCATTGAATACCTTGGTTTCTCCACCTATTGTGATTGAGAGTTTTGCTCGGTATAGTAGTTTTGGCTGAAGTTTGTGTTCTCTTAGAGTCTGCATGATATCTGCCCAGGATCTTCTAGCTTTCATGGTCTCAGGTGAGAAGTCTGGTGTAATCCTGATAGGTCTTCCTTTATATGTTACTTGGCCTTTTTCTCGTGCTGCCCTTAGTATTCTTTCTTTAAAATTATGGAATGCTTCACAAATTTGCGTGTCATCCTTGAGCAGGGGCCATGCTAATCTTCTCTGTATCGTTCCAATTTTAGTATATGTCTGCTGAAGCGAGCACTTTATTTATTTATTTATTTATTTATTTATTTATTTATTTTACTGGGTTTATTTTCTTGGCCTTATAGCAGGGAATCTTCTCTTTCCTTAAATCTTATTGTTGCTATATTTGATCATTTCATCTTATCTCAGATTTCTCTGACACTCTGTGTTAAAGCCTTGTTAGATTTAGCATTTTTGAATGTTATATCAATTTATTTCAATGCAATATTCTACGCCCAAGGTTCTCTCTTTAATCTCTTGTATTCTTCTGGTGAAACTTTTGTCTTTAGTTCCTATTCTTTCCACTAGGCTTTCTTCCTGGGAAGAGTTATATAAATAAAGCAATACTGAATATCTGTACTCCAAATGCAAGAGTAACCAGATTTGTAAAGAAATATTACAAAAGCTTAAATCACAGATCAAACCCCTACTCTTTAATCTTGGGGCTTGCCCTATAAGTAAACCCACACAGGTACTCACATTTGATTTTAGACAAAGAAACCAATAACCTACAAAGTAAAACAGGAAGTATCTTCAACAAATTGTTTGTTATAACTGGATGTCTTCTTTTGGTTGCCTCTATTATTGTTTTAGTCTACCATGTCTGGACTGATTTCCTGGAGTACAATAGAGGAGTTATTATTCTTTGATAGTCTTATTTTTCTCTGATTTGAGTAGCCATATCATCTATGTTCATCTATGCTCATAGCAGAATTAATCATAGTAGTCAGAAACTGGAAACTTCCTAAATATCTCCCAACTGAAGAATGGATAAAGAAAGTACAGTGCATTTACACAATGGAACACTATCCAGCTATTAAAAACAAGGTCACCATGAAATTTGTAGGCAATTGCTTTGAAGTAGAAAAATATCATCACTAGTGAGGTAACCCAGACACCAAAAGACATGCATGGTATGTACTCATTTATTATTAGATATTGGCCATATAGTTCATGATAACAATTCTACAGTGTACAGACCCAAAGAAGCTAAGTAGCAAGGAGGATCCAAGGAAGGGTGATTGAGATTCACTCATAAGAGGAATGGGATGTGACTGGAGGGCAGAAACTGGGTAGGATACAAGAAAGGTAAGTGAAATGAGGTGGGAACACAAGTAGAAAGAGTGGGGAAGTGGTGGGCAAAGTAGGCTAGGAGAGAGTATTGAAATCATTGAGGAAGCATCTCTAGGATGAACCTGAGAATTATGATGGGGAAGGTTGCTGAGATTTTATGGGAATGGCACTACCTGAGACTCCTTGCAGAGGGGTATATGGAACTTGAAGTAGCCATCTCCTTTAGGCAGGTAGAGGGAAGGCAAAACCAACATTCTCAAAAGAACTTGGGACTAAAATTTTTCCTAGCTAAAAGGTGTGCAGGGATAAAGACAGGATAAATATTGAGGGAATGGTAAAACAATGTCTGGTCAACTTGAGAGAGTTCCTGTGGGAGAGAGTCAACCTCTGTAACTATTGATTATACTCTGATGTGCTTGCAGAGAGTAGTCTCACATAACTGTAGATACAGATGCAGACACATCCAAACATTACACTGGTAATGGGAGTCTGCTGAAAGTGTACCAGAAAGAATTGAGAGACTAGGAAAGAAGACCAAAAGAGACTAACCTGAGAGCATAGCAACTCTCAGAGTCTGAACCATGAACTAAACAGCATGTATGGTCTGGATCTAGGCCCCCTAAACATATGTAGCAGATTTGCAGGTTAGTGTTCATATGAATTACCTAACAACTGGAGCCAGGCTGTTTCTGACTCTTTTCACCGCATTTGGATCCCTTTCTCCTAGCTTTGCTACCTTGTCTAAGATCAGTAGTGGGAGAAGATTTACCTAATTCTGTTGTGACTTGATGTGCCAGGGTGGGATGGTACACATGGGTCACCCATTTTCTGATGAGAAAGAGAGAAGGGAATGGGGAAAAACAGGTGGGACTGGAAGGATATGTCAGTAATCAGAATGTTAAGTGAATAAATAACTATTGAAAATGTGTAAATATAACTGCCTTTTTAAAAATAAAAATGTGATATGAAATTGTAAATCTTATATATCATTTGTATTTCTGGACATTTATTGGTTAGCACTGATTCTTTGTATTTATTGAAAACCAATCTCTGATTAAGGAAATAAAGTCAATGCTAAGTATAATCTTAAAATTTATGTATTATCATAACTTTAAATGTGCTCTTCAAGAAGAAACCATAAAATGCAGAATCCTGGTACATTGGGAACTATTTTGAATTTGACGTATTTACTTTGGCATCAAAATTTCAATCCTAAGAACTATAGGAAAATATTTTTCTCCAGAAAAAGAAATAATATTAGATATAACTTATTATTATGTGCCAGTTCTTCTTATAATTCCAATTTTCCCAATATTTATAAAATTATTTTCTAGGCACTCAAATTTGACTTTGACATTTACCTAAATGCTAACTCAGAAATGCATTCTCTTTTAATTCCTTCATTTTTTGATCTTTAAATTGATCCAAATAATATTTAAAGTTATTAGTTTCTATCAATAATAAAGACAAAATTTTGTTAGTCATTTCCCTTGTTTTGATACACTAATACACTTTATGACCAGATACAGTGAATGCTAAACAAATCTATAAGATTGTGTTTTCACATTTAAAATAACTGAATCTTGGTGTGTTGGTTACTTTTCTGTCACTGTGATAAAATAACACAAGCAAAAGCAACATAAGGAATAGAGAAGTTCCAAAAAACTGGTATTCACAATGGCAGGAAAGGCTGGGCACTGCAGCCCAATCAAGTACCTAGCTGTTTTCCATTCACTTATACACAGGAAGCAGAGAAAAATGAACAGAAATATGGGAGATTCTGTAAAACTTCAAAATCCTACCTAGGATTTCCTCCAGCAAGTATTTACCTCTTAAAGGAAACAAAACTTCCCAAATACCAGCAATGACTGAACAACTAACCATTCATTTACATAAGCCTATAGGATCATGTCTTATTCAAACCACTGCAGTCAAGCAAATTAAAATTTGAGGTAGCATTTTATATTTGACATTCTAAAAGTTCATTGTTCAGGTTGAAGCAGATATATGTAAGACCCAGCATAGTATGTTCCTCAAAAGCAAAAAGCTGTAGGAAGAATTAATTAGAAAGGATTATATACTCAAAGCAGGTAAAAAAAAAATCTGGGACTGTTTTATCCTAGTAATATAGAGTATGTTGTATATGACATTCAGATACTCTTTTGATTGATGTAGGAAACAATAATTTTTAATGTGTCTGTTAAGACATGGTTCGTTTTAATCTACTGTGTTTGTTGCAGAAAGAAGGGCAGGAAGACTGTGTGAAAAATAAGTGTCATTTCTGCATACTTTCTATTAGAATGCCTAGCCTTTTGTAGTCAGAAGAAACCTGCATAGAGGAAAGAGTCTGATGTATTCTATTGAAGCACAAAATGAAATAAAACAAGCTAAGAAACCACATTAACAAAGCAGGGATCTTTGTTCTCTTTGCCCTCTCCACACCCCATGTCCTATGAACGATCTGCAGCATCTTAAATGTTATTTATCCACAGCAATTAAAACAATCATGGTTGAATATCAAAGACCAGATATCTCTGATACTATTTTATCTTTTTCTAAAATCTAGTGAAGGATGTTTCATTGGTTAATGTTGATTAAAGGAGCATTTTAATACTAGCATCTAGCTTAAACTATCAGGCATCTAGCTTAAACTGTAAAAGGCAGTAATGTTTTTAGACCATCAGATATAGGAAAAACATTGACTGTTCCTTCACTAACACTTAGAGGCTTTGTATGAGTGACGAGGGTGTCTTTGTCATTCAAATGTGCGGCTAGTTTTTGGTGATCTGAGTTTAAGTGTGCACACAATGAAGGAGATCACCAGGATTCTTATACAGAGTCTCAGCTGCTATTAAAAGTCAACTGGGAATCCACATGAGAATCTATCCCTGGACTTTCATTCATAGGAATCAGTATTTTGTTTTATCTTTTGAAAGATCAATTTGTTTCAGAGTCCCAATTAATAACTAAAATCAACTTATTTTGCCCATAGCAATGGACCTATTATACTATATTGTCATTCAATATGACCCACATAGCTGAAATTAAATACCATTTAATTGTTTTCTAGTTTTATGTGTTCCAAGCCATGTGGGAAGGAACACCAAATAAATTGTGATGGTTCAATGGAAAGCATTAGGATAACAGACCGACAATGAGAGTGAAATCATGGTGTTATCTCTTTTATAATTGTCTGTTATTACTGGGGATATGCTTCCAGAATATCATTTACTGAGGGAAAGAAAGACAACATGTGTTTTGGTTAATGAGATATTGCCATGCTTGAGTGTATTATTCTGTCTCCAAGGGCTCAAGAAAATACATTTGTGGTTTTATCCCACCATCTGCTACTCAAATGTTTCCTATTAACTGTGACCACTAGTGGTTTAACTTTTCTAAATCCTTCAAACATTTTATTGACAGTCAAAAAGGAAATGAAAACAGCAACACGAATGAACTAGAAAAAATTCACTTGGAGACTTATATCCTTAAATCTGACAGCTAATGGATCTATCATCAATTACCCAAGTGGGTAGCATGAACTGATATACTGTCCTATTCTTAATCTAGTTACAATGAGAAAAAGTCACAAAATAGCTTTCTTGATATCCTATTCCAACAAATTGTAGAATTCAGCAGCAGAGCAAACATTGTCTGACATCTACCTCTTAGTGAAGAAGAGACAATGTGGAAGATCTAAAGCTTAACCAAGATGACACCAGAAGTGGAAAAATGAATGCTTAGTGTGAACCTGTGTGTTAGACTGAAAATCACAGCTGAACAATATGACTTGCCTGTCATAAAAAATAGCTACTAAACATATTTCAAACCCAAATGCTTATGTAAGAGCATACACTTAATGTAAATCTATTCTCTGCTCTCAGCATTAGCTGAGGAAAAGAAGCTATTGTGTTACAAATCAAAAACCTTCACAAAGTATCCTTCTTTCATTCAGTACTGGAAAATGCAAAGGATATCAGAGTTGTCTGAATAAAGGATTCTTTTTCTTTAACATCACTAGTCAGGAGCAAGGTTACAGCTATTGAAAGATAAAGAACCTTCAGAGACTAAGAAGGCAGCCCAAATTGTTTATCATCACTGTGTGGAGAAGATAAGGCAGTCAAGCTGAACCTGGTTACATTATTCTTGTGGCACATTATACATATAAAGAATTGGTAACAATTACATACATTTAAAACAGGCAAGAATCCTGCAGTCCTGCTTGACAGATGTTCACTCTATAGAACTTAGCAAATTTTAGAGAACAGTACATTTTAAACCATGACTTTGGTTGTTGATAAATAGTCTTTCTGAGAAATCAATCTCATAAGGGAACAGGCAGAGATATGCAGAAAATAAGTAGTACTTCGAATGCAGTGTTAGAGTAGTGAAATAATTTGCAATAAAAGTTTAATTTACTTAGACTTCCGTTATTTATTCTATGTATTTAATAGAATCAGAACAAATCATAACAAATTATTGCCACACATAATCACTAGCTTGCTCATTATCTTCTGTGTTTCCTAACTTACCAATTGTCAATTCACAATTGAAATGCTTCTCTAATACAGAAGCATCAATCCTTCCTACTTAAATTATTAGAAGTCATACCTATGCATTTAAAATAAATCTATAATGTCTTAATATTAATTTATAAACATGTTAAGATCTAACTCTCACTCACTCTCAAAAACATCTTCTAGAAGAAATTCATATGTAACTAGTCCACTAAGAGTCTACCTCATAATTGCAAGACTTGATTGAACTTTTCCATATTTAATTTTAAGCTGCAAGGCCCATATAATGGTTATTTCCTCCACAACCATCTCCAGTCATTCTGTGGCTTCTTCTGACTTCTTCTAAAAACAATTTTTCCTACTTAAGGAATAATTCAATATTTCCCATACATAAAGTACCTTCACACATTTTGGCTAGGTCTGCAATCAATATTGTGACTATGATCAAATATTGTGACTGTTTCCCCATGAACTGAAGTTCCCAGAAAACATAACAACCATGTGAAATATCTGTGAGTCTGATTGACTAAAGGATGCTGTAAATCGAAAGGGCTACATTTTGCAGATCCAGAGTCAAATTGTTTTGGGTGATAAGTGATAGACAGTCATACAGATATGAGTTTATTTTATGTGTATTTATATTTTGTATACATATGTCTAAGTGCATTAGGTGAGGCTTAGGAAAGAGAATGTCAGAACTCCTGGAAATGGTATTATGTGTAGTTCTAAGCAACCTTACAACTTAAAGATACAGAAAGCTGATCCTGGTTCCTCTGAAAGATATTTTGGGATATAGTTAGTGTTATTATCTTATTATTATTATTGTTGTTGTTGCTGCTGCTATTATTATTGCTATTATTATTATTATTATTATTATTATTATTAGATATTTTTTTATTTCCATTTCAAATGTTATCCCCTCTCCTGATTTCCCCTCTGAAAACTCCCTATCCTATCCCCACTCTCACTGCTCACCAACCCACACACTGCCGATTCCCTGTCCTGGCATTCACCTAAACTAGGGCATTGAACCTTCTCAGGACCAAGGGCCCATCCTCATTTTGATGTTCAAGAAGGCCATCCTCTACTACATATGCAGCTGGAGCCAAGGGTCCCTCCATGTATACTCTTTGGTTAGTGGTTTAGTTCAAGGGAATTCTGGGGGCATTGTTTGTTTCATATTGTTGTTCCATCTAGGGGGTTTCAAGTTCTTTCAGCTTATTTGGTCCTTTCTCTGGCTTTACCATTGGGGACCTTGTGCTCAGACCAATGGTTGGATAAGAGCATTCACGTCTGTGTTTGTCAGGTACTGGCAGAGCCTCTCAGAAAACAGCTGTATCAGGCTCCTGTCCCACAATAGTGTCTGGGTTTGCTGTATATGGCATGGATCCTCAGGTGGGCCAGTCTCTGGATAGTCTTTCCTTCAGTCTCTGCTCCACATATTGTATCTGTATCTCCTGACATGGGTATTTTGTTCCCTCTTCTAAAAAATGCCCAAAGTATTCATACTTTGGTCTTCCTTCCTGAGCTTCATTTGGTCTGTGAATTTTATATTGGGTATTCCAAGCTTCTGGGCTAATATACACTTATAAGTGAGCATATAGCATGTATGTTCTTTTTGTATTGGGTTACCTCACTCAGGATGATTTTTTAACTCCACCTATTTGCCTTAAAATTGTATGCCTTCATTATTTTAAAAGCTGAATAGTACTCCATTGTATAAATATACTACATTTTCTGTATCCACTCCTTTGTTGAGGGACATCTGGGTTCTTATTATATTATTAATAAGAATTCCATGATCATAGTGGATTATATATCCTAATTACATATTGGAGAATTTTCTGGGTATATGCCCAGGATTGGTATTGCTGGGTTCTATGGTAGTACTATGTCTAATTTTCTAAGGAACTGTCAAACTGATTTCCAGAGTTGCTTTACCAGCTTGCAATCCCACCAGCAATGAAGAAGTGTTCCTCTTTCCCCACATCCTTCATAGCACCTGCTGTCACCTGAGTTTTTGAACTTAGCCATTCTGACTGGTAGAAACTCAGGGATGTTATAATTTGCATGTCCCTGATGACTTATGCATGGTGAACACTTCTTTAGTTTTTTCTCAGCCATCCTGCATTCCTCAGTTGAGAATCCTGTAACTTTGTACCACATTTTCAATAAGATTATTTGGATCTCTGGAGTTTAACTTCTTGAGTTCTTTGAATGTATTGGATATTAGCCCACTATCTGATGTAGGGTTGGTAATGATACTTTCCACATTTCTTGAATGTCTTTTTATCCCATTGACAGTGTCCTTTGTCTTACAGAAGCTTTGTCATTTTATGAGGTCTCATTTGTCAATTCTTGATCTTAGAGCATAAGCTATTGTTGTTGTGTTCGAGAAATCTTCCCCTTTGCCTACATGCTCCAGACTCTTCCCAACTTTCTTTTCTATTAGTTTCAGTGTATCTGGTTTTATGTGGAGGTCCTTGATCCACTTGGACTTGAGCTCTGTACAGGGAGAAAAGAATGGATCAATTTGTATTATTTTGCAAGCTGACCTAGAGTTGAACCAGCACCATTTGTTGAAAGGCTACCTTTTTTTCTACTAGATGGTTTTAGGTCCTTTATCAAAGATCAAGTGACCATAGGTGTGTGGGTTCATTTCTGGGTCTTCAATTCTATTCCACTGATCTACCTACCTGTCACTGTAGCAATACCATGTAGTTTTTAACACTATTGTTCTGTAGTACTGATGGAGATCTGGGATACTGATTTCCCCCAGAAGTTCTTTTACTGTTGAGAATAGTTTTAGCTATCCTGGATTTTTTTGTTATTCCAGATGAATTTGAGAATTGTTTTTTCTAACTCTATGAAGATTTTGAGTGGGGATTTTGATGGGGATTGCACTGAATCTCTATATTGCTTTAGGCAAGATGGTTATTTTTACTATATTAATCCTACCAATCCATGAGCATGGACGATTTTTCTATCTTCTGTGGTCTTCTTCAATTTCTTTCTTCACAGACATGAAGTTCTTGTCATATAGATCTTTCACTTATTTGGTTAAAGTCACACCAAGATACTTTATATTTTTTGTGACTATTGTGAAGGGGGTCATTTCTGTAATTTCTTTCTTAGCCTCTTTACCCTTTGAGTACAGGAAGGCTCCTGATTTGCTTGAGTTAATTTTATATCCAGCCACATTGCTGAAGTTGTTTCTTAGATGTACGAATTCTCTGGTGGAGTTTTGGGGTCGCTTAAGTATACTATCACATCATCTGCAAATAGTGATAATTTGACTTCTTCCTTTCCAATTTGTAACCCTCTGACCTCCTTTTGTTGTCTAATTGCTCTATCTGGAAGATCAAATACTATATTGAATAAATATGAAGAGAGAGGGCAGCCTTGTCTAATCCCTGATTTTAGTGGTATTGCTTCAAGTTTCTCTCCCTTTAGTTTGATGTTGGCTACTGGTTTGCTGTATATTGCTTTTACTATGTTTAGGCATTGGACTTAAATTCCTGTTCGTTCCAAGACCTTTAACATGAAGGATGCTGAATTTTGTCAAATGATATTCAGCATCTAAGGAGGAATGGATACAGAAAATGTGGTATATTTGCACTTTGGAAAATTATTCAGATATTAAAAACAATGAATTCTTGAAATTCTTAAGCAAATGGGTAGAACTGGAAAATATCCTAAGTAAGGTAACCCAAAGACAAAAGAACTCACATGGTATGTACTTACTGACAAGTGGATATTAGCCCAGAAACTCAAAATATCCAAGACACAATTCACATATTAAATGATGCCCAAGAAGAAGGAAGGAGATACCCCTGGTCTTAGAAAGGCTCAGTGCAGCAGTGTAAGGGAATATAAGGACAGGGAAGTGGGAGGGGGTTGATTGGGGAACAGGGTGAGGGAAAAGGGCTTATAAGGATTTCATGGAGGGGTAAACCAGAAAAGGGGAAATCATTTGAAATGTAAACAAAGAATACATCTAACTAAATAATAAAAAAATGAAAAATGTAAGAAAAATTCATAACACAAAACATCTAGGAAATCTGTGACAGTCTGAAAATAACAAAACAGTGAATAATAGGAATAGTTAGTTGAGCAGAATCATACCTCAAAGTTGCAGAAAATATTTTGAACATAGTCATAGAAAGAAGCATTCCTAACATGAATGAGATGTCTACAAAGGTAAAAGAAGTAAACAGAATAGCAAAGAGATTGAGCTAGAAAAGAAAATCCCCTTGACAAATAATAATATAAATACTAAATATGTAAATGGAAAAAAATAAAGAATAATAGCTGAAAGGAAAAATACCAAGTAACTTATAAAAGCAGATGAATTAGAATTGCACCTTACTTCTCAATAGAGGTGTTAAAAGCCAGAAGGGTTTGAACAGATGTGCTGCTGACATGAAGAGAGCATAGATGCAGGCCCAGATTATTATATACAGCCAAACTTTCAATCATAGATGGAGAAAACAAAATAGTCTATAATAAATTCAAATTTAAACTATACCTATCTACATATTCAGCCACTAAAAATGGCACTAGAAGGAAAAATACAAAGGAGGTTAACTGCACCCATGAAATTGTAGGATATTAAAAAAAAAACACACCAGCAATAAAATACATACAAACACATAAATACATATCACAACAATTATCACAACAGAAATAAATAATAGAAATTAAGAAACATTGTTCATTGTTATTTCTCAATAAAAATGGTCAGAACTCCTGAATTCAAAACAAAACAAAACAACAAAATCAGATTAAAAGAATGGATGCAAAAACAGAATCCATCTTTTTGCTTTGTCCAAAACACACGGTTCAAAATCAAGCATATACATTAATTCAGGGAAAAGGTAGGTAAAAGATATCCTAAGAAAATGACTTAAAAAGCAAGTTTTAGTAGCCATTTTATGTTTACCCACATAGACATCAAAGCAAAATTAATCAAAAGAGATAGGAAAGAGCTTGCTGACAGAAGCCTGGTATAGAGGTCCCCTGAAAGTATCTGAAAGAGCCTGACTAATACAGATGCAGATGAACACAATCAAACATTGGCCTAAATGTAAGGACCACAATGGAGGGGGTAAGGCAGGAACTGAGGAAGCTGAAGGGGTTTGTGACCCCATAGGAAGAAAAACAATGTCAACCAAACAGACTCCCCGAATCCTACAGTGTTAAACTACCAATGAAAGAGTGCACATTGGGAGACTCATGGCTCCTGCTATATATAGCAGAGGATTTCCTTTCTGGGCATCACTGGAAGGGGAGACCCACTGAAGGCCCAATGACCCAGGGTAGGGGAATTCTTGGCCACTGAGGCAGAGTGGTTGGGCAGGTGGATGTGTACCATCAGAGAGGAAAGGAGATGGAAGAGGGGATGCAAAGGATGGAGAAACCCAGGTGAGAGAGTAGGGTGAGTGGAATAGAGACCATGAACAGGCATGGGAAGAGAGAGGAAACACTCCAAAATGATCTAGATAATGAATGGAAATATGTGGCTGCTTGGGGTAGGGGCATTTTCCAGAATGCCCCAGGGACCTTGAGTTAGGGAAGCTTCCACTAAGAAATTCAGGTGACCTTTGTGAAAATGTCCAACTGTTGGAATATAGGACCTTAAAATACTACCTCCAGTGGCTAGACAGGACCACTAGAGGAGAGATGCGGACACCAATCCACCTACAAAATGTTTGACCAAAAATTTGTCCAGTCAAAAAAATATTCAGGAACAAAGATGGAGGAGAGAATCAAGATATGGTTGACTGGCCCATTTTGACACCCATTACATAGGAAGGAAACATTCCTTTACATTATGAATGATACTATGCCATTCTTGCAGACATAGGCCTGTAATAGCAGCCCTCCAAGAGGCACTACCTAGTAGGTGACAGGTGCAGGTATCTACAGACATACATTCGATGGAGATTGGGGACCCAAGGGAAATGACTGAAGACCCTCAAGGAGATGGCAGCCCCATGGGAAAACCAACAGTGTTCACTAACCTGGAACAATGAGAAGCCAGGTGAACCAGCACCATTTGTTGAAAAGGCTATCTTTTTAACCTTGGGTTGTTTTTAGCTTCCTTTTCAAAGAACAAGTGACAGTAGGTGTGTGGGTTCATTTCTGGGTCTTCAATTCTAATCCACTCATCTATCTGACTGTCACTGTACCCTAACCATGCAGTTTTTATCACTATTTCTCTGTAGTACAGCTTGAGGTCCTGGATGCTGATTTCCCCAGAGGTTCTTTTATTGTTGAAAATAATTTTCTTCAATATTTTGGGTTGTTTGCTATTCCAGATGAATTTAAGAAATATTTCAAACTCTATGAAGAATTTGGGTTGGAATTTTGATAGGGATTGTATTGAATTTGTAGATTGCTTTTGGCAAGTTGGCCATTTTTACTCTATTAGTCTTGCCAATTCACAAGCATAGGAGCTCTTTCCATCTTCTGAGGTCTTCTGCGAATTTTTCTTCAGAGACTTGAATTTCTTGTCATACAGATCTTTCACTTGTTTAGTTAGAGTCACATAAAGATACTTTTATTGCTTGTGTATATTGTGAAGGGTGTCATTTCCCTATCTTCTTTCACACCCTTTGAATATAGCAAAGCTACAGAATAGATTGAGTTAATTTTATATCCAGCCACTTTGCTCAAGTTGTTTATCAGCTGTAGGAGTTCTCTGGTGGTTTGTTGGGTCACTTAAGTATACTATCGTGTCATCTGCAAATAATTTGCAGATGTTTGACTTCTTCCTTCCCAATTTGTATCCCTTTGACCTTTTTCTGTTGTCAAATTTCTCTAGCTAGAACCTCAAGTACTATATTGAATAAAGAGGGAAAGAGAGGGAGGCCTTGTATAGTCCCTGATTTTAGTGGGATTGTTTCAAATTTCTGTCTGTTTAGTTTGATGTTGGCTACTAGTTTGCTGTATATTGCTTTTACTATGTTTAGGTATCAACCCTGAATTCCTGTTCTTTCCAAGTCTTTTAACATGAAGAGATGCTGAATTTTGTGAAATGTTTTTCAAGCATCTAATAAAATTACCATGTGGGGTTTTTTTGAGTTTTTTTATGTAGTGGATTATGTTGATGGATTTCCTTATAAAGAACCATCTCTGAATGCCTGGATTGAACACTACTTGACCATGGTGAATGATCATTTTGATGTGTTCTTGGATTCTGTTGGAAAGAATTTTGTTGAGTATTTTTGCATCAATACTTATCAGGGAAGTTGGTCTGAAGTTCTTTTCCTTTGTTAGATCATTTTTTGTTATTGTTTTGATATCTCTGTGTTTGTGGCTTTATATAATGAGTTGTGTAGTGTTCCTTCTATTTCTGTTTTGTAAAAAAGTTTGGAAAGTATTGGTATTAGGTCTTCTTTGAAGGTCTGATAGAACTTCTGGTTCCATCTGGTCCCAGGCTTTTTTTTTTTTTAAGAAGACTTTCAATGACTGTTTCTATTTCTTAAGGGGATATGGCACTGTTTAGATGGTTTACTTGATCCTGCTATAATTTAGGTACTTGGTATCTGTCTTTAAATTGTCCATTTAATCAAGATTTTCTGGTTTTGTTAAATATAGGCTTATGTAGCAGGATCTGATGATTTTTGAAATTTACTCAGTTTCTGTTGTTATATCTCCCTTCTCATTTCTGATTTTGTTAATTTGGATGCTGTCTCTGTGCCCTCTGGTTAGTCTGGATAAGTGTTCATCTATCATGTTGATTTTCTCAAAGAAACAGTTCCTGGTTTTATTGATTCTTTGTGTAGACTTCTTTGGTTCTACATGGTTGATTTCAGTCCTGAGTTTGATTATTTCCTGGTTTCTACTCCTCTTTGTGTGTGTGTGTGTGTGTGTGTGTGTGTGTGTGTGTGTTCGCTTCTTTTTGTGCTAGAGCTTTCAAGTGTGCTGTTAATCTGTTAGTGTATGCTATCTCCAGTTGATTTTGGAGCCACTCAGAGTTAAATTTTCCTCTTAGCACTCCTTTCATTGCATCCCATAAGTTTGGGTGTGTTGTGCCTTCATGTTCATTAAATTCTAAAATGTCTTTAATTTTTTCTTTCTTTTTTTCTTTCTTGGCCAAGTTATCGTTTTGTAGAGCATTGTTCAGCTACCATATGTATGTGGGCTTTCTGATACTTTTGCTGTTATGGAAGTCCAGTCTTTATCCATAGTGATCTGATAGCATTATTTCAATCTTATACTATTGAGGTCTGTTTCATGACCGATTATATGGTCAAATTTAGAGCTGAGAAGAAGGTATATTCTTTTGATTTAGGATGAAATGTTCTATAGATATCTGTTAAATCCATTTGGTTCATAATTTCTTTAAGTTTCACTCTGTCTCTGTTTATTTTGTGTTTCCCTGATCTGTCCATTGATGAGATTGGGGTGATGAGAATTATTGTGTGAGGTGCAATGTTTTCTGTGAGCTTTAGTAAAGTTTCTTTCATTTTTGTGTGAATATCATCTTCATTTACATTACCAATGGTAAAATCTTTCCTGATTTCACCCCTCCCCAAAGAACCCCAGCCCCTCCTCCCACCCCCTGTCTCTACATATATGCCCCTTCACCTGACCCACTCCTACCTCCCCCCTCTATTTCCCTTTGCTGGAACCTCTATTGCGCCTTTACTTGACCAAGGACCACTCCTCCCACTGATGCCCAACAAGGCATTCCTCTGCCAAATTTTTGGCTGGAACCATCTTTTGGCTTCAACACCTTGGTTGAAGGTTTAGTCCCTGGGAGTCCTAGGGTATCTGGGTGGCCAAAATCATTGTTCTTCCCATCGGGCTGTAAACCCCTTCAGCTCCTCTGGACCACTCTCCAGCTCCTCCATTGGGGACCCCATGCCCAATCCAATGGTTGGCTACTAGCATCTGCCTCTGTATTTGTAAGGCTCTGGCAGCCCCCTGCCCCCTGAGACAACCATGGCATGATCCTTTTGGTATACACTTCTTGTTTTCCATAGTAGTGTAGGGGTTTGTTGACTATTTATAGGATGAATTCCCAGGTAGGGCAGTCTCTGGATAGCCTTTACTTCAGTCTTTGCTACACACATTGTCTCCCTATTGCTCCTATGACTATTTTGTTCCCTTTCTCAGAGAAACCAAACCACCCTCACTTAAGTGTCATCCTGAGAGAGGTAACCCAATCACAAAAAGAACACACATGGTATGCACTCACTAATAAGCAGATGTTAGTCCAAAAGCTAAAAATAAACATTACAATACACTCAGTACAGAAAGCTCAAGAAGAAGGAGGACTTAAGTGAGGGTCCTTTGTTTCCTCTGAGAAAGTTTCTTTTATAAATGTGGGTGTCCTTTCATTTAGGGCTTAGATGTTCAGAATTCAGGGTTCTTCTTGGTATATTTTTCCTTTGATTAGGATCGAATCCTTCCTTATCTTTTTTTGGTGATTTTTGGTAGAAAGTCAATTTTACCTGATATTAAACTGGCTACCCCAGCTTGTTTCCTGGGACCATTTCTTGGAAAACTGTTTACTAGACATTTACTCTGAAGTAATTTTTGTCTTTTACACTGAGATGTGTTTCCTGTATGCAGCAAAATACTGGTTTCTGTTTCTGTTTCCAGTTTGTTAGTCTATGTCTTTTTACTGGAGAATTGAGTCCATTGATATTAAAAGATATTAATGAATAGTGATTGTTGCTTCTTGTTATTTTTGATATTATTTTTAAGTTTGAGTGGTTATCTTATTTTGGGTTTGTTGAAAAAAAGGTTACTTTCTTGCAGTTTCTAGGGTATAGTTTCCCTCCTTGTGTTGGCATTTTCCATCTATAACATTTGTAGGGATGGATTTGTGAAAAGTTATTTTGTAAATTTGGTTTTGTCATGGAATATCTTGGTTTCTCCAACTATGGTAATTGAGAGTTTTGCTGGGTTAAGTAGTCTGGGCTGCCATTTGTGTTCTCTTAGTGTCTGTATGACATCTGTCCAAGAACTTCTAGTTTCATTGTCTCTAGTGGGAAGTGTAGTGTAATTCTGATTGGTCAGTCTTTTATGTTACTTCACATTTTCCCCTTACTTCTTTTAATACTCTTTCTTTGTATAATACATTTGGTGTTTTGATTATTATGTAATGGGTAGAATTTCTGTTCTGCTCTAATCTATTTGGTGTTCTATAGGCTTCTTGTATTTTCATGGGCTTCTCTTTCTTTAGATTAGGGAAGGTTTTTTTTTTCCTGTAATTTTGTTGACACTGTTTACTGTCCCTTTAAGTTGAGAGTATTCACTTTCTTCTATATCTACTATCCTTAGATTTGGTCTTCTCATTTTGTCCTGGATGTCCTGGATGTTTTGGGTTAGGAGCTTTTTGCATTTTGCATTTTCTTTGACTGTTGTGTCAATGTTTTCCATGGTATCTTCGAACCTGAGATTTTTCTCTTCCAACTCTTGTATTCAGTTGGTGATGCTTGCATCTATTACTCCTATTCTCTTTCCTAGGTTTTCTGTCTCCACTGTAGTTATGATTTCTTTCTTCTTTCTATTTCCATTTTTAGATCTTAGATAGGTTTTGTCCAATTGTTTCACCTGTTTGGTTATGTTCTCTTGCAATTCTTTAAGAGATTTTTGTGCTTCCTCTTTGAGGTCTTCTACCTGTTAATCTGTGTTCTTTTGTATTTCTTCAAGGGAATTATTTATGTCCTTCTTAAAATCTTCTGTCATCATCATCAGATGTGATTTTCAATCTGATTCTTGCTTCTCTGATGTGTTAGGGTAACCAGGGCTCGCTGTGTTGGGAGAACTGGGTTCTGATGATGCCGTGTAGAGTTTGTTTCTCTTGCTTATGTTCTTTTGCTTGCCTTTAGCCATTTTGTTATCTCTGGTATTAGCTGTTCTTTCTGTCTATGACTGGCTTGTCTGTCCTGCACACCAGCGTGTCAGTATTCCTGGACCACCAATTCTCTTCAGGAGGAATTTAGGTATGGAGAGCTGTCTACAGGTTCAGCTATGGTGTGCAGACAGAAACAAGAGTCCCCAGCTAATCCTTGGTTCCTGTGTCCTGATGGCTCTGAGTAGGTCACTTTTGGGTCAAGAATTTGAAGAGAATTGGTGGTCTTACCTGTGCTTGCAGGTGTTTAGGCATTCCTGGGAGATCATCTCTTTCCTGGCAGTATTTGTGTATGTAGTTCTATGGCCCACGATCAGCTCTGGGCACAGAGGGGAAATCAGAAGACTCCTGTTCCAGGCTGCCACAGGGTTACTGTGTCCTATGTGTTCTTGTTTGGGTTCCTCTGAGCCAGAGCAGTGGTAATTCCTGCATATGCAAGCCTGTCCACACTCCTGGGATGCTAGCTATCTCCCTGTGCCACATGGGTATGGAGCCCTGTGACAGAGGAACATCTCCAGCTGCAGAAAGAAACCATATAGTACCTGTATAGTTAGTATTCTTAATTATTTATTATAATTCATTGACTATTGTGTTATATTGTTAAATCTGCTATCATGTGAAGTTTTTTTGGGTATTTTAAATTAATAGACTACTATCTTCCAGCAATATTAAGGCTAAGGTTGTCTTTACATAGCATTTGAAGCCTTCAGAAGTAAAATTACCACTTTGATATATCTTATATGCTTAAAGTGATCACAAAAACATTAGATAATGAAAAATCTGTAAAGGAATAATCACTCATACTAGTTGCTATTGTGAGGATGTCTCTAGAAAAGAGAAGCAAGAGTCAAGAACTTTCTAGAAATTTGTAATAACACTTATATTTAGAATAAATAGTTTAATAGAAATAAATAAAAATCACAATCCCAATTTGATAATAGACTAAATAAAAATAAATTTGGTACACAGAATAATCATAATCACATTGATTGTGTATTTGGTTTCATTGCCCAGTAATTCCAACTACTTAAGAGAAAAGCTGTCAGTTGAGGGTGGGTTTAGTGTCACCATGAACAACTTACAAAGGCTTGATATCACAATAAAATATGAGAGATGGTCTTTTTTATTGCTTAGTGGTAAATTGCTAAGCAGACAGAATAAGGCTCTGAGCTCAATTCCCAGTATAATGACAATTGACATTTTTATATATTTTTTACTTTTTTCCTGAGGGAAAACCCTCAAATAAATGCAAATTGATAACTTTCCTATTATTAAATTAAATAGAATACTTTTAAGTGAATACAGTAGATACAGACAGAAATAAACATCTAAGAAAATAGAAGATATAGAGATATATCCTCAAATTCTATAATTTTTCTCACACTTTGGACAACTTGAATTATTTGAGCATAATATTCACTCAAAAAAGCTAAAGGACTGAATACCAATTGCATGTGTTTTGCTACCGCAGGAGACTTCAAACTTCTTGCTTGAAAACAGAACAAAAGTTAGTAAATAAGCTGGTATGAGACCCCCCAACACATATACAACAGAGGACTGCTGGGCCTGGGTTTATTCAGAGAAGATGCACCTAATGCTTAAGAGACTGGAGGACCCAGGGATTTTAGAGGTCTGGTGGAGGGGGGGTGGAAGTGGGTACATTCTGATTGGATAGGGTAGTAGGGAGGAGGATGTGGAACAGTCAGAGGGTGGACCAGGATGGTAATAAAATTTGGAGTTTGAAAGGAAGAAAGGAAGAAAGGAAGAAAGGAAGGAAGGAAGGAAGGAAGGAAGGAAGGAAGGAAGGAAGAGAGGAAGGGAGAAAGGGAGGGAGGAAGGAAGGAAGGAAGGAAATTTTAAAAAAAGTGAATAAAGCCAGTATATTTCAGGAGAATAGAAGGAAATCTGGAAGTTTTGTGTTACTTTTAAATTGTGTGTGTGTGTGTGTGTGTGTGTGTGTGTGTGTGTGTGTGTGTTTATGTGTTACTGAGAAAAGTGACAACAGAATGCAAAAGATTGTCTTGGTGCTTTGGAGCTTAGGTAGAGTGGGCAGTAAGCTGTCTGACATGGGTGTTTCTAGTAAATGCCAAGATTTCTTCAAGAGCAATACACATACATACACACACACCAGCAACTCTAGCTATCCTGGAGTTCACTAAGGAAACCACTATACTCTTGAATTCACAGATATCTACCAGCCTTTTCTTGTCAGTGGTGGGATTGTAGACTTGTACCACACCACACTTCTCCTATTTGCCTGTTAAACCAATGATCCATCTCTCTAGCACCCATGGGATTGCAAATCTATTTGATTCTCCTTTCACAAGCTGTCAGATAATAGCTTACAATAGTCATATAAATGGTTTTCATATTATCATATTACATTTGTTAGCTGTTTTTTTTTTATTTTTTAAGACATTGTCCTTTCTATGCTATAATATTATGACAAATTCCACCCTTTTTACCCACCCTAACACTTTTATATACCACTCCAACTCTTTATTGAATTCATGGCTTTAATTGTTTTTGTATTCGTACGTCTACATGTATATACATATGTAGCTTAAATATAACCTATCCTGTCAATATAATGCTACTTCTATGAATGTTCTCAGGCTGGCCATTTTACAATGGAAAACCAATTGGTATCCTCTTCCCTGAGTAAGTCTAATTCTCTTGCTCCTAACTTTTCTAAGTTACCCGTAGCTTTTTGTGTATGCTTGAGGTCTCTCATATATATGTAAAAGTTCAATAATTATAAAAAAATAAAGTCAATCAATAAATAGTAGAAAATGAAAAGCAGCATGTAAATATAAACTCTGTTAGAAACATAATTACCCAAGAAATTTGTTAAAGATTTCTAGGAAGCAGGTAGAAAAATAGAAGAGCCTGATTCTTACTGACTTATCATAAATAAGGTACAGTATAGAAGGAAATGGAAGTACATCAGTAATGAGTCACATGGAAATACTGTTACCCTTGAAAATTATATACAATTAAAGTATCCTTCTCAAATGAAAAGAAAATTAAAGGTATTTTCAGGTATGTGAAAATAAAATAAAATAAGAATTCAAGTATTTAACTGATATTAATGAATTTTAACACTTACTGCTTAAAATGATATGAAACTTCAAAATTGATTAAATTAGTACACAAAAATCAATTCTAAATTTTCAATCAGCACACATTTTAAAAATATTAATATTTGGGGAAAAAGAGTGAAATCAGGCCTGAGTCTTTTGAGTTTAGAAGAAAGCAATACCTTGAAAGGAAAAGGAAAATATCAGTCTTCATTCAGGTACTTCTTAAGAAGCACATTTTAAGAGAGGTTGCATTGGTCAAGGATTACTTCAGAATTTCAGAAGTACAATTATTCAAACACAATGAGAAATGAAGAAATGTAAGCATGCATTGAAGTAGGCATTTCAATGAGAAACAATGATCACTGAAATTTAACTGAATAAGTAATTTATCAGGCTTAACAGCTTTGAATTTGTTTGTAGTAGTGAGTACTTTGGTAGCATCTTTCCCTTGGATTGCTATGCACTTTGAAAATAATAAATAATGACGTTTGCAAAGGATGCTTGAAATTAATAGCACTACAAGAAGGACTAAAATAAATTAAAATATCAAATGATCACTCATTTGGAATTTAAATGCATACTTCTACACTAATACTGTCTTGTTTACCTTTCTATGTAAACAATTCATCTACAAAGAAAGCAGATTTCTTTTAAAAAGAAAATTGTAGATTCTCACTGAATTGCCCTTGAATGAAATATTAATTTCTTTTTTCTGTCTCACATTATTCCCATAAGTAACAAATTACATTTAATAATTGCTAATGCATATCCCACAATAAAACTAATATGAAAGAAGTTTATAGATTTAACTATAGACAATATTTAAATAAGGCATTGTGCTAGGTAGTCTTTAATCCCAGCACTTGGGTTGCAAAAGCAGGCAGATTTCTGAGTTCGAGGCCAGCCTGGTCTACAGAGTGAATTCCAGGATAGCCAGGGCTATACAGAGAAAACCTGTTTTAAAAAACAAAACAAAACAAAACAAAACAAAACAAAACAAAACAAAACAAAACAAAGATAAGGCATTGCACTAATTTAAAATACATTTGAAAAGATATTAGGGGTGGTATAGTTGGGTCCTCAGGTAGTCCTGTGTCCAATTCTCTAAGGCACCTCCAGATTGTTTCCCAGAGTGGTATTACCAGTTTCTAATCCCATCAGCAGTGGAGGAGTGCCTCTTTCTTCACATCCTCTTCAGCATGTTCTTCCACCTGAGTTTTTTATTTTAGCCATTCTGATTTGTGTAAGGTGGAATCTCAGGGTCATTTTAATTTGCATTTCCCTGATCACAAAGGACTTGGAACATTTCTTTAAGTGCTTCTCAGCCATTTGAGATTCCTCTGTCATGAACTCTCTGTTTGTTCTATATGCCATTTTTTTTTGATTAGCTTGTTTGCTTTTTGGTGGTTATTATATTAGCTTATATTTGGACTAATATATATTAGCCCTCTATTGGATGTGGGGTTAGTGAAGATTATTTTCATAATCTCTAGGTTGCTGGTTTGTCATATTGATTATGTTATTTGCTTTACAGAATCTTTCTAGTTTCCTGAGGTCCCATTTATCAAGTCTTGATATTAGAGCCTGAGCCATTGGAGTTCTGCTTAGAAAATTACCTTCCATAATAAGAGTTTGAGGATCATTCCTACTTTCTTTTGTATTAGATTCACTGTATCTGGTTTTATGTTGAGGTCCATGATCCTCTTGGACTTTAGGATATAATCTGTAAAACTCAAGAAATTTAACACGCTGAAGGGCCCAAGAGAGGATGCCTCAATCCCAGTTGGGAGGGAGAAAAAAAATCAATCACTGTGGGTTCATCAGGACTCAAAGGGAAGAATCACAGATGAAATGCCCCACAGTATCAAGAGAGAACTTGTAGAGTCCACCTCCAGTATAAATACAGGACATCAGAAGGAGGAATAGGTTGCCATCCCACAGTCAAAAAGTCTGACCCAGAATTGCTCTTCTTTAAAATAACTGCAGAGTCAAACCTGGAGAAGAGCCTGAGGAAAAGGAGGTCCAGTGATAGGTCCAAATTGTGATCCAGCTCAATGTGAGGCCTCAAGGCCTGACACTATTACTGATGCCTTGGTGTGCTTTGAGGCAAGAGCCTAGCATGGCTGCTTTCCAAGAGGACCATTAAAGAGCTGCAATAGGCAGATGCAGATACTTACACCCAAATAATGGATAGAAGCTGGTGAAGCCTGTTGTTAAATTAGGGAAAAATTGAAGAAGCTGAGGAGAAGGGCTACCCTATAGGAAGACCAGAAGTCTCAACTAACCTGGACTCTCAAGATCTCTCAGATCAGCAAACAGGCAGCATACACCAGCTGATATAAAGCTCCTACTCACAAAAACTGCCGAGGACTGCTTTGTCTGGCCTCAGTAAGAGAAATGAACCTAACCCTTGTGACAGACTTGAATCCCCAGGGAGTGGGGAGTTCTAGTGTGGTGGGAGTGGGGTGTGGGGACAGAGGGAAAAGGAGGTATAGGATGAGGAACAGTTAGAGGGCAGACATGGAATAGCATAACAACTGGACTACAAAAAATGTCAAATAATAATAATAATAATAATAATAATAATAATAATAATTTAAAAAAATAAACTGAGAAAGAAAGTGGGATATTGTTACATTGTGTTTTCTTTCTAGGTCATTTAATAGTATATAAGAAATATATTTTCTTATTTAAAATTATGTTTTTAAAATGGACATGGAAAGAAACTCTCCTATAATACATCATATGGTAAACTAAAGGAAGTCTAATAACAGAAAGGTTTACTGTCCACACATAGCATAGAACTTTACACAGGTAAAATAAGTCTCATTGAGGTGGAGGCTCTGTAAAACTGTATTTAGAAAATAACTCATTTTATTATTTTTATTTTCTATATTCTTTGTTTACATTCCAAATGATTTTCCCTTTCCTGGTTCCCCCCTCCCCATAAGCCCTCATCACTCCGAAATTTCTCCAATCAACCCCCTCCTTCTTCTCTGTTCTGGTACTCCCCTACATTGCTGGATCAAGCCTTTCCAGGACCAGAGACCTCTCCTTTCTTCTTCTTGCGAATCATTTGATATGCGAATTTTGTCTTGGGAATTCAGAGCTTCTGGGCTAATATTAACTTATCAGTGACTGCATTCCATGTGTGTTCTTTTGTGACTGGGTTACCTCACTTAGGATGAAATTTTCTAGTCCCAACCATTTGCCTAAGAACTTCATGAATTCATTGTTTTTAATTGCTGAGTAGTATTCCATTGTATAAATATGACACATTTTCTGTATCCATTCCTCCACTGATGGACATCTGGGTTCTTTCCAGCTTCTGGCTATTACAAATAAGGCTGCTATGAACATAGTGGAACATGTGTCCGTATTGCATGCTGGGGAATCCTCTGAGTATATGCCCAGGAGTGATATAGCAGGGTCCTCCAGAAGTGTCATGCCAAGTTTTCTGAGTAACTGCCAGACTGATGTCCAGAGGGGTTGTACAAACTTGCATTCCCAAGAGCAATCCTGGAACTCACTCTGTAGACCAGGCTGGCCTCAAACTCAGAAATCTGCCTGCCTCTGCCTCCCATAGTGCTTGGATTACAGGCCTGTGCCCCCACTGCCCAGCGTTTCCTGAGGTTTTTTATTATTATTATTATTATTATTTTTAAACTGGATATGTTCTTTATTTACATTTCATTTCCCTTTTCCTGGTTCCCAGCCCCCCAAAGGTCCCACAAGCCCTTTTCCCTCCCCCTGTTCCTCCATCCACCCCTTCCCACTTCCCTGTTCTGGTATTCCCCTACACTGATTCTTTGAGCCTTTCTAGAACCAGGGTCCACTCCTTCCTTCTCGGATATTTGGTATGTGGGTTGTGTCTTTGGTGTTCCAAGATTCTAGGCTAATATCCACTCATCAGTGAGTGTATACCGTGGGTATTCTTGTGAGACTGGGTTACCTCACTTAGTATGATGTTCTCCAGCTCTATCCATTTCTCTAAGAATTTCATGAATTCATTGCTTCTAATGGCTGAATAGTACTCCATTGTGTATACATACCACATTGTTTGTATCCATTCTTCTGTTGAGGGACATCTGTGTTCTTTCCAGCTTCTGACTATTATAAATAGGGTTGCTGTGACCACAGTGGAGCATGTATCCTTATTGCATGCTGGGGAATCTTCTCAAGCAAATCAGTCTCCTGAGTTTTTAACCTTAGCCATTCTGACTGGTGTGAGGTAAAATCTCAGGGATGTTTTGATTTGCATTTCCCTAATCACTAATAATGCTGAACATTTCTTAAGGTGCTCCTCAGCCATTTGAATTTCTTCTGGTAAAAAATTCTTTGTTTAGCTTTATATCCCTTTTTAATAGGGATATTTGGGTCTCCGGAGTCTAACTTCTTGAGTTCCTTGTATATATTGGATATTAGTCCTCTGTAGGATGTAGGGTTGGTGAAGATCGTTTCCCAATTTGTTGGTTGCCGTTTTGTCCTTTTAACAGTGTCATTTGCCTTACAGAAACTTTGTAATTTTATGAGGTTTTCTACTGAGAGTAGAAATGCATTTTAGAGTTTAGTATGTCAGGAAAACTTGAATACATTTCATCCACATAATCTTACCAGTTTGCTCTCTTTGTCATATTTAGACAATATCCAAGATGAAAATTGCATAATATCAATTGTCCTTCCCATTTTGTTTTTCCTATATCTCTCCAGAATCATTCAGAGTTTGGTACCTAGATTGAAATCCAATGTTCTAGTTCTGCTATGATATTTCATATGGGAAAATTGTTGTTGTTGTTGTTGTTGTTGCTGTTGTTGAAGTTTTGTTTTGGTTGATTTGCTTGTAACACAGTTGTAGGATTAATTTTTTGCTGGTTTCTAAATAGGAGCTATATCTCTTGGATTGTATAAATATATCGGCTTTTATACATTTATTATTTTTGAGACATGAATGAAATATATGCAATTGTCTGTGAATATGACCATGGAATGAGCAGTTAACACACACTCTCAACTTGTTTATCATTCAAGAGCCTTTTTTACTCTTGATTTACTGGGGAAGGGAGAAGACACACAGATACAGTGAGAAAAGAAGACTCTTGTCATATAATATTTGAGATTAGAAATCTTTGAAAGTAAAACAATTGCTTTACTGTTACAATTCATGCTACTTAGCTGCAGCTGAAAAATATACATTGATTAAGAAGAAACAAGCTTCACTGAGGTTGTATCTTCTGGGATGTATTCTCTCAATGTCATTTTTTTTTTAAATCATGATTCAAAGACAGCAAAATTATATCTCACCTTGCAGTTTTACTTGAAGATTTGTAAAAGCTCACACTTCTTAGTGGATTTAGTAGCATAAAAGCTCTAGTTTTGAAAGAAGATGTTTGGGTGCATGTGATAGGGTTAAACAATCCAGATAAATCCTAGGAGGCCAGTGAAGTTCAGACTCTGTTGAAGTAAAGAACTCAGAATAGGAGATTTCAGGACTATGGGGATGTGCATCAAGTACACCATCAGGTACGCAGGGAAGCAACCCTGACCCTGCTAGACAAGCAGTATATTCATTGGATGCATACATAATAGTGCCAAGGTTGTATAGATTCCTAAGAACTTCAGAGTCCTGATAAGAGTCAGTGAGGTTTAGGAGTCCACAGGGGTGGTTCTGATTCCCTAGTTTGTTTTTGATATGTCTGTAAAGAAAGCCATGGGCCAATTGAAGGATAGAAGGTACAGGTTGGACTTCCATGTCCCTGGAGGAAAAGAGAGATGCCAGGAAGTAGCAAGGAGTTCCCCATGCTTTAGACAGAGAAAAACCAAGCATCAATATGAGGTATCCAAATGGAGAGTCCAAATAGGCAGATCCTACAGGCAGGTGGTCAGAGAATTTAGCAGTGACTAGATGTGACTGAACCACTAAAGTTTAGGGCAGGTAGGAGGTACAGAGATAAAAGCATTCAAAAGGGCTTGCTTTTCCTGGTGGGGAATAGTAGCCCAGAGCAGCTGTGACAAGAAGGCAAGTTGAAAATGAACAAGCATAGGTGGGGTAGCTAAAAGCTACACACAACAGACGTCTGGCTGCATTATACTGCTGTACATTTGCTTGGCCGAAGTGGGAACATTTTTGTACTCTGACACTTCTGTAATGGTATAAGAAATGTATAGCTTAGTTTTGATGCTATAGGGATCACAGTTGAGAGATTATGGTTTATTAAAGAGGTGTTTTAATGTATGTGAGACTTTGAACCACATAATGTATTTCTATATTTATTAAGTGATATTTACATGATATCAGGAATAAACAAGGAAGGAAAGGTTAAGATTTAATGATAATATATTTCTGAATCAAGTTGAAATGAAGCAAATTGTGCTATTTTGTTGTTGTTAACTTGACAAAACTATTTTTACCTAGGAAGAGTGACTCTTAGCAAGGATGATTTCACTAGATTAATTTATAAACATGTCTATATATTGGAATTTTTTCTTTCTTTTTTTGTCTCTTTTGATAAATTACCATTAGAAGATCCAGCTCACTGTGAACACTACTACAGTTTCAATCAGTTGATCTTGCTTGATATAACAAGCTGTATATGTTTTCAAGAAATTATATTAAGAAATGTTTCTTCTTCGTCTCTGCTTCAGCACTTATTTCCAGGTATGGCCTGGTCTCCATGCCTTGGCTGTCTTTGATGATGGATTATAAACCTAAGATGAAGTAAACTCTGTCCTCTTCTAGTTGCCTTTGTTCTGTGTTTTATAAAAAATGAGAAGCTAGAACACCTTTCATTAATCATATTTTCAAACTATGTGCTATTAATAACTATAATAATTAATGTTAACAACTAGAAAGTATAGAGAACCAACTAATTAACAAGCCTTTGAGCACACATGTGATAGAATATCTAGGTTAGATTAGTCTTTGAAACATTTTCTAAGTTAGGATAATTAAGGTTAGAAGATTCACTTTAACTGTGATCAGTACTATCTCATAGGTCAGGGTTTCAGGAAATAATAAAATCTACAATATGATCTATGCAATCACTAATGTCTGTTTGTTGACTGGACATAGAATAGTCCTATCTTTTCTGTTATTACAACTGCCAGAAGCCCAATTATCATAATGATAGAAAATTCCACTTTAGGATTCTCACAAGACAGAATATAAACCATTATGAGGTTACTTGAAACTTGAGAAATAGTAAATGGAACAGCTATCCAGCCTGGCCTACAATTATTTAAGATTTAAATATTCTGTATAATCCATTGTCACCTATTTCATAAATCCTTTCATTTGTACATATAATACAGAAAGTTTTACTATTTTCACTGTGAAAAGCATTGTGTGCATGTGTGTGTGTGTGTGCATGTGTGTACATGTGTGTGTATGTGTGTGTGTTGTATGGTATAGTATGTGTGTATGGTGCCATGTATGTGTTTTTGTATTTGTATCTGTGTTTGCATGTGTTTATATGTGGTATGTGTGTAGTGTGTGTCAACATTGCATATACAGTGTGTGTGTGTGTGTGTGTGTGTGTGTGTGTGTGTGTGTTTGGTGTATATTTGTGTCTTGGGTGGGGTATGTGTTAGGTAAAGTATGTGCGTATATGTTGTGTATGTAGTCTATGTGTGGTATATTTGTGTTTCTGTGGTGGGGTAGGTTGTGTGCAATATGTGTGTGTGTTTATATGTATAGGTGTGTTTGTGGTTATAGGGGTGTTGTGTTTCTGTGTCTGGTATATGTACATATATGTATTTTCTGTTTTGATATTTTTCTCTATTTGTGACTAGTATATAAAATATGACTCCATTTGTGTCATTAATTAAGAGATGCCTTGAATTTAGTGCTATATTTTGGGAAAAGCCTCCACAGTACTTAAAGTAGCTGTATATCGCCTAGTATTATATCAAAATAGATGTTTTTCATAAATCTAATTTTTCAGATCATAAAAGTCCTTAGTGTACACTGATTCTCCTTTGTAGCAGAGATCAGATTTTATAAATTTCCCGCATCTGCAATTTAGAATGCAATTTGATTTTTTGTGTTCATCAATAAATAGAACTAGGAGTGATTACAAATTATTTAGCAAAATATTTTTTAATAATTTACTAAAATATAACGAATACCAGTATTACACTGTCACTGCATAAATATCCTGTTGATGCAACAATAAACAAATATGACATAAGTTTTGCTGTAGTGGGATCTATTTTCAGAGGTTAATAGTTTAGTTTTACAGAACAAATATAGCATATAAAATATATCCTATTTTGGCTAATGTAATTATACAGAAATTTCTGAAAAAAATATTACTGGTGTCACAGGTTTGTGTACAAAAAAATAAAACAATACAAAACAAAACTATGATTATTGAAAAATGTTGAAATTGAGGAAATGTGAAAAAGCAAACTCAGTAAAATTTCTCATACTATGATTAGAGATCAGTCGCCATAATCAAAATTTTGATCCTCTATGTACAGGAGTAGTATTGTGAATGAGATTTTTAATGAGAAGAAGAGAGAGGGAAGAAATGTGTTCCCTCATTGAAGCTCATGTGTTCAAAAGAGTTCCAACCAGTTCATAAAAGTGATAAAAAGAATTATTGGCTCTTTCTGAAACACACAAGAGTACAACTTCTTTGATTATGTGATTACAACTAAATTTAGAGCTTTCCTTTCTGGCTTTGAATATGTGTATTTCCTTATATCATTTTCCAAAACTGTTTGTTTCCAAGAACCAACTGTCTGATTTGGCTGAGGCATTTGTCACACAGGATGATAAAATTCCAACACACAGATTTTACTTTTCCTGAGAGAACTAACTTGCCATCATTTCAAATTCACTTGTAATATACACTAAGAAAAAATAAAGAACTCCCCCACCCATGGAATAATTGTGAAATAAATAAATGAAGTTCATCATTTCATATTCCTGTTTCACCATTTGTAAAACTGTGAATAAAACCCTAAGTTTATAATTTATCTGTATAACAGTAACATTAGTACTAAGACAACATAATTTCTAAGATCACTAGCTGTTGTTATAGAACACAGATTTGATTCCCAGAATCCACATATTAACTCACATCCATCCAAAGATAATTTTGGGAAACCCAAAAACTTCTGACATTTTTAAGCACAGGCATTCACATGGTTCACAAGCAAACATACAGGCAAAATATTTATACATGTAAATTTAATAAGTATAAAAATTTTGTATAAGATATAGTTGGGAGCTAATGAAGAACACAGATTGATTAAAGTAAGTATTCCTGCAAGAAAAGAAATCAGAGTTATTACAGTTAAAACTGAATTCTATTTGTCAATTCTTGCTCTTAGAGCATAAGCTATTGGTGTTCTGTTCAGGAACTTCCCCCTGTGCCCATGTCCTCAAGGGTCTTCCCCAGTTTCTTTTCTATTAGTTTCACTGTGTCTGGTTTTATGTGGAGGTCCTTGATCCACTTGAAGTTGAGCTTAGTACAAGGAGATAAGAATGGATCATTTCGCATTCTTCTGCATGCTAACCTCTAGTTCAACCAGCACCATTAATTAAAAAAGCTATCTTTTTTTTCCATTGGATGGTTTTAGGTCCTTTATCAAAGATCAAGTGACCATAGGTGTGTGTATTTATCTATGGGTCTTCAATTCTATTCCATTAATCTACCTGCCTGTCACTGTACCAATACTATGCAGTTTTTAACACTAATGCTCTATAGTTCTGATGGAAGTGTGGGATACAGATTCTGCCAGAAATTCTTTTACTGTTGAGAATAGTTTTAGCTATCCTGGATTTTTTGTTATTCCAGATGAATTGAGAATTCTTCTTTCTAACTCTATGAAGAACTGAGTTGGGATTTTGATAGGGATTGCAAGATCAAGAATTGACAAATGGGACCTCATAAAATTATAAAGTCTCTGTAAGGCAAAGGACACTGTCAAAAGGACAGAAGAGCAACCAACAAATTGGGAAAATATCTTCATCAACCCTACATCTGACAGAGGGCTAATACCCAATATTTTCAAAGAACTCAAGAAGGTAGACCCCAGAGAGCCAAATATCTCTATTAAAAATGGCATATAGAGATATTGCTACCAGGACACAGCTAAAGAAACCAGGTAGACAGACTCCAGCCATGGCTACCATCACGCGGGGGGGGGGGGGATCTGCCAGGCTCTCACCACCAGGCAGGCCCAGTGCTGCGGCTCTGCAGGACTTCTCTACAACCTCCAGCCTTACACTGAGGCAGCAGGTGGCAGCAAGCTCACGGTACCTTAGAGCAGTGGTCATGCATAATTACCAGTAGAGAAACAACAGGTGAGCCCAGCCTCATGGGAGGTTCAAACACCAGCCAGTGACAACAAGGCCAACTAACACCAGAAATAACCAGATGGCAAAAGGAAAACGAAGGAATGTAACTAACAGAAATCAAGGCAACATGACAGCATCTGAACCCAGTTCGCCAACAAAAGGAAGCCCTGGATACCCGAAAACACCAGGAAAACAAGACATGGATATAAATTCACTGGTCAGGATGCTGGTAGCTGAACATATAGAAAAATCTCGTGAAGAAATAGAGGAGAAAATGGATCAAAAGTTAGAAGCCTTTACAAGACAAACAAAAAAATCACTTAAAGAAATTCAGGAGAAGATGGATCAAAAAGAAGAAGACAATAAGGAGGAAAGACAAAAATCACTTAAAGAAATACAGAACAACGTGGGTCAACAAGTAAAGCTATGAAAGAGGAAACACAGAAATCTCTTAAAGAAATACATGAAAACACAATCAAGCAAGTGAAAGATCTGAGCATATCCATACAGGTTCTAAAAGCAGAAGTAGAAACAAGTAAAAAATCGCAGAGGGAGACAACATTAGAGATAGAAAACCTTGGGAAGAAATCAGGGGCCATAGATGCAAATATCAACAATAGAATACCAGAGATAGAAGACAGAATCTCAGAAGCCGAAGATACCATAGGAACCATTGACTCAACAGTCAAAGAAAATACTAAATGCAAAAAGGTTGTAACCCAAAACATCCAGGAAATCCAGGACACAATGAGAAGACAAAACCTAAGGATTATAGGTATAGACAAGAGTGAAGATTTACAAGTTAAAGGGCCAGCAAATATCTTCTACAAAATTATGGAAGAAAACTTCCCCAACCTAAAGAGAGAGATGCCCATGAATATACAAGAAGCCTATAGAACCCCAAACAGACTGGACCAGAACAGAAATACATCCTGTCACATAATAATCAAAACTCCAAATGTACTAAACAAAGAAAGAATATTAAAGGCAGCAAGAGAAAAAGGTCAAGTAACATATAAATGAAGACCTATCAGAATGACACCAGACTTCTCACCTGAGACCATGAAAGCTAGAAGATCCTGGGCAGATATCATGCAAACTCTAAGAGAACACAAACTTCAGCCAAAACTACTTTACCCAGCAAAACTCTCAATCGCCACAGATGGAGACATCAAGGTATTCCATGACAAAACCAAATTTGCACGATATCTTTCCACAAATCCAGCCCTACAAAGGATAATAGGGGGAAAACACCAAGACAAGGACAGAAACTACACCCAGGAAAAAGCAAGATAGAAACCTCCTATCATCAAACCCAAAAGAAGATAACCTCTTGAATATAAAAAAAAAATAATAATTTCAAAAATGTTGAGAGGTAACAGTTACTATTCCTTAATATCTCTTAACATCAATAGACTCAATTCCCCAATAAAAAGACATAGATTAACAGACTGGATACAGAAACAGGATCCTACATTTTGCCGCATACAGGAAACACATCTCAGTGTTAAAGACAAACACTGCCTTAGAGTAAAAGGCTGGAAGACAATTATACAAGCAAATGGTCTCAGGAAACACGCTGGAGTAGCCATTATAATACCAGATAAAATTGACTTCCAACCTAAAGTCATCAAAAGAGACTCAGAAGGTCACTTCTTGTTGGTCAAAGGGAAAATCCACCAAGAAGAGCTCTCAATACTGAAAATCTATGCTCCAAATGCAAAGGCACCCTCATTCATAAAAGAAACCTTACTAAAGCTTAAAGCACAAATTACACCTAACACAATAATTGTGGGTGACTTCAACACTCCACTCTCCTCAATGGACCGATCAGGAAAGCAGAAACTAAACAGGGACACAGTGAATCTAATTGAAACTATGGACAAATTGGATTTAACATATATATGTTAAATATATATATATAACTTTTCATCCTAAAGCTAAAGAATATACCTTTATCTCAGCACCGCATGGTACCTTCTCCAAAATTGATCATACAATAGGTCACAAGACAGATGTCAACAAATACAAAAAGATCGAGCTAATCCCATGCCTCCTATCAGATCACCATGGAGTAAGAGTGGTCTTCAATAGCAACAAAAACAACAGAAAGCCCACATACACAGGGAAATTGAACAAAACTCTACTCAATGATAAATTGGTCAAGGAAGAAATAAAAAGAGAAATCCAAGTCTTTTTGGAATTCAATGAAAATGAAGGTACAACCTACCCAAATCTATGGGACACAATGAAAGCAGTGCTAAGAGGAAATCTCATAGCTCTAAGTGCATCCAAAAAGAAACTGGAGAGAGCATTCACTAGCAGCTTAACAGCACACCTTAAAGCCCTGGAAGAAAAAGAAGTTAATTCACCCAGGAGGAGTAGAAGACAGGAAATCATCAAACTCAGAGCTGAAATCAATCAAGTAGAAACAAAGAAAAACCATACAAAGAATCAACCAAACCAGGAGCTGGTTCTTTGAGAAAATCAACAAGAGAGATAAACCCTTAGCCTGACTAACCAAAGGACACAGAGACAGTATCGAAATTAACAAAATTAGAAATGAAAAGGGGGACATGACAACAGAAACTGAGGAAATTCCAAAGATCATCAGATCCTACTAAAAAGGTCTATACTCAACACAACTGGAGACTATGGAGAAAATGGACAATTTCCTAGACAGATACCAAATACCAAAATTAAATCAGCAGCAAGTAGATCAGCTAAATAGTCCCATAACCCCTAAAGAAATAGAAGGGGTTATAGAAAGCCTGAAACCCAAAAAAAGTATGGGACCAGATGGTTTTAGTGCAGAATTCTACCAGACCTTCAAAGAAGACTTAACACCAATACTCTTCAAACTATTCCACAAAATAGAGACAGAAGGGACACTGCCCAACTCATTCTTCAAATCCACAATTATTCTGATACCTATCCACAAAAAGATCCAACAAAGAAAGAGAATTACAGGCAAATTTCTCTTATGAATATCGATGCAAAAATAATAAATAAAATTCTTGCCAACCGAATCCCAGAGCACATCAAAACGATCATTCACCATGATCAAGTAGGCTTCATTCCAGGGATGCAGGGATGGTTCATTAATGGAAATCCATCAATGTAATCCACTACATAAACAAAATAAAAGAAAAAACACATGGTCATCTCATTAGATGCTGAAAAAGCATTTGACAAAATTCAGCATCCTTTCATGCTAAAAGTCTTGGAAAGAGCAGGAATTCAAGGCCCATACCTAAACATAGTAAAACCAATCTACAGCAAACCAGTAGCCAACATCAAAATAATTGGAGAGAAACTTGAAGCAATCCCACTAAAATCAGGGACTAGACAAGGCTGTCCTCTCTCTCCATATCTTTTCAATATAGTACTTGAAGTTCTAGCAAGAGCAATTAGACAACATAAGGAAGTCAAAGGGATACAAATTGGAAAGGAAGAAGTCAAACTATCATTATTTGCAGACAATATGATAGTTTACTTAAGCGACACAAAAAACTCCACCAGAATACTTCTACAGCTGAAAAACAACTTCAGCAAAGTGGCTGGCTATAAAATTAACTCAAGCAAATCAGTAGCCTTCTTGTACTCAAAGGACAAGCAGGCTGAGAAAGAAGTTAGGGAAATAACACCCTTCACAATAGCCTCAAACAACATAAAGTACCTTGGCGTAACTCTAAACAAACAAGCAAAAGATCTGTATGACAGGAATTTCAAGTCCTTGAAGAAAGAAATCGAAGAAGACCTCAGAAGATGGAAAAATATTTCTTGCTCCTGGTTTGGCAGAATCAATAAATTAAAAATTGCCTTCTTGCCAAAAGCAATCTACTGATTCAATGTGATCCCCATCAATTTCCCAACTCAAATCTTCATAGATCTAGAAAGAGCAATTCTCAAATTCATCTGGAGTAACAAAAATCCCAGGATAGCTAAAACTATTCTCTACAATAAAAGGACTTCTGGGGAAAACAATATCCCTGACCTTAAACAGTACTACAGAGCAATTGTGTTCAAAACTGCATGGTATTGGTACAGCAACAGGCAAGTAGATCAATGGAATAGGATTGAAGACCCAGAAATTAACCCACAGACTTATGTTCACTTGATCTTTGATAAAGGAGCCACAACAATCCAGTGGAAAAAAGATAGCCTTTTCAAAAAATGGTGCTGGTTCAACTGGAGGTCAACATTCAGAAGAATGGGAATTGACCCACTCTTATCTCCTTGCACTAAGATCAACTCCAAGTGGATCAAGGACCTCCACATAAAACCAAACTGAAACTATTAGAAAAGAAACATGGGAAGCCCCTGGAAGACATGGGCACAGGGGGAAATTTCCTGAACCGAACACCAATAGCTTATGCACTAAGATCAAGAATTAACAAATGGGACCTCATAAAATTACAGTTTCTGTAAGGCAAAGGACGTTCTCAGAAGGACAAAAAGGCAACCAAAAAGTGGGAAAAGATCTTTACCAACCCCACATCCGACAGAGGGCTAATATCCAATATATACAAAAAACTCAAGAACTTAGACCCCAAAGAACCAAATAACCCTATCAAAAAATGGGGTACAGAGCTAAACAAAGAATTTTCACCAGAAGAAATTTGGATGGCCGAGAAACAGCTTAAGAGATGTTCAACATCATTAGTCATCAGGGAAATGCAAATCAAAACAACCTTAAGACTCCACCTCACCTCAGTCAGAATGGCTAAGATTAAAAACTCAAGAGACAACAAGTGCTGGCGAGGATGTTGAGAAAGAGGAACACTCCTCCACTGTTGGTGGGATTGCAAAATGTTAAAACCGCTCTGGAAATCAGTTTGGCGGTTCCTCAGAAAATTTGGTATGCCACTTCCAGAGGACCCTGGCTTACCACTTCTAGGCATATACCCAGAGGATTCCCTTGCATACAATAAAGGCACATGCTCCACTATGTTTACAGCAGCATTTTCTATTATAGCCAGATATTGGAAGGAGCCCAAATATCCCTCAAAGGAGGAATGGATACAGAAAATGTGGCATATTTATACAATGGTATACTACTCAGCAATTAAAAATAAATGAATTCATGCATTTTGTAAGTAAATGGTTAGATCTGGAAAACATCATCCTAAGTGAGTTAACCCAATCACAAAAGAATACACATGAAATGCAATCACTGATAAGTGGATATTAATGAGCCCAGAAGCCCTAATTACTCAAGGCACAATTAGCAAGTCAAATGATTCCCAAGAAGAAGAAAGGAGAGGACCCTGGGCCTGTAAAGATTGGATCCAGTTTTGTAGAGGAAGAACAGAGAAACTGTGGGGGAGGGGAAATAATTGGGGAATAGTTGGGGGGAGAGGAATTATGGGACGTATTTTGGGGGGAACTGGGAAAGAGGAAAGCCTTAGGAATGTAAACATAGAATATAGAAAATAAAAAATAAAAAAAATATTGCATACAGAGCTAAACAAAGAATTTTCATCTGAAGAACATCGAATAGCTGAGAAGCAACTTAAGAAATGTTCAGCATCATCAGACATTTGGGAAATGCAAATCAAAACAACCCTGAGATTTCACCTCACACCAGTCAGAATGGCTAAGATTAAAAACTCAGAAGACAGCAGGTGATGGTGAGGATGTGGAGAAAGCGGAAGACTCCTCCACTGCTGGTGGGATTGCTAGTTATTACAACCACTTGGAAATCAGTCTGGCAGTTCCTCAGAAAACTGGGCATGACACTTCTGAAGGACACTGCTTACTACTCCTGGGCATTCCCCAGCATGCAATAAGGACACATGCTCCACTATGTTCGTAGCAGCATTATTTACAATAGCCAGAATTTAAAAAGAACCCAGATGCCTCTCAATGTACGAATGGATATAGAAAATGTGGTATATTTTCACAATGGAATACTACTCAGCAATTAAAAACAATGAATTCATGAAATTATTAGGCAAATGTTTGGAACTAGAAACTATCATCCTAAGTGAGGTAACTCATTCTTAAAAGAACACACATTGAATGTAGTCCCTGGTAAGTGGATTTTAGCCCAGAAGTTCTTATTACCCAAGACCCAACACACATATCAAATGATTCCCAAGAAGAAGGAAGGAGAGGGCCCTGGTCCTGGAAAGACTTGATACAGCATTGTAGGGGATTAGAGAATAGAGATGTTGGAGGGGGTTGATTGAGGAACAGGCAGAGATAAGAGGGCTTATTGGACTTATGGGGAGTGGGAATTTGGAAAAGGAAAATCATTTGGAAAGTAAACAAACAATATAGAAAATAAATAAATAAATAAATAAATAAATAAATAAAACTAAAACAAGAGAACCCGGCCCTAATAATCATTTACACTAAAACAATAGGAAGAAAGAAAGAAAGAAAGAAAGAAAGAAAGAAAGAAAGAAAAAAGAAAGAAAGAAAGAAGACAACAGAAACAAAGAAAGAAAAAAAGAAAGAAAGAAACTGAATTCTAAGAGTGAGACAGCTTGATCACTGGGGACCTGCTCTCAGGCTTGTAGCTGGCCGCCATCTTCCCTTGGGTCACTGTGGACTGCATGCCGGCGGCTGGGTTCAGGTGCATGGACAGAGACTTAGCCTGGCAAGGAACACCTGGTCAGGCTCTTGCTCATGCCCAGAGCCAAAGGAGGTTGGAGATAGGTCTGTGCACCAACAGCTTGGCAGTGCACACAGAGCCCGATCAGCTTGGCAGGTCGTCTCTGCGCCAACCCAAGTGGGCACCAACCTGCTAGTGGGTAGGTACCTGGAGTACAGCCAGAGGCTGACATCTTGCCTCAGGACACCACAGACAGCTAAAATGACAGAGCCCTGTGGACTGAGAGTACTACCATCTAGATTATAGCAGCCCAACCAGGGAACCTCCAGTCCTGTAGGGAACCCAGTGGTTAGACAGAGCCCTGAGAACCGCCACCATTTTGGAGCTGGTGGCCTGAGCAGGTCACCATAGAGAGCCAAGAGAGGAACCCAGGTCACCATAAAGATCTAACAGACTAGCCCAGATTGGTGGAGGAAAAAAAATCTGATCCTTAAGAGCTGGCAACTAAGCAGGCCAAGAGGAGACTACAGGAGGCCAATTGCAGGTCCAGCAGAGAGCCTGGGAAAGACTTAGATCCGGCCCAGCAGAGCTGAGGAGGTAACTAGGAGCCCAGTAACTGAAACCTCCCAGTCTCCACCTCAGGAGCTCGGATGCCCTCTACAACAGCAGCTCCAAACACCAGGCTCACAGGAGCCTCAAACACCAACCACTAAGAACAATACCAACTAACTCCAGAGATAAACAGATGGCAAAAGGCAAACATAGGAACATTACAAACAAAAATCAAGGAAATATGGCAGTATCTGAACCCAATTCGCCAACCATAGCAAGTCCTGTATACCCCAACACGCCAGAAAAACAAGAGCTGGATTTAAAAGCACAGGTCATGATGCTCCTAGAGGAACACAAAAAAGACATAAACAAATCTCTTAAAGAAATGCAGGGGAACATCAATAGGGTAGAAGCTCTTACAATGCAAACACAAAAATCACTTAAAGAACTCCAGAAGAATATGGAACAACAGACAGAAGCCAATAAAGGGGAAATGAGAAAATCACTTAAATAAATGCAGGAGAACTTGAACCAACAGGCAGAAGTCATGAAAGAGGAAACACAAAAATCTCTTAAAGAACTGCAAGAAAACACAAACAAATGAAGGAACTGAGCAAAACCATCCAAGATCTGAACACAGAGGTAGAAACAACTAAGAAATCACAAAAGGAGGCAACTTTGGAGTTAGAAAACCTTGGGAAAAAGTCAGGGGTCGTAGATGCCAATATCAACAACAGAATACAAGAGATAGAGGTAAGAATCTCAGATGCTGAAGATACCATAGTAACCATTGACTCCACAGTCAAAGAAAACGCAAAATCCAAAAGGCTTGTAACCCAAAACATCCAGGAAATCCAGGACACAATGAGAAGACCAAACCTAAGGATTATAGGCATAGACAAGAGTGAAGAACTGCAACTTACAGGGCCAGCAAATATCTTCAACAAAATTATGGAAGAAAACCTAAACAGAGAGATGCCCATGAACTTACAAGAAGCCTCAGAACTCCAAACAGACTCGACCAGAACAGAAATACCTCCCATTATATAATAATCAAAACCCCAAATTTACTAAACAAAGAAAGTATTAAAGGCAGTAAGAGAAAAAGGCCAAGTAACATATAAAGGAAGGCCTATCAGAATCACACCAGACTTCTCTCCAGAAACCAGGAAAGCTAGAAGATCCTTGGCAGATCTAATGCAGACCCTAAGAGAACACAAATGCCAGCCAAGTCTACTATACCCAGCAAAACTCTCAATCAACATAGATGGAGAAATCACAATATTCCATGACAGAACCAAATTTACACAATATCTTTCTACTAAACAGCTCTACAAAGGATAATAGGAGGAAATAAGGAGGGAAACTGCACCCAAGAAAAAGCAAGATAGCAACATTCTTCCATCAAACTCAAAGGAAGATAACTACTCAAAAACAAAAATAACATCAAAAATGTCAGGAAGAAATAATCACTATTCCTTAATATCTCTTAACATCAATAGACTCAATTCCCCCAATAAAAAGACATAGACTAACAAACTGGATATGGAAACAGGACCCTATATTTTGCTGCATACAGGAAACGCACCTCAGAGTCAAAGAAAAACACTACCTTACAGTGAAAGGCTGGAAGACAATTTGGCAAGCAAATGGTCGCAGGAAGCAAGCTGGAATAGCAATTCTAATATCAGATAAAATTGACTTTCAACCCAGAGTCATCAAAAGAGACACAGAAGGTCACTTCTTGCTAGTCAAAAGAAGAATCCACCAAGAAGAACTCACAATTCTAAACATCTATGCTCCAAATGCAAGGGCACCCTCATTTTTAAAAGAAACTTTACTAAAGCACAAAGCACACATTGCATCTAACACAATAATTGTGGGGGACCTCAACATGCCACTATCCTCATTGGACCGATCAGGAAACAGAAACTAAACAGGAACACAGGGAAATTCATTGAAACGTTGGACCAATTGGATTTAACACACACACACACACACACACACACACACACACACACATATATGTGTATATATATACATATGTATATATACATATATATATATGTATACATATATATGTATATATATATATATATATATATGTATATATATATGTATATATATATATATATATATATATATATATATATGGAGAGAGAGAGAGAGAGAGAGAGAGAGAGAGAGAGAGAGGGAACATTTCATCCTAAAGCAAAAGACTATACCTTTTTCTAAGCGCCTCATGGTACCTTCTCCAAAATCAACTATATAATTTGTCACAAGACAGACATCAACAAATATAAAAAGATCGAACTAATCCCATGCCTCCTATCGGATCACCATGGAGTAAGAGTGTTCTTCAATAGCAACAAAAACAAAAGAAAATCCTCATACCCGTGGAGAGTGAAAAAATTCTACTCAATGATAACATAGTCAAGGAAGAAATAAAGAAAGAAATCAAAGACTTTTTAGAATTTAATGAAAATGAAGGTACAACATACCCAAATCTATGGGACACAATGAAATCAGTGATAAGAGGAAAACTCATATCCCTAAGTATCTCCAAAAAGAAACAGGGGAGAGCATACACAAGCAGCTTAACAGCACACCTTAAAGCCCTGGAAGAAAAAGAAGCTAATTCACACAGGAGGAGTAAAAGACAGGAAATCATCAAACTCAGGGCTGAAATCAATCAAGTTGAACCAAAGAGAACTATACAAATAATCAACAAAACCAGGAGCTAGTTCTTTGAGAAAATCAACAAGATGGATAAACCCCTAGCCAGACTTAACAAAGGGCACAGAAACAGTATTCTAATTAACAAAATTATAAATGAAAAGGGAGATATAACAAAAGAAACTGAGGAAATTCAAAAAATCATCAGATCGTACTACAAAAGCCTATACTTAACACAACTGGAGAATCTGGAGGAAATGGACAATTTCCTAGACAGATAACCAATAGCAAAATTAAATCAGGATCAAATAGATCATCTAAACAGTCGCATAACCCCCAAAGAAATAGAAGGGTTCATAGAAAGTCTTCCAACCAAAAAAAGCACAGGACCAGATAGTTTTAGTGCAGAATTCTACCAGACCTTCAAGGAAGTCCTAATACCAGTACTCCTCAAACTATTCCACAAAATAGAAACAGAAGGAACACTACCAAACTCATTCTATGAAGCCACAATTACCCTGATACCAAAACCACACAAAGATCCAACTAAGAAAGAGAACTACAGGCCAATTACCGTTATAAATATTGATGCAAAAATACTAAATAAAATACTTGCCAACCGAATCCAAGAACACAACAAAATGATCATTCACCATGATCAAGTTTGCTTCATCCCAGGGGTGCAAGGATAGTTCAATATATGGAAATCCATCAACATAATCCACTACATAAACAAACTCAAAGAAAAAAAACACATGGTCATCTCATTGGATGCTGAAAAAGCATTTGACAAAATTCAGCATCCTTTCATGCTAAAAGTCTTGGAAAGAACAGGAATTCAAGGCCCATATATAAACATGGTAAAAGCAATTTACAGCAGACAGATAGCCAACATCAAGGTAAATGGAAAGAAACTTGAAGCAATCCCACTAAAATCAGGGACTAGACAAGGCTGCCCCCTCTCACCAAATCTCTTCAAAATAGTACTTGAGGTACTAGCTAGAGCAAATCGACAACATAAGAAAGTCAAAGGGATACAAATTGGAAAGGAAGAAGTCAAACTATCACTCTTCGCAGATGATAAGATAGTATACTTAAGTGACCCAAAAAAACTCCACCATAGAACTCCTACAGCTGATAAACAACTTCAGCAAAGTGGCTGGTTATACAATCAACTCAAGCAAATCAGTAGCCTTCCTATACACAAAGGATAAGCAGGCCAAGAAAGAAATTAGGAAAATGACACCCTTCACAATAGCCACAAACAATGTAAAGTATCTTGGTTTCACTCTAACCAAACAAGTGAAAGATTTATATGACAAAAACTTCAGGTCTCTGAAGAAGGAAATTGAAGAAGACCTCAGAAAATGGAAAAATCTTCCATGCTCATGGGTTGGCAGGATTAATATAGTTAAAATGGCAATCTTGCCATAGGCAATCTACAGATTCAATGCAATCCCCATCAAAATTCCAACTCAGTTATTCACAGAGTTAGAAACAGCAATTCTCAAATTCATTTGGAATAACAAAAAACCCAAGATAGCTAAAACTATCATGAATAGTAAACGAAACTTCTGGGGGAATCAATATCCCAGACCTCAAGCAATACTACAGAGCAGTAGTGGTAAAACTGCATGGTATTGGTAAAGTGACAGGGAAGTGAATCAATGGAATAGGATTGAAGACCCAGAATTGAACCCACGCATATATGGCCAATTGATCTTAGACAAAGGAGCTGAAAATATCCAGTGGAAAAAAGATAGCCTTTTCAACAAATGGTGCTGGCTCAACTGGAGGTCAACATGCAGAAGAATGAGAATTGATCCACTCTTATCTCCTTGCACTAAGCTCAAATCCAAGTGGATCAAGGACCTCCACATAAAACCAGACAAACTAAAACTAATAGAAAGGAAACTGGGGAAGACCCTTGAGGACATTGGCTCAGGGAGAAAATTCCTAAACAGAACACCAATTGCTTATGCTCTAAGATCAAGAATAGACATATGGGACCTCATAAAATTACAAAGTTTCTGTAAAGCAAAAGACACTGTCAAAAGGACAATTTGGCAACCAGCAAATTGGGAAAATATCTTCACCAACCCCACATCCGACAGAGGGCTAATATCCAATGTATACAAAGAACTCAAGAAGTTAGACCCCAGAAAACCAAATAACCCTATCCAAAAATGGGGTACAGAACTAAACAAAGACTTTTCACCTGAAGAAATTCAGATGGCTGAGAAACACCTCAAAAAATGTTCATCATCATTAGTCATTAGAGAAATGCAAATAAAAACAACACTGAGATTTCACCTTACACCAGTCAGAATGGCTAAGATTAAAACAATGATGTCAGAAGACATCAGTTCTTGGCAAGGATGGGAGAAAGAGGAACACTCCTCCACTGCTGGTCGGACTGCAAGCTGGTACAACCACTCTGGAAATCAGTCTGGCGGTTCCTCAGAAAACTGGACATGATACTTCTGGAGGACCCAGCCATACCACTCCTGGGAATATACCCAGAAGATTCCCCAGCATGCAATAAGGATACATGCTCCATTATGTTCATAGCAGCCTTATTTATAATAGCCAGAAGCTGGAAAGAACCCAGATGCCCCTCAACAGAGGAATGGATACAAAAAATGTCGTATATATACACAATGGAATACTATTCAGCCATTAGAAACAATGAATCCATGAATTTCTTAGAGAAATGGATGGAGCTGGGGAACATCAGACTAAGTGAGGTAACTCAGTCTCAAAAGAATACCCATCATATGTAGTCACTGATAAATGTATATTAGCCTAGAATCTTGGGACACCAAAGACACAATTCACATACCAAATGATGTCTGACAAGAAGAAAGTAATGGACACTGGTGCTGGAAAGGATCAAAGCATCAGTGTAGGGGTATACCAGAACAGGGAAGTGGGAAGGGGTGGATGAGGGAGCAGGGGAAGGGAAAAGGGCATGTGGGACCTTAGGAGGGGTGGGGAAACAAAAAAGGGAAATGAAATGTAAATACAGAATATATCCAATAAATTTTTTTAAAAAAAGTCAGACAATAGGTGAAAAATGAAAAGCAGAAAAATAAAAATTCCTCAGCATCACCAGAGTTGAAAAAGAGGCAAAAACTTTCAATAAACTAGGTCTATTCTAGGAGTCCCCAATATTTCAATGTAAAGTAAGAGGTGTATGCAACCAAGGAGTCCTTTTCAAAATGTGTTTCTTAACCAATATTGTCTTGGCTCACCACTTTTGTATAAGAATGTTTGACAAGCTGTAAATCTTTCACAGTGAGATAAAATACTCCTTCTGCTGCCTTCAACACATCTATTCCTTCTCACAACATGGAATTATTGGAATAATATCAATTTCTTGATATCAATTGTTTGAATAATCTGATAGCCAAGCACAGGATACATTTGTCCTTAGATTAACTTCATACCTGCCATACTGCTTACACTTGCAACTAAACAGTTCTTGGAGTGCTTCATCTTGGATCCAACTCCCACACTTTCATGTGTACTAATTGTCATATTGTCAGGACTCTCAAAAAGGAGACCACACATGCAGAGAGAAAGTGTAGGAATATCTGCAGAGCCGCCAGACAGTCAATACCTAAGTTCTAAAGGTGTCAATGAGCCATTTTTTTTTCAAGATCACTTAGTAAACTACACTGCCTTGTATTTTGTAGAACTAAAATGTAAGATAGGCACTGAGCTCTGGACCAATTGCTAATTCCAGAGCAAGGAAAACTGTTTCACAGGACAAAAAAAGAAGACATTTCTATGAAAATAATGTCTCACTTTGTTAGAGAATGGGATATGCTCCTCTAAATATCACGGTATTTTTTATTTTTATTTTAGTTTTTTAATTTTTATTTTCTATATTCTATGTTTACATTCCAAAGGCTTTCACCTTTCCCAGTTACCCCCCACCATATGTCCCATAATTACTCCCCCCCTGCTATTCCCCACTCATTCCCCCCCCCCCACGATTTCTCTGTTCTGGGTCTACAATACTGGATCCAATTTTACAGGCCCAGGGTCCTCTCCTTTCTTCTTCTTGGGAATCATTTGACTTGCTAATTGTGCCTTGAATATTTAGGGCTTCTGGGCTCATTAATATCCACTTATCAGTGATTGCATTTCATGTGTATTCTTTTGTGATTGGGTTAGCTCACTTAGGATGATAGTTTCCAGATCTAACAATTTACATACAAATTGCATGAGTTCATTATTTTTAATTGCTGAGTAGTACTCCATTGTATAAATATACCACATTTTCTGTATCCATTCCTCTTTAGAGGGATATCTGAGCTCCTTCCAATTTCTGGCTATTATAAACAAGGCTGCTATAAACATAGTGGAGCATGTGTCTTTATTGTATGCAGAGGAATCCTCTGGGTATATGCCCAGGAGTGGTATGCCAGGGTCCTCTGGAAGTGACATGCCCAATTTTCTGAGGAACCGCCACACTGATCTCCAGAGCAGTTTTACCATTTTGCAATCCCACCAACAGTGGAGGAGTGTTCCTCTTTCTCCACATCCTCGCCAGCACCTGATGTCTCATGAGTTTTTAATCTTAGCCATTCTGACTGGTGTGAGGTGGAATCTCAGGGTTGTTTTGATTTGCATTTCCCTGATGACTAATGATGTTGAACATCTCTTAAGGTGTTTCTCAGCCATCCGCATTTCTTCTGGTGAAAATTCTTTGTTTAGCTCTGTACCCCATTTTTGATAGGGTTATTTGGTTCTTTGGGGTCTAACTTCTTGAGTTCTTTGTATATATTGGATATTAGCCCTCTGTCGGATGTGGGGTTGGTGAAGATCATTTCCCACTTTGTTGGTTGCCCTTTTGTCCTTCTGAGAATGTCCTTTGCCTTACAGAAACTTTGTAATTTTATGAGGTCCCAATTTGTCAGGAAGTAATAATTTCTATTCCTTAATATCTCTTAATATCAATGGACTCAATTCCCCAATAAAAAGACACAGACTAACAGACTGGATAAGGAAACAGGACCCTACATTTTGCTGCATACAGGAAACACATCTCAGTGTCAAAGACAAACACCACCTTAGAGTAAAAGGCTGGAAGACAGTTTTACAAGCAAATGGTCCCAGGAAATAAGCCGGAGTAGCCATTCTAATATCAGATAAAATTGACTTTCAACCTAAGTCATCAAAAGAGACACAGAAGGTCACTTCCTGCTTGTCAAAGGGAAAATCCACCAAGAAGAATTCTCAATACTGAACTTCTATGCCCCAAATGTAAGGGCACCCTCATGCATAAAAGAAATTTTACTAAAGCTTAAAGCACACATCGCACCTAACACAATAATTGTAGGTGACTTCAACACTCCACTCTCCTCAATGGACCGATCAGGAAAGCAGAAACGAAACAGGGACAGAGTGAAACTAATTGAAGCTTTGGACCAATTGGATCTAACAACAGGGTATTTTTTAAATAACAATATTCTCTCCACATTGAAGATTTGTAACAATGTAAGAGGAAATGTGTGCAAATAGCTTAGATTTTCATACCCATATATATATATATATATATATATATATATATATATATATATAAATGTTATATAAATGTTATATATATACATATATATATACATATATATATATATATATATATATATATATATATATATATATATATATATATAACATTCCATCCTAAAGCAAAAGAGTATACCTTTTTCTCAGCACCGCATGGTACCTTCTCCAAAATTGATCATATAATTGGTCACAAGACAGACCTCAACAAATACAAGAAGACCAAACTAATCCCATGTCTCCTATCAGATCACTATGGAGTAAAAGTGGTCTTCAATAGCAAGAAGAACAACAGAAAGCCCACATACACATGGAAACTGAACAATACTCTACTCAATGACACCTTGGTCAAGGAAGAAATAAAGAAAGAAATCAAAGACTTTTTAGACTTCAATGAAAATCAAGGTACGACCTACCCAAATCTTTGGAACACAATGAAAGCAGTGCTAAAAGGAAAACTCATAGCCCTGAATGCCTTCAAAAAGAAACTGGAGAGAGCATACACTAGAAACTTAACAGCACACCTGAAGGCCCTGGAACAAAAAGAAGCTAACTCACCCAGGAGGAGTAGGAGAGAGGAAATCATCAAACTAAGGGCTGAAATCAATCAAGTAGAAACAAAGAGAACCATACAAAGAATCAACAAAACCAAGAGTTCGTTGTTCGAGAAAATCAACAAGATAGATAAACCCTTAGCTAGACTAACCAAAGGGCACAGAGACAGTATCCAAATTAACAAAATTAGAAATGAAAAGGTGGATATAACAACAGGGTATTTTTTAAATAACAATATTCTCTCCACATTGAAGATTTGTAACAATGTAAGAGGAAACGTGTGCAAATAGCTTAGATTTTCATACCCAGCATCACTAACTTCATGTTCCAGCAAACTAAGGCTAGGAGAAAGGTAAGCTTCCTCAAAATCATATCAAAGAAATGAAGTAAGATTTTTCCTACACATGCCTTTAGGGAGTATTCATCTCCAGTGAACTAGAAAACAGTGTAGTAAGTAAAAAAAATTTCAATGGGCAGTTACTGTGGTACGTAAATACAAAATGATAACTTCTGGCAGTATTAGACACTGGCCTGTTAGTGATCCAGGCTATTTTGATTATCCTTACTTTCTTGTTTTTGTTTTGATTACATTTTTAACTCAATACCAGAAACACTTTCTTACCATTTAGAAATTACTGTACACATTACAAATACAGAAGTATTTAAAGCAAAAGTTATATATCTCTGTAAATAAGATTTACAGAGTAAATATTTTTGTGAGAATATGCTTTTGAAAAAAAAGTGTGTCATTATTGGACAATTTAAACCATTTATTAACCAATGTGTTGCAAGGTTATTCAATTGTTCTTCAATTGTTTCGGTATTCTACCTATTTTACATACTAACCCCTTGTCAGATGTAAGATTGAAAATGTTTTCTACCATTCCATAAGTTGTCATCTCATTGTGTGGATTTTCTAATGTGTTGTACTGAAGGTTTTCCATTTTCCCTATTCTTGTTTGTTTATGTTTGTTTTCTTTCTTATGCATTTGGTATTATTTTATAAAAATTATTTTCTGTGAGTATTTTGGTGTAAGTTTTCAGATTCCAATCTATATTTAATTATTTAACTAATTTGGGATTGATTTTTGCATTTTGTACTTTTTCTATAATCTTAAAGAATGTCAGTGGCATTTTGAGAGGGAGTACAGTTAATCAGCAAAATATTTATAAGTAGTATAGACATTGCACAATACTCATTATTCCTGCCCATAATCATAGTATAATAAATTTAGGAAATACTTTTGGCCTGTAAAGGTAAATTGAATTTGTTTTTTTCATTATTTTCCTTTGAGATTCTTTTTTATTATTTATTTTGTTTATTTTCATTTCAAATGTTATTTCTTCCCTGTTTTCCACTGAAGACCCCATTCACCCTCCCTCCCACTGCTTCCAGGAGGGTTCTCCCCTACCCACACTCCCACTCATATCCTACCAACCTATCATTCCCCTATGCTGGGGCATCAAACTTTTTTTAACTGAAAATAGATTCTTCTCTTAATGTAACATGTGAGAAATGAGGCTCTTGAGTCACTGATTTGGGTTATAGAATAATTATCTGATACTTTTTAGACTTTTGCAAGGACTTAAAATATGATTTTTATTAGATATATTCTTTATTTACATTTCAAATGTTGTCCCCTTTTCTGGTTCCTGCCCCCCAAAAAATATTGCATAAGCCATCTTGTACATAATATTTCCAAAATTTCCTATATCTTCTAACATATATCAAGAAACATGCAAAAACACCAATATATCACATCTTTCTTTTATTTCCAATAAGATTAATCTTTGTCCCAGCTGCCTCATTTTTCATCTATGTAATTCAAGGTAGAAACTTTACATGTTTTAATTAATTATTTTCTTGTGATTTTGTAGCATTATGTAATTGAGACATGTTTTATATGTAAAAAGAGATTTCTACAATATATATTTCTTCACTCACCACATTTACAATAGGAAATATTTCTGAGAGGTACATGAAAGTAGTAATAGTTTAACAGGGTCTGACACATGATCCTTCATAATTACCATTGTTATATTATTACACCTTACAAATTGAATTAATTAGCACTATTGTAAAACCAAATCATAGAACATCTCTCTACACCAAAAACTTAAGAATGTTATTAATTCTAAGAGTTAGTCAGACCAACCATACATTTAAAAAACAAAATATGAAAATTACCTTTAAAAGAAACAAAAACTGAAAGTGTAAGATCTGTTCATCCCATTAATCACTTTTGGGGTATTTCACCTTTTTGAAATATAAATGACTTTTTAAATTGTATTTGCCAAAGGGAAAAATTAAACTTTCATTAGAATTGATATTATTTAAAACAAAAAAGTTAACTATGATCTGTTATTTAAAATATTTAAATCTATAATGTTTTTCTTTATAATATCATTATAGAGACCTGCACATTAAAACTATTGGAATTTTTATAGAACTATGGAGATTCAGCTAAGTAAAGAACTCATATTCTTTAGAAAGAAAAAGGAGTTACGAGAATACTTTTGATACAAATCAAAATCAATTCATTTCAGTTTGGAGCATATGTTTTCTTTTCTTCTATTTTTATTTATTTTATTATTTAACAACTTCATACATGGATCTAATATAGTCTAATTACTAATTACTATTACTCTAATTACTATTTCCTCTTATCTTCCTTTCAACACTACCAAACACTACTTCTCCTTATCATGCTTAAACATATTCATGACTCTTGGTTTTGTTTTGTGACTCATCTACTTTTACCAGGCCATCTGTGTTTCCAAACCTATAAGTAGCAAATAATTCAGCAATGAGGAGTCAGATTTCCAAAGCTCTTCCTCTAACTGAACCTCACTTTGATGATAGCATTACTGTGTAGACCACACCTCAGATGTCCAGATCATCTGTAAAATGATTTTAAGAGCTATGGCTGTGCCTTATGAAGAAGGCAGTTTGCACTACTTTTCCTTACCTTATGGCTATTATATTCTTTCTACCCACACTTACTTGATGTTAAGAGAATATTTGAGGGTATAAATATTGTGATTTTGACTGAGCACTTTTTCTGTCACCTCACAAATTTTGCATTCTTCAACATTCAATGAAAAGAAAGATTTCTCTGATTAAGGCTAAGTATCATGTGTATATGATTTTTAGATAGATAGATAGATAGATAGATAGATAGATAGATAGATAGATAGAATGAAAAGAGGTGGTTCCCTCAATAAGGCTAAGAGTATGATACACACCCAAACACACACACACACACACACACACACACACACACACACACAAATATTGAGAAGGTATTTTAAAGCTTATGCACTTCCAACCTTGGACTTATAGTCTCACCAACCATAATGTTTTTAAAGACTATATACATTAATTAGCATGAACTTCTTTCTGGAGACTGTTCCACTGGAGAGTGTGAATTCATGTAGCATTAGAATGTGAATTACAATTTGTTGAAAAGGCTATCTTTTTTCCACTGGATGGTTGTAGCTCCTTCATCTAAGATCAAGTGCCCATAACTCTATGGGTTCATTTCTGTGTCTTCAATCCTATTCCATTGATCTACTTGCCTGTTGCTGTACCAATACCATGCAGTTTTTAACACAATTGCTCTGTAGTACTGCTTGAGGTCAGGGATATTGATTCCCCCAGAAGTTCTTTTATTGTTGAGAATAGTTTTAGCTATCCTGGGTTTTTTGTTACTCCAGATGAATTTGAGAATTACTCTTTCTAGATCTATGAAGAATTGAATTGGGATGTTGATGGGGATTGCATTGAACCTGTATATTTTTTTGGCAAGATGGCCATTTCTACTATATTGATCTTGCCAATCAAAGAGCATGAAATATTTTTCCATCTTCTGAGGTCTTCGATTTCTTTCTTCAAGGACTTGAAGGTCCCTAATAAAAAATGGGGTACAAAGCTAAACAAAGAATTGTCACCAGAAGAAATTCAGATGGCTGAGAAACACCTCAAAAGATGTTCAACATCATTAGTCATCAGGGAAATGCAAATCAAAACAACCCTGAGATTCTACCTCACACCAGTCAGAATGGCTAAGATTAAAAACTCAGGAGACAACAGGTGCTGGCAAGGATGTGGAGAAAAAGGAACACTCTTCCACTGTTGGTGGGATTGCAAGATGGTACAACTGCTCTTGAAATCAGTCTGGTGGTTCCTCAGAAAATTGGGCATGGCACATCCAGAGGACCCTGTCCTACCACTCCTGGGCATATACCCAGAGGATTCCCCTCACATACAATAAAGACACATGCTCCACTATGTTCATAGCAGCCTTATTTATAATAGCCAAAAATTGGAAGGAGCCCAGATGGCCCTCAAAGGAGCAATGGATACAGAACATATGGGATATTTATACAATAGAGTACTACTCAGCAATTAAAAATAATGAATTCATGCAATTTGTAGGCAAATGCTTAGATCTGGAAAAAATCATCCTAAGTGAGTTAACCCAATCACAAAAGAATACACATAAAATGAAATCACTGATAAGTGGATATTAATGAGTCCAGAAGTTCTGAATACTCAAGGCACAATTAGCAAGTCAAAAGATTCCCAAGAAGAAGGAAGTAGAGCACCCTGGGCCTGAAAAGATTGGATCTAGTTTTGTAGGAGAGTACCAGAACAGAGAAATAATGGGGGGTGATAGGGGGGAGAGGACTTATGGGACACATGGTGAAGGGGGGACTGAGAAAGGGAAAAAGCCTTTGGAATGTAAACAAAGAATATTGAATAAATAATAATAATAATAATAATAAGAAGAAGAAGAATATTAAATTGAGTTTTCTTGTGTGGTTGAGCTTTCTTACTCAAATGTGTGTGTTTCTGTGTGTGTGTAAGTAGAGTGTGTACAAATTTGTGTCTGTGTCTGCCTATATTTTTAAAGAAATTGAAAAGATGGCTGTCTATCTCATTGGTGCCTCTTTCTTCTAGATTCCATCCTCCAAAGGCAATTTTACTTTGGAAATGCATAGAAATATTAGAAAGTGATTTTTCCAAAATTAGACAATAGTATAAAATCGGGATACTAGAAAATATTGGGAAAGGAAAAATACCTGGGATATATGACTTATGATTTATCTTATTATAAATTCAATTAATTTGAGATTAACCTGTGTTATTAAATATTACTAAAATGCATATGATCCAAACAAGCATCCACAGTTTTGATAGTATTAATCATTGTATAATATTGTTATTTGAAACCTTATTTTTACATGAATTGTACAGAGAACATGATTTCAAGTTATTAGAGTCTGTTAGAACTTGTTTTCCTCCTATCAGTATAAATATTTGAATTGTTCAACACTATGAGAAATAGAGTAGAATAGTTCATCTTGATGTTTATACTTACATAATTACAGTCATTAGTTTAAATGTGATGGATCTAATCACAAATATGGGTGTAGTGTGCAATAGAAATTCAAAAACTTGTATAGGACTAGGAATGAAAGATTAAACATTTGGAACATTTTAAATTATATTTTACCTGTTTTCTATGTAAAACCTTCAAAATTTATATTTTTGCAGTTATTAGATGAGCTTCTGTGAACTAGCAGAGGAAATGCTATGTATCTCCCAAGGATGTATATACCTGAAACCCAGAGGCCAAGACATCCAAAAAACAGCAAAATAAATAAAGCCAGAACATTATCTGTTCAGCACAACCTACAACTACTACCACAACACATAGCTGTTGTCAAAAGGACTTAAACACAAATATACTAATATAATATTAGTCTTTAAAAAGTAAGTTAATTTAAAAATATAGGGACGCAGGAAGACATGAACAAACAATTGGAGAATATAAGTAAATCCCTTAATGAAAGCCAAAACAAGAAAGAAAACAAAACAGAACAACAAATCAACAATAATAACATAAAAAGTGAGAATAAGAGTTTGAAAGAAACAAAACTGTTTAAGGCCTGGAATAATTGTAATCAGGAAACACAATCTGAGGGAGTGCTGAAAATGAAAACATTTAGTAAACTAAACAGGAATTACAGAGGCAAATTTTACCAATGGACTACAAAGGATGGAAAATAGAATCTTGGTCGCTGAAGGTAAACTAGAAGAAATGAATGCCTAGAAAAATATAAAAGATTCTGTCTATTATCAATATGGTTATTATGGGCATAGTGGAACAGGTGTACTTATTACATGTTGGGGAATCCTATGGGTATATGCTGAGGAGTGGTATAATGGGGTTCTCCTGTAGTATCATGTGCAGTTTCCTCTTTTTCCACATCCTTGTCAGCACCTGCTATGTCCTGAGTTTTGCATCTTAGCCATTTTGACTGGTTGTTTTGATTTTCATTTCCCTAATGACTAAGGATGTTAAACAATTCTTCATGTGCTTTTCAGCCATTCAATATTCCTCAGGTGAAAATCTTTGTTTAGGTTGGTACCCCATTTTTTAACAGGGCTATTTGGATCTCTGGAGTCTAACCTCTTTAGTTCTTTGTATATATTGGATATTAGGCATCTGTGAGATATAGGGTTCATAAAGATCTTTTCCTAATTTGTTGGTTGTTGTTTTGTACTATTGACAGTGTCCTTTGAGTTAGTGAAACTTTGTAATTTTATGAGGTCCCATTTGTCAATTCTTGATATTAGAGCATAAATTACTGTTTTTCTGTTCAGGAAAATTTCCCCTCTGCCCATGTGTTCAAGGCTCTTCCCCAAATTCTTTTCTATTAGTTTCAGTGTTTCTGGTTTTTTGTGGAGGTCCTACATCAATTTGGACTTGAGCCTAGTACAAGGAGATAAAAATGGATCGATTTACATTCTTCTGCATGCTGACCTCCAGTTGAACCAGCAGCATTTGTTGAAAAGCTTTTTTTTCCATTGGATGGTTTTAGCTCCTTTAACAAAGATCAAGTGACCATAGGTGTGTGGATTCATTTATGGGTCTTCAATTCTATTCCATAAATCTACCTGCCTGTCACTGTGCCAACACTATGCAGTTTTTAACACTATTGCTCTGTAGTTCTGATGGAAGTGTGGGATACTGATTCTGCCAGAAGTTCATTTACTTTTGAGAATAGTTTTAGCTATCCTGGATTTTTTGTTATTCCAGATGAATTTGAGAATTGTTCTTTCTAACTCTATGAAGATTTTGAGTCGGGATTTTGATAGGGATTGCACTCAATCTGTATATTTGGCAAGAAGGCCATTTTTACTATATTAATCCTGCCAATCCATGAACATGGAAGATTTTTCCATCTTCTGTGGTCTTATTCAATTTCTTCAGAGACTTAAAGATCTTGTCATATTTATCTTTTACTTGTTTGGTCAGAGTCACACCAAAATACTTTATATTGTTTTTGACCATTATGAAGGGTATCATTTCTGTAATTTCTTTCTCAGCCAGTTTATCCTTTGAGTATAGGAAAGTTACTGATTTGCTTGAGTTAATTTAATATCCAGCCACTTTGCTGAAGTTGTTTATTAGCTGTACAAATTCTCTGGTAGAGTGTTTGGGTTGCTTAAGTATACTATCATATCATCTTCAAATAGCAATAATTTGAATTCTTCCTTTCCAATTTGTACCCCTTGGACCTACTTGTTGTCTAATTGCTCTAGCTAATACTTCAAGCACTTTATTGAATAAATATGGAGAGAGAGGGCAGCCTTGTCTAGTCCCTGATTTTAGTGGGATTGTGTCAATTTCTCTCCCTTTAGTTTGATGTTGGCTACTGGTTTGCTGTATATTGTTTTTACTATGTTTAGGAAAGGGTCTTAAATTCCTATTCTTTCCCAGACCTTTAACATGAAGGGATGCTGAATTTTGTCAAATGCTATTCAGCATTTAAGAAGGAATGGGTATAGAAAATGTGGTATATTTACACTATGAAATGCTACTCAGCTATTAAAAACAATGAATTCTTGAAATTCTTTGGCTAATGGGTAGACCTGGAAAGTATCATCCTATGTGAGGTAACCAAATCACAAAAGAACTCACATGGCATCCATTTACTGACAAGTGGATATTAGCCCAGAAGCTCAGAACACCCAAGACACAATTCACATATCAAATGATGACCAAGAAGAAGAAATGATAGAGCCCTGGTCCTGGAAAGGCTCAATGCAGCAGTATAGGGGACAACCAGGACAGGGAAGTGGGAGGGGATTAATTGGGAAACAGATGTGAGGGAAGAGGGCTTATAAGAGTTTTGGGGAGTGGGGATCCAGGAAAGGGGAAATCATTTGAAATGTAAATAAAGAGTATATCTAATTAAAAAACTAAAAAAAAATATAAAAATATAAGAAAAATTCATAACACAAAACATCTAGAAAATTTTGACAGTCTGAAAATATCAAAAACATGAATAATAAGAATAGCTAATTGAGCAGAATCATACCTCAAATTTGCAGAAAGTATTTTGACCATAGTCATAGAAGAAAGCATTCCTAACCTAGAATGAGATGTCTATTAAGGTAAACGAAGTAAACAGAATAACAAAGAGATTGAGATAGAAAAGAAAATCCCCTTGACGCATAATTATAGAAACACTAAATATACACAAGACAGAAAAAAATAAAGAATAGCTGAAAGGAAAAAGACCAAGTAACATATAAAGACAGATGAATTAGAATTGCACTTTACTTCTCAATAGAGGAGTTAAAAGCCAGAAGAGTTTCAACAGATGTGCTGCTTACTTGAAGAGAGCATAGATGCCAGCTCAGATTACTATATAGAGAAAAACTTTCAATCATAGATGGAGAAAATAAAATAGTATGTAATAAATTCAAATTTAAACAATACCTAACTACATATTCAGGCCCCAATATGGCACTAGAAAGAAAACTACAAAGGAGGTTGACTACACCCATGAAAATGTAGGCAATAAAACACACCAGCAATAAAACACATACAAACATATAAAGACACATCACCACAATTATCACAACAGATATAAGAAATAATAGAAGTTATAAAATATTGTGCATTGTTATTTTTCAATGAAAATGATAAGAACTCCCAAATTCAAAACAAAACAAAACAACAAAATCAGATTAAAAGAACGTATGCAAAAATATAATCCATCGTTTTGCTGTGTCCAAAACACACAGTTCAACATCAAGAATGTACATTATCTCAGGGAAAAGGAAGGTAAAAGCTATTCTAAGAAAATGACATTAGAAGCAAGTTGTGGTAGCCATTTTATGTTTACCCACATAGACATCACAGCAAAATTAATCAAATGTATAGGGAAGACCAGGAAGTATATATATATATATATATATATATATATATATATATATATATATATACTTTATGATGACTAGATCACTGAGGCAGAAGTGGGTGGGCAGGTGGAGGTATACCTCATAAAGGCAAGGTAAGGGAGGAGGGGAGGCAAAGAATGGTGGAACTCAGTTGGGAGAGGAGGGTGAGTGGAATAGGGGTCATGATCAGGCATGGGAAGAGAGAAGAAATACTTCAATGATCAAGAGAATGAATGGAAATAAGCGGCTGCTTGTGGTAGGGGCATTCTCCAGAATGTTCTTTCCAGAGTTAGGGAAGCTTCCACTAAGAAACTCAGGTGTCCTTTGTGAAAATGCCCAACTGTTGAATATAGAACCTTAACAGACTACCTCCAGTAGGTAGAAAGGATCCCTAGTGGAGAGATGGGGGCACCAATCCACCTACAAAATGTTTGACCAAAAATTTGTCAGGTCTAAAATAAAAATCAGGAACAAAGATAGAGGAAATAGTGAAGAAATTGTTGACTGACCCGTTTTGAGACTCATTGCATAGGAAGGAATCAGTCCTTCACATTATGAATGATACTTTGTTGTTCTTGCAGACAGAGGCCTATAATAGCAGCCCTCTGAGATGCTCTACCCAGCAGGTGACAGATAGATGCAGGTATCTGCAGAAAAACATTTGATGGAGGTTAGGGACCCAAGGGGACTGATTGAAGCTCCTCAAGGAGATGGCAGCCCAATGGGACAACCAACAATGTTAAGTAACCTGGAGCCCTGAGAGGCCCCAGAATGTGAGCATAGACAACCTCATCTTAGGCCCTCTGGTCATAAGTAACACAGAAATAACATATCTGGCCTCAGTAGGAAAGCACACATCTAATCCTGCAGAAATTTTATGCACCAGAATGGGGAGTACTCTGCCATGGAAGCAGCATTTGGGAAATAATAAATACATATGTTAATAAGAAAATAAATAAATAAATAAATAAATAGGAACAAAAGTACACTTTAAGTCACATATAGACCCTCACACACTGGTAGAAGACATCAATGCCATACTTTCACCAATGAACATCTTATACAGACTAAAACTCAGTAAAGGAATACTGTAATTAACAAATGATATAAACTAAATGGACCTAGTAGATAGTTAAAAAACATTTCACCCAATTGAAAATTAATATACATTTTTCTCAGAACATTTGTGACCTTCCTGAAAATAGATCACATACCCAGATATAAAACAAATCTCAGTATATACAAGAGGATAGCTCCCTGCCACATATCAGAAACCTAAGGATTAAAACTGGACATCATCAACAGACAGGACAGGAAGCTAACAAACTCATAGAAACTGAACGATTCTCTACTCAATGAAAACTGGTTCAAGACAGAAATAAATCAAGATATACAGACTTTAGAAATCAATGAAAAGGAGTATGCTGTACAACTAAACATATTGGACCAAAAGAAAGTGATGTTAAGAGGAAAGTTTACAGCACTAAGTGTCTACATTTAAAAAAACTGGAGAGATAGCATACTAGCTATTTCAAGCACACCTGAAAGCTCTGGATCAAAAAGAAATAACAGCAACCAAAAGAAGGAACAGTCATATTCAAATAGAGGTCTTATATCAATAGAACAGAAACAAAGAAATTAAAAAAGATATCTAAAGATGAAACAATCGCCCATGATCATGGATTGGTATAACTAACATAGTAAAAATGACCAAAAGCAATCTATACATTCAATTCAATCACTATCTGTGGCCATTTGAAGATTGTTGGCCCATGGAAAATGCCACCATTAGGAGGTATAGACTTGCTTGAAGAGGTGTGTCCTTGTTGGAGGAAGTGTGTCACTGTGCAGGTAGGCTTTCAGGTCTATGTACAAGCTCTGCCAAATGTGGAAAAGATCCTACTCCTAGATGCCCATGAGTCAGTCTCCTCTGGGTTCCCTTTAGTACAAGATTTAGAACTCTCATTTTGCTCTACAGCACCATGTTGCCTGGAGATGGCAATAGTTTCACCTTGATGATAATGGACTGAACCTCTGAACCTGTAAGCTAGCCCCAATTAAATGGTGTCCCTTATAAAATTGCCTTGGTCATGGTGCCTCTTCATAGCAATGAAACCCAAACTAAAACAAGATCAAAATTCCAACACAATTCTTTACAGAACTTGAGAGGTCAAATCTCAGCGTCATATGGAAAAATAAAAACCCCATGAGAATTAAAATAATTCTGAACACTGCAGGGGAGATGCCTCCGAAGTTAAGATCATGGGCTGCTCTTCCAGAGGTCCTGATTTCAATTCCCAGCAACCACATGGTGGCTCACAACTATCTCTAATTACATCTGATTCCCTCTTATGTGCCTCAAGACAGCTACAGTGTACTAATATAGTTAAAATAAATAAATAATTCTTATAAATAATTCTGAACAATTAAAAAAACTTCTGCAGTTATAATGATTCTTAATTCTGGATGCTCTAGTAATAAAAATACTCCATGGTACTAGTATAAATCAGACACATTGATCAACAAATTTGAAATGAAGACCCTGATGCAAATACACACAATAGACACACCTACATTAAATTCAATTTTTTTCCTCACAGATATGAAGATTTTATCAGGCAAGCTATTCACTTGTCTGCATAGAGTTTTCTGAAGATGCTTTCTATTATATGAGGACATTGTGAAGGATGTTGTTTTCCCAATTTTTTCTAAGTCCATTTGCTATTTGTATTTGTATTCTGTTTTGGTATTGTATTTGTATTTATTTATTTGTATTATGTGACTTTTTCACACTCTGGGAAAAGAAACCTTCTTGAACATACGGCAATTCTCAAACTGGATCTTTGTACGTTGGATAATGCAAATAGATCCATATTTATCACACTTCACAAAACTCAATTCCAAGCATATTAAAGACATCAACATAAAACAGACATGACCCGAGAGAAGAGAAAGTGGGAAAGAGCTTTGCATGCATTGGGACAGCTGAAACTTAGTGAATAGTGCAGCAATAGTGCACATACCAAGATAAACAAATAATAAATAGGACTTCAAGAAACTTAAGTTTCTCTAATGTTAAGGATAATGCCAATAGGAAAAAATGGCATCATACTTATGGTTAAAATATCCTCACCAAAATTTCATCTTATAGAGAGCTAATATAAAAAATAGGTAAGGGAGTCTAAAAGTTAGGTACCAGCGATCCAAATAACCAAATTCAAAGTAAGGCCCAGACATTAACTGAGAATTTTCATCAGAAGAATCTCTCATGATCATGGAAAACTTAAAGAAATGCTTAATGTCTTTATTTATCAATGAAATACAAATCAAAACTACTCTCAGAATCCATCTCATATATCAGAAAGACTAAGATAAATAACAAAAGTGACAGTTCATGCCGGTGAGAATGTGAAACTAGGGGAACTTTTCTCCATTGCTGGTGGGAGTTGACCACTCCAGGAATCAATGCAGTGATTTCTACACATTGACAATAGTTATCCCTCAAGATTCAGTTATACCACTTTTGGAGTTTACTCAATAAAATGCAATACTACCATAGAAGCATTGATTAACCATGTGCATTGCTTCTGTTTTCATAATAGTCAGAAACTGGAAATAACCTATATGTTCTTCAACTGAAGAAGTGATAAAGAATGTATGGTAGCCTTGCCCAATGGAGTATTATACATTAAGAAAGAGAGAAAGAGAGAGAGAGAGAGAGAGAGAGAGAGAGAGAGAGAGAGAGAGAGAGAGAAATAAATGATATCATCATGAAATTTGCAAGCAAGTGAATGGAACTGTGAAAAAAAAATCAACATGAGTGAAGTAAGCCAGACCCAGAAAGATAAATATGATATGTATTCTCAAGTTAGTAGATGTTAGGTATTATGTAAGTGAAAATCAAGCTACTATTCAAAGACCAAGTGTGTTTAAGTAAAGAGTAGGTCTCTAATAGGGATTCATGGACATTCCAGGTAAAGGGAAATAGGATAAATATTGCAGGTTGACTGGGACAAAAATGGGTATGTTCAGGCAGGGAAAATGGAAAAGGGTATACTTAGAAGCAGTTGCAACTGGGCAGCATTCTGGGAGGGGGACTTGTGTGGAAATCCAGTGCAGTGAAAACTTCTAGAAACTGTGAGGGTACCTTTAGTGAGGATTCATTGTTATGGATGATACAAAATATGAACTCACCATCTTTCCTTGCCAGGCAAAGCGTTCAGTGGTAGAACTGTATAGCATTCAGTTGAGTTGTCAGATCCCTAAACAACTCATAAGCTTTGCAATTCTAGGATAGGAGTTTGTTCTCTTAAAAACTGAGAGTGGGGACACATTGCTAAATAAAAATCTGCATATCTCACTAAATATAGGGAGTTATAGCTTTTGCTTTCGCAGTGTAGTCACCCCTTTATTCTAGATTTCTTGGCATGTAAAGCTATTCTACAGAAAGAGAAACTGATACCAACCCAGCCACAAAACCTTGATCCTACAATCTGTCATTTCTGCATGATGTGTAGGGGTCAAGTATTTATTGGATTTGCCAACCAATGTTTTAAATTGAGGAACATACCCTTGGAAGGAGAAAATATTCTGTAGTTCTTGGATATCCAGTAACCAGAGAATGAATAGAGTCCTAGGGTTAAACCAATAGCAGTACCAGCAGTAACAGCAACAACAATAACAACAACATCAAAATCAAAATCAATGAAATGATTCTTAATAATATACAGCTATATTATAGATGATTCCTTTAATAGTCATCATCAGAGAGGCTTCTGGAGCCAGCAGACAAGAGTGCATCCAGAGACCCATATTCAGCCAGACATGATTCAAAGACAGTCTAAATATGATGTCTCCATTGGTTCTCTACCCTAGGATACCAGGGATCCCTCCCCCTGCCCCAGGAGAGAGGGTGGGGTAAATATTGCAGAAGTCAGAGGAGATGGAGGATACCAGGAGAAATGGACTAGTGAATCAACTAGGCAGGGCTCATATGGGCACCAGATCCTCTTCATATATATTACGAAAATTAACTTTGTATTTTTGTGAGACTCCTAAGACTGAGAGAAGGTGTACCACTGACTAAAAAGTTTGCTCTTGGGACTTTTCCTCCTATTTGTTTTCCTTGGATAGCCTTGAAATGAGGTTTTTTGCTTTGTATTATTGTGCTTTGTTTTGTCCTATATTAATGGTATATCTTGCTCTTTTCTGAAAAGGAATTGGAGGGGGACATGTATTTGGTAGAGAGGGAAAGTGGGACCTCTAGAAGGAGTGAAAAGAGGGAAAACTAGTTAGGATGTATTGGATCATAAAGGAACTTATATTGCAGTAAAAATTAAATAATTTGGGGGGGCTGAAGAGATGACTCTGCCATTAAAGACTAGTCTCCCAATCAAAAATATAAATAAAATATTTTAATTAAGAAACAAGATTATAGACATCAAAATCAAATGCTCTTTGTAAACATCTTTCATTTGAATGCCTTTTATGTAAAATGAAATTGTCCTTTCTACTCCAACTATCATAGAAAAATCCTAATGAGTTTATTAAACATAAAGTTATAAGTATCTCAAACTCGCTGTAATTAAATAACTACATATTATAATATTACAAATCACAAAATAAAGTAATACTTTATTTTCTATTGGACTGAGAATTACATTATCAATCCTTAGCTTTATCAGAACAAATTTTCTGTCATTTTCCATCTATACATTTTCTCCTAGGATCCTATGATTTTTCTCATAGGAGGTATTTTCATATTTTTGACTATGTGAGGTTGTGTTTTCTATAAATGATTTGAATTTGATGAGGTCTGTAATTTCTGAATCTTTGTAGTCTCTGGATGCTATTTCAATCACAATGTCCTAAGCAGCACTATGTAAAATACAATTTATACATCTTAATGTCAAACATAACTTACTCCTTCACAAATAAAATTTCTTATGTAAAAGTAATTTTTGTTCACCTCAGGCACTTTTCATATCAGAGGATGACAGCTGAAAACTCTTATCCTTTCTAGCTCGGTTTACTTCAACTATTCTGGCTCAAACTTCTCTCCATACTGACTGATTTAATTCAGCTTCTCCCAGCTTCTCAATGAATTGCTCTGTTTTGTCTCAAACTAACTCTGGCAATTTCTGGCTCCTTCTTATTCTCTGTATCTTTCTTTTATTCATTGCCTCTGGTGACCTGCATTGAACTGCTTGAATTCATGAGTGAACTCTACTGCACTGAACTCACTGCACTGACTCAAACTGTACGGCTATTAAATAGGCTTTTTCTGGTCCTGATCTCAAGACATTCATTCTGTCAAATCTTTCTCTGATTCATCACATTGTTTGCCCTTTAATAAGATATCAATTCTAATATGGCTGTTTTTTTCTATAAACTATTTTTTACCTTAACAGTGTGTCCTAAAGGCTTTTGTATATGACAGCCAGAGACATTAAAAGTGTGTGGCACATCTACATTCCAGCTAGGTCACACAGATATCGGTCTTTGGATGCAATTCCTTGCTAGAACAGCCATGTCACTAGATTAAAATTCTACAACTGAATGTCATGAAAATTTTAACCTATGATAAATTGTGTTTTACAGTGTATACTTGAAACAGTAGACAAAATTTCATACAGATTTCCAACAGATCTGTTACTTCTCTTATTCTGAATACCATGTTCACTTTCCACATGAGATAGTAAAACATATTAATTATTGCTTAATATTTACCACTTTCTCACAAAGCATTGAACTAGGGATTTCACATATTTTACACTAAAGTATAGCCTTTTCTTTCAATTAACAGCATGATTCAAATTCCAGAGAAAACTTTTTCTTAAGTTTAGAATTTTAAAAGCAAAACAGAATGTAGATATTTATTCAGCTTTTGATTAAATCACATTTCACTCATATAATCTTATTTTATATTTGTACTATTCTATTGAATTTAAAATAATTATTTTATATTTCCTTTAATATCCATCCTTTCCTTAATTTTTTTCCTTAATGGTGCTCCTCATTTTAGTTGTGCATATGGCAGCCTATTGGCTCTATTCTTCTCATTCTTTCATACAAAACATATGGCCTTGAGAATTGAACTTTACCACACAATATAAGGAGGAATTGATATATTCATATTAAAAAAATTTACATACATTTTTATTTGTCTGTCTATATTTTCATCTTCTCATAGAGTTAATCATGGGTTTAATAAACAGATAAAACAATTTCTTTCTCATCCAATTTATTCCATATTCTTTCTTTGTTGAATTATTGGCTTGCATTTCAGGTTCTGTTTTGAGGAGTTCTCAATTTCACAAACTTGGCAACTGGGTGACTCTTGTATGAGATTTTCTAGATCCATTAACATCCAGAAGCTGAGTTCTCTTCTGTAAAACTATATCCTTTTTTCTGTATTTTAGGGAGACAGGACCTCACTACTGTCCTGGAAACTCACCAGAGTGACCTGGACTTCAGAGGGCCACCTGCATCTGCCTCACAAGATTAAATACAACCATGCATAACTGGAAACAGTTCTTTAAATATGTTTATAGATTAGATTAGCTCATATATTTGACAAGTGTGTATCTCTCATTTATAATCAAAGAATCTTCTTCTTGCAGCAGAAGTGACTGTTACAGAAAACCACTACTGTACAAAACACAGAAAATAAGGTTACAGGAGTATCCAACACCCAATAATGCATCCACAACACAATGGTACACTTAAGTATCAGGAAATATTGTGGAAAATTGGTAGTAAATATGGTAAGAGCCAGCAGAGAGGCATCTGCTAAAAGAATATGTTCTTTATAGGAAAGAAATTGCACATATAAAATCCTATCAATATGCTTAACTAAACAAGACCTGCACAATGGCACCATCAATTGCTATGCTAATGTAAATGAAGAAAATATCCTAAATCCTCATTTCTTGATGAGCAGTTATATTGAAAAAATAATAGCTGCTAAACATGGGAGGTTTAATCTAATTGAGGTATCAGTAGCATAATATGTTATCTGATCCAAAATGATCAGCACTTAACATGAACATACATAAGTAACAAAAGCTGGACTCAGCCGGGTATACTTATATATAAATATAAATGTTTATGTAGGCATATGTCTAACCATAATTATTGACAAATAATGGATTTGAGATGGACTAGATGGGAGGAGATGCAGTGGGGAGATGAAAGGATTGAAATGATGTGTATATAGTACTTATGTAACATTCACAATTTCTTGAGAAAAAAAACTTGAGAAAAATCTTTGTGGATAATGATTTAGAGTTTTAGTTCAGAATCTACTGCTTTGAATTACAGAATCACAGTCTTAATTAAATACCTATCTTGATAAAATGACAAATGCTAATAAATATACTAATGGTGACAGATGGAACTGCTATAATGCAAATGGGATATTTGAAAATGAGAAACAAAGCAATAGACTAGTGTAATGTTTTCTTTTTCAGCAGGACTGGAAAAAAACTGTCTAGTTATTCTATTAGCAAAATTTTGAAGTTACTTATGAACTAAATTAACAATAATAGTGCCTCACCTTCTCCCAGAGTCCAAATTGACAAACTTATTTTTCAAAGTACTTAAATGTTTTTAGTCCTTTTTTATTTTTAAATAAATTCATTCATTCATTCATTCATTTTTTTACACTTCATATTTTATTCTCCTCCCCCACCCACCATCTGACTGTTCCACATCTTATACCTCATCCTTAACCCCAAGTCTCCACGTGGACTTACCCAGCCCGCCAGCCCACATGACTACTAAACTCCCTGGGGCCTCCAATCTCTTGAGAGTTAGGTGCATGATCTCTGAATGAACACAGACCCAGCAGACTCTACTGTGTGTTGGGGGCCTCATATCAGCTGTTACATGCTGCATCCTTGGTGGTTCAGTGTTTGAGTGATCATGGGGTTCCAGATAAATTGAGACTGTTGGTGCTACTACAGGGTCACTCTTCTCCTCTGCTTCTTGCAGCCTTCCCTAATTCAGCCACAGGGGTCAGCAGCTTCTGTCCATTGGGTGGGTACAAATATATGCCTCTGACTCTTTCTGCTGCTTGTTGAGTTTTCCAGAGTGAGGTCATGCAAGGTCCTTTTTATGTGTGTTCCATAGCATCAGTAATTGTGTCAGATCTTAGAACCTCCCCTTGAGCTGGATCCCACATTAGGCCTATCATTGGACCTCCTTTTCCTCAGGCTCCCATCCATTTCTATAGCTGTAATTCTTTCAGACAGGAACAATTATGGGTCAGAATTGTGACTGTAGGATGCCCTGCTCTCCGTCATTTGATGCCCTGTCTTCCTGTGAGAGGCGGGCTCTATAAGTTCTCTCTCCTTACTATTGGGCATTTCATCAAAGGTCCCTCCCTATGAGTCCAGTCATCCTCTTACCTCCAAGGGCTCTGGTGTTTTATGATGGGTCCCCAACCTCCTAAGACCTGAGGTTACATGTTGCCATTCAGGTCTTCAGTCCTTTTCCCTCTTTCAATACCAGATAAGGTTCCACTCTCTCACCTACTCATTCCCCACACTGCCCACTTTCCCTGTCTTGTCCCTCCATCCTCCATCACTACTCACTTGTGATCGCTTTCTTCTCCTTCCCAAGTGGGACTGAGGCATCCTCACTTGGGCACTTCAGCTTGAGGACCTTTTTGAGTTTTGTGGACTCTGTATCTTCAATACTACTTTTTTGGGGGGGCTAACATTCACTTAGTCACTTATTACTGAATATATACCATTCATGTCCTTTTGGGTTGGAGTTACCTCACTATGATATTTTCTAGTTCTATCCATTTGCCTGCAAAAAATGTCTGGAGGGATAATTACTATTCCTTAATTATCTCTTAATATCAATGGACTCAATTCCCCAATAAAAAGACATAGATTAACAGACTGGATACTGAAACAGGACCCTACGTTTTGCTGCATACATGAAACACATCTCAGTGTTAATGACAAACACTGCATTAGAGTAAAAGGCTGGAAGACAATTTTACAAGCAAATGGTCTCAGGAAACAAGCTGGAGTAGCCATTGGAATATCAGATAAAATTGACTTCCAACCTAAAGTCATCAAAAGAGACTCAGAAGGTCACTTCTTGCTGGCCAAAGGGAAAATCCACCAAGAAGAGCTCTCAATACTGAACATCTATGCTCCAAATGCAAGGGCACCCTCATTCATAAAAGAAACCTTACTAAAGCTTAAAGCACACATTACACCTAACACAATTATTGTGGGTGACTTCAACACTCCACTCTCTTCAATGGACCAATCAGGAAAGCAGAAACTAAACAGGGACACAGTGAAACTAATTGAAACTTTGGACCAATTGGATTTAACATATATATAACATTTCATCCTAAAGCTAAAAATATACCTATTTCTCAGCACCACATGGTACCGTCTCCAAAATTGATCATATAATTGGTCACAAGATAGATGTCAACAAATACAAGAAGATCGAGCTAATCCCATGCCTCCTATCAGATTGCCATGGAGTAAGAGTGGTCTTCAATAGCAACAAAAACAACAGAAAGCCCGCATACACATGGAAACTGAACAAAATTCTACTCAATGACACCTTGGTCAAGGAAGAAATAAAAAAAGAAATCAAAGACTTTTTTAGAATTCAATGAAAATGAAGGTACAACCTACCCAAATCTATGGGACACAATGAAAGCAGTGCTAAGAGGAAAACTCATAGCTCAAAGTGCATCCAAAAAGAAACTGGAGAGAGCATATACTAGCAACTTAACGGCACACCTTAAAGCCCTGGAAGAAAAAGAAGTTAATTCACCCAGGAGGAGTAGAAGACAAGAAATCATAAAACTCAGGGCTGAAATCAATCAAGTAGAAACAAAGAAAAACCATACAAAGAATCAACAAGACCAGGAGCTTGTTCTTTGAGAAAATCAACAAGATAGATAAACCCTTAGCCAGACTAACCAAAGGACACAGAGACAGTATAAAAATTAACAAAATTAGAAATGAAAAGGGAGACATAACAATAGAAATTGAGGAAATTCAAAAGAATATCAGATCCTACTACAAAGGTCTATACTCAAAACAACTGGAGAATCTGGAGGAAATGGACAATTTCCTAGACAGATACCAAACAATAAAATTAAATCAGCATCAAGTAGATCAGCTAAATAGTCCCATAACCCCTAAAGAAATAGAAGGGGTTATAGAAAGCCTCCTAACCAAAATAAGTACGGGACCAGATGGTTTTAGTGCAGAATTCTACCAGACCTTCAAAGAAGACTTAACACCAGTACTTTTCAAACTATTCCACAAAATAGAGACAGAAGGGACCCTGCCCAACTCGTTCTTCGAAGTCACAATTACACTGATACCTAAACCACAAAAAGATTCAACAAAGAAAGAGAACTACAGGCCAATTTCTCTTATGAATATCGATGCAAAAATAATAAATAAAATTCTTGCCAACTGAATCCAAGAGCACATCAAAACGATCATTCACCATGATCAAGTAGGCATCATCCCAGGAATACAGGGATGGTTCAATATACGAAAATCCATCAATGTAATCCACTACATAAACAAACTAAAAGAAGAAAACCACATGGTCATCTCATTAGATGCTGAAAAAGCATTGGACAAAATTCAGCATCCTTTCATGCTAAAGTCTTGGAAAGAACAGGAATTCAAGGCCCATACCTATACATACTAAAACCAATCTACAGCAAACCAGTAGCCAACATCAAAATAAATGGAGAGAAACTTGAAGCAATCCCACTAAAATCAGGGACTAGACAAGGCTACCCTCTCTCCATATTCTTTCAATATAGTACTTGAAGTTCTAGCAAGGGCAATTAGACAACATAAGGAAGTCACAGGGATACAAATTGGAAAGAAAGAAGTCAAACTATCATTATTTACAGATGATATGATAGTTTACTTAAGTGTCGCAAAAAACTCCACCAGAGAACTTCTACAGCTGATAAACAACTTCAACAAAGTGGCTGGTTATAAAATTAACTGAAGCAAATCAGTAGCCTTCTTGTACTCAAAGGAAAAGCAGGCTGAGAAAGAAGTTAGGGAAATAACACCCTTCACAATAGCCACAAACAACATAAAGCACCTTGGCGTAACTCTGACCAAACAAGCGAAAGATCTGTATGACAGGAACATCAAGTCCTTGAAGAAAGAAATCGAAGAAGACCTCAGAAGATGGAAAAATATTTCTTGTTCCTGGATTTGCAGGATCAATATGGTAAAAATGTCCACCTTGCCGAAAACAATCTACAGATACAATGCGATCCCCATCAAAATCCCAACTCAATTCTTCATAGATCTAGAAAGAGCAATTCTCAAATTCATCTGGAGCAACAAAAAACCCAGGATAGCTACAACTATTCTCAACAATAAAAGGAATTCTGGGGGAATCAATATCCCTGACCTTAAGCAGTACTACAGAGCAATTGTGTTAAAAACTGCATAGTATTGGTACAGCAACAGGCAAGTAGATCAATGGAATAGGATTGAAGACCCAGAAATGAACCCACAGACTTATGGTCACTTGATCTTTGATAAAGGACCCACAACCATTCAGTGGAATAAAGATAGCCTCTTCAACAAATGGTGCTGGTTCAACTGGAGGTCAATATGCAGAAGAAGGCAAATTGACCCACTCTTATCTCTTTGCACTAAGATCAACTCCAAGTGGATCAAGTACCTCCACATAAAACCAGACACACTGAACCTATTAGAAAAGAAACTTGGGAAGACCCTGGAGGACATGGGCACAGGGGGAAAGTTACTAAACAGAACACCAAGAGCTTATGCACTAAGATCAAGAATTGGCAAATGGGACCTCATAAAATTACAAAGTTTCTGCAAGGCAAAGGACACTGTCAGAAGGACAAAACAGCAACCACCAAAGTGGGAAATGATCTTCACCAACTCCACATCCGACAGAGGGCTAATATCCAATATATACAAAGAACTCAAGAAGTTAGACCCCAAAGAACCAAATAACCCTATCAAATAATGGGGTACAGAGGTAAACAAAGAATTTTTACCAGAAAAAATTCGGATGGCCATGAAACACCTTAAGAGATGTTCAACATCATTAGTCATCAGGGAAATGCAAATCAAAACAACCCTGAGATTCCACCTCACACCAGTCAGAATGGCTAAGATTAAAAACTCAAGAGACAACAAGTGCTGGCAAGGATGTGGAGAAAGAGGAACACTCCTCCACTGTTGGTGGGATTGCAAAATGGTAAAACCACTCTGGAAATCAGTCTGGCGTTTCCTCAGAAAATTGGGCATGTCCCTTCCAGAGGACCCTGGCATACCACTCCTGGGCATATACCCAGAGGATTCCCCTGCATACAATAAAGATACATGCCCCACTATCTTTATAGCAGCCTTGTTTATAATAGCCAGAAATTGAAAGGAGCCCAAATATCCCTCAAAGGAGGAATGGATAAAGAAAATATGGTATATTTATACAATGGAATACTACTCAGCAATTAAAAATAATGTATTCATGCAATTAGTAGGCAAATGTTTAGACCTGGAAAATATCATCCTGAGTGAGTAACCCAATCACAAAAGAATACACATGAAATGCAATCACTGATAAGTGGATATTAATGAGCCCAGTAGCCCTAAATACTCAAGGCACAATTAGCAAGTCAAAAGATTCCCAAGAGGAAGAAAGGAAAGGACCCTGGGCATGTAAAGTTTGGATCCAGTTTTGTAGAAAAACCGTGGGGGGAAGGGGAATTATTGGGGAATAGTTGGGGGAGAGGAAGTATGGGACATATGGTGGGTGGGGGAACTGGGAAAGGGGAAAGCCTTTGGAATGAAAACATAGAATATAGAAAAAAACTCAGGAGACAGCAGGTGTTGGTAAGGATGTGGAGAAAGAGGAATACTCCTCCACTGCTGGTACAACCACTTTGGAAATAAGTCTGGCAGTTCCTCAGAAAACTGGGCATAACACATTCAGAGGACCCTGCTATACCACTCCTGGACATATACCCAGAGGATTCCCCAGCATGTAATAAGGAAACATGCTCCACTATGTTCATAGCAGCCCTATTTATAATATCCAGAAGCTGGAAAGATCCCAGATGTCCCTCAATAAAGGAATGGATACAAAAAATGTGGTATGTATACACTATTCAGCCATTAGATACAATGAATTCTTGAAATTAGAAAAAATGGATGGAGCTGGTGATTAGTTTCTTGAGTTCTTTATATATATTGGATATTAGTCCTTTATCAGACATGGGGTTAGTGAAGATTTTTTCCCAATCAATAGGTTTCCTATTTGTCTTATTGACTATGTCCTTTGCCTTACAGAAGATTTCCAGTTTCATGAGGTTCCATTTATCATTCCTTGATCTTAAAGCTTGAGCCATTGGAATTCTGTTTGTGAAATCCACCTCCCCCACCCAGAGCCACTGAGTTCAAAGCTCTTTCAAACCTTCTCTTCTGTTAGATTCAGTGTAAATATTTTTATGTTGAGGTCCTTGATACACTTGGACTTGAGCTTTGTGCAAGGTGACAAATATGGGTCTATTTTCATTTTTTTACATTCATACAGTTACTTAGACCAGTACCATTTATTGAAGATGCTTTCTGTTTTCCATTGTATATTTTTGGCTTTTTTGAAAGATCAAGTGTCCATATGTGTGTGATTTTATTTCTGGGTTTTCAATTTTATTCCATTGTTCAACGTGTCTGTCTCTGTTCCATAACCATGAAGTTTTTTATCCCTACTGCTCTGTAGTAAACTTGAGGTCTCTGATAGTGATTTCCCCTGACATTCTTTTATTGTTAAGAATTGTTTCCCCTATTCTGTGTTTTTTTTTCCTTTTGAGATGTATTTGAGAATTGTTCTTTCCATGTCTTTGAAGAATTGTGTTGGAATTTTGATGGGGATTGCATTGGATCTATATATTGACTTTGGTAGCATGGCTACTTTTCCTATGTTAATTCTGCCAATCAGGAGCATGGGTGATCTCTCCATTTTCTGAGATGTTTGAATTCTTTCTTGAGAGACTTGAAATTATTGTCATACAAGTCACTCACTTGTTTGGTTAGAGTTATCCCAAGATATTTTATATTTTTTGAGGCTATTGTGAAGGGAATTGTTTCTCTAATTTTTTTCTTAGCCTAGCCTGTTTATCATTTGTATAAAGGAAGGTTACTGATTTATTTGAATAAAATTTATATCTGATTACTTTTCTGAAGTTGTTTTTCAGTTGGAGAAGTACTCTGGTAGAATTTTGGGGGTCAATTACATATACTATCATATCATCTACAAAGTGTGATACCTTTATTTCTTCTTTGCTAATTTGCATTTCCTTGATCTCTTTTTGTTGTCTTATTGTTCTAGCTAGTACTTTGAATACTATATTGAATAGATACTGGGACAGTGGGCATTCTTTTCTTGTCCTTCATTTAAATGGAATTGCTTCAAGTATGTCTCCATTTAATTTGATATTGTCTGTTAATTTGCAGTAAATTGCTTTTATTACATTTAGGTATGGACCTTGAATTCCTGATCTCTTCAATACATTTAACATGAAGGGGTGTTGTATTTTGTCAAATGCCTTTTCTGCATCAAAGAAGATGATCATGTGAAATTCTTTATTTGAGTTTGTATATAGAGTGGATTAGAACAATGGATTTTTATATGTTAAACCAACCTTGCATCCCTGGGATGAAGCCTACTTGAGCATGGTGAAAGATGGTTTTGATGTGTTCTTGCATTTGGTTGGCAAGAATTTTATTGAGCATTTTTGCATCAATATTTATAAGCGAGATTGGTCTGAAGTTTTATTTTTTGGCTGAGTCCTATGTGGTTTTGGTATCAGAATAATCATGGCTATATAGAATGAGTTAGGTAATGTTCCTTCACTATCTATTTTATTGAATCTTTTGAGGAAAATTGGTATCAGGTCTTCTTTGAAGGTCTGGAAGAATTCTGCACTAAATCCATCTGGCCCTGGGCTTTCATTAGTTGGGAGGTTTTTAATGACATCTTCTATTTCCTTGTGCAGTATGGGCATGCTTGTCTAGCTCACCTGCTCTCTTGATTTAACTTCGGCTTGTATATAGTATCTATCTAGAAAATGATTCATTTCATCTAGATTTTCTAGTTTTGCTGAGTACAGGCTTTTATAGTAGGATTTGTTGATTTTTTTTTTAATTTCTTCCGTTTCTGTTGTTATGTCTCCCTTCTCATTTCAGATATTGTTTATTTGGATGCTGCCTCTAGACCCTTTAGTTAGTTTGGTGATACCTTTATCTATCTTGTTGATTCTCAAAGAACCAGCTTCTGGTTTTGTTGATTATTTGTATTGTTTTCTTTGTTTCTATTTGGTTGATTTCAGCTCTGAGTTTGACTATTTCCTGCCTTCTACTCCTCTTGGTTGAGTTTGCTTCTTTTTGTTTTAGAGTTCTTAGGTATGCTGTTAATTTGTTAGTGTAAGAGCTCCCCAGTTTCTTTACCAGGACAATTATTGCTATGAACTTTCTTATTAGCACTGCTTTCATAGTTTGGGTATGATGTGTCAACCTTTTCATTCAATTCCAGGAAGTCTTTAATTTCTTTATTTCTTACTTAACCAAGTTACCATTGATTAAAAAGTTGTTCAGTTTCCATGTATATCTGGGATTTCTGTAGTTTTGCTGTTCTTGAAGAGCAGACTTATGCCACAGTGATTTGATAGGATGCATGGTATTATTTCAGTCTTCTTGTATTCGTTGAGGGTTGTTTTGAGATCAATTATATGGTCGATTTTGGTGTAGGTACCATGAGGTGCAGAAATACGGTTTTTTTTTCTTTTATTTTAGGATGAAATATTCTGTAGATATTTGTTAAATCCATTTGGTTCATAACCTCTCTTAATTTCAGTGTGTCTTTGTTTAGTTTCTGTTTCAATGACCTGTCTACTTGTGAGAGTGGGGTGTTGAAGTCTCCCACTATGATTGTGTGTTTTGAGCTTTAGTAACATTTCTTTGATGAATGTGGTTGCCATTGCATTTGGGACATAGATGTTTAGAATTGAGGCTTTCCCTTGGTGTATGTTGCCTTCAATGAATTTGAAGTGTCTTTCCTCATCATGCCTTTTATTTTATTGGGTATCAGGATGGCAACTCCTTGTTTCCTGGAACCATTAACTTGGAAGACCTTTTTCTATCCTCTTACTCTGAGATAGTTTTTGTTCTTGTTATTGAAGTGTGTTTCTTGTAAGCAGCAAAATACTGGATTTTGTTTCCATATCCAGTCTATTTGTTTATGTATTTTCATAGGTTAGTGGAGTCCATTAATATATAGAGATATGAAAGAGAGATGGCTTTTGGTTCCTGGTATGTTTATTTTTGTAGGTGGCCTTATGTGCTTGTGGTTCTCTCCTTTTGGCTTTGTTGTCAGAAGCTTAATACCTTGTCCTTTCTTTGGTGCTGGTACTTTCCTTGTGTTGGAGTTTCCCCTCTATGATACTGCATTTGTATATACTTACTGTTTAAATTTTGTTTTGTTGTGGAATACTTTCGTTTCTCCATCTATGTGGATTAAGGGTTTTGATGGGTATAGTAGCCAGGGCTGGCATTTGTGTTCTCTTAGTGTCTGCATGAGCTCTGACCAGGATATTCTGGCTCTCATAGCCTCTGCTGAGTAGTCTGATGTAATATTGCTTAGTATATCTTTGTTACTTGGCCCTTTTCATTTGTAGCTTTTAATATTCTTTCTTTGTTTTGGGCATTTAGTGTTTTTATTATAATCTGACAAGGGGATTTTCTTTTCTGGTATCATTTACTTGGTATTCTATAGGTTTCTTGCACCTTTATGGCCATCTCTTTCTTTAGGTTGGGAATTTTTTCCTATGATTTTGTTGAAGATATTTTTAAGTTCTTTGAGCTGGGAACCTTTGTTCTCCTCTATTCTGATTATTCTTAGATTTGGTATTTTCATTGTGTACTCAATTTCTTGGATGCTTTAGGTAAGAAGTTTCTTATGTTTTGAATTTTCTTTGACATTTATGTCAGTTTTTTCCGTGTTATTCTACACCTGAGATTCTTCTATCTCTTGTATTTTGTTGGTGATGCTTACAGCTGTAATTCCTGACCTAATTCCTAGGTTTTCCATTTCTAGGTTTTCCTCCATTTGTGTTTTCTTTAGTGTTTCTACTTCTACTTTTAGGTCTTTAATTGCTTTATTCATTTTCAGTTGTTTACCTGTATTTTCCTGTGTATCTTTCAGTGAGTTCTTGATATCCTCCTTAAAGGACTCTATTATCTTCATGAGATTGGATTTTTGCTCAGCTTCCTGATTTTACTGGTGTGTTATTGTCTTCAGGGCTTGCTGTGGTGGGAGAACTGGATTCTGATGTTGCCTATGTGTATTGGCTTCTGTTGCATATGGTCTTATGCTTCTCTCAAACCACCTGGATATCCCTGGTGTTTTTTGGTCTGGGTAACTCTCTGGAGACTGCCTTTTTGACACTGGGCTGCTTCAGGTCTCCTGGTAGGTCTGCAGCCTTGATTATAGCAGATCACTCTTGGAGCAGTCCAACTGGGGACTCTTCACAGGAGAAAAGAAGCTACTGATCTTTTGTCCTGGATACAATAGATCTCCTAGAGGTTTTCAGATATTTGGGTCTTCTGTGGGGCAGACTGTTTTTGAGTGCAGATGCTCCTCAACTACTCTGAGTCAAACAGGTCCTCAACTGCTCTGAGTGCAGAAGGTCAACTGCTCTGAGTGCAGCAGGTTCTCATCTGCTCTGAGTAGAGTGGGTTCTCTAGGATGGATCAAGATATATTGTGTTCACTGGAACAGACCAACCAAGAGTCTGCTCCACCAGAAAGGCAAAGTTTCTAATCTTTAGCTTATATTAAAGAATAATTTGGTTGGAGTGACAAGGGCTTATGGGACTTATGGGGAGAGGGGAACTGGGAAAGGAAAAATCATTTGGAATGTAAACAAAGAATATAGAAAATAAAATAAAATAAAATAAAATAAAATAAAGCATAACTCCTGATAGTAAAAAGTCTATCTATAAGAAGAATTGCACAACACTGTCTCCTTTGATCAACACAAACCTGATAATCATAAATGAAGTTGAATTAAAAAGATTTGTTCAAATGCCTATAGAACACAATTATAAGGTATAGATGTCCTTATTCAGAGTTTTATAGTTTAGGAGTTGAGCCCAGGTCAAACATATTTAGATTTTGTGAGATTATTAATTGCTTTTCATAATGTCAATGAGGTTCAAATATCAACCCTATTTTGGTACACTCTAGAGGAAGGTTAAATATAAGCCATCGATATATTGTGTTGGAAATTAAGATGGATTAAACAATGGATGGACAGTAAGATAATTCTCTTCACCATAACATTCAAAGAAGCTATTATGCTAGAATAAGCAGTATTTTCAAAGCTTCAGGATCAGCTCTTTTATCATACTCAATCAACATAACTCTTAAGATAAGGGAGAGTAGTGGGACTCTGAAATCAAGAGACAAGTCAGTAAAACTTAAAATCAGTAGCAAGACCCAGAGAATTCTCAAATGAAGAATCTTGAATGACAAAGAAATATTTAAAGAAATCTACAACAACCTCACTCATCAGAGAAATGCAAATCAAACAACTCTGATATTCTATCTTATACCTGTCTGATTGGCTAAGATGAAAACTCATGTGACAGCTCATGCTGATGAGGATGTGGAACACAAGGAACACCCCCTTGCAGGTGGGAGTGCAAACTTCTTCAAGCACTTTGGAAAACAATGTGAGTATTTCTGAGAAAATTGAGAATAGTTCTACCTCAAGATCTATCTATACCACTCCTGGGCATAGAGCCAAAAGACACTCCAGTATATCACAGGGGCACTTGATCATCTATATCTATGGTAACTTTATTCATCATAGCTAGAAACTAGAAGAAACCTATAAGTCTCTCAACTGAAGAATGGATGAAAAAATTAGAACATCTTCACAATGTAATATTATTCAGCCACTTTATAAAAAAAACAGGTATCATGAAATATACAGGTTAATGGATGGAACTCAATAATATCATCTTGAATGAGGTAACACAATCAGAAAGACAAATATGGTATAAGCTCACTTTTAAGTGAACATTAGACATAAAAGATCAGATGCACATCCTATAACACACACACACACACACACACACACACACACACACACACACAAACACATACACAGAGGGGTAAAAAGAAGAGCCCATGACAGGATTGTGAAGCTCACTTAGAAGGGGAAAGAAAAGAGTTATTGGAGATGGATAGAGAAAGGGACTTTGGTGGGAGAGATGTTGAGGATGACTATGTGGCTGGCAATCAGGTGTTGCTTGAGGAGGTGTAGGTGTGGGAGAAGGCTGAGAATGTGAAGGAAAATTGGGCAACAGCATCTCTGTGATGAGCTGGATACATGAATGGGAGATGCTATGGAGAATCTATGGGCCTGATGCTAGCTGAAATTCCTACTAGTAGGGGATATAGAGACTTAAGTGACTACCTCTTGTATCCAAGCAGGAAATAGTAGAAGCAGTACTGGAAGCAATAGAAGGAGAGGGACATTCACCCACTCACAAAACGTTTAACCCAAACTTTGACTTGCCTCCAAGATACAAAGGGATTAAAATGTAGCAGAGACTGAGGGAATAACCAACCAATATGTGGCCCAACTTTTGACCCATCCCATGGAAGAGAGCAAAGCCATGCCACTTACTGATACTCTTATGTGCTTCCAGAGAGAAAACTAGTAAAATTGTGTTCTGAAAAGCTTCTTCAAACAGCAGAGAGAAACAGATACAGGTTACCAGAGGTAAATAAAATCCGGTGGAGCTCAGAAACTCTTGTGGAAGATTGGGGATAGAATTTACTGAGCCAAAGGGGTCAAAGACACCACAAGGAGACCTTCAGACTCAACTAACCTTGGCTGTTGAGGGCTCACAGAGACTGAATAATAAACAAAAAGCATACAGGAGCTGGACCTTGGCCCCTTGCACATTTGTATCAGATATGTAGCTTGGTCTCCATGCGAGTCCCCCTAACAAGTAGAGAAGGGGCTGTCTCAGATTCTGTTTTTTGTTGTTGGATTTCCTTCCTCTGCTTAGGTTTCTTGGTTGGTTCTCAGCGGGAGAATATGAGCTTAGCACTGTTGGTACTAGATGCTTCCAGAGGTGGGTGGTATGCCACTTCTCTTAGGAGAAGGGGTGAAGGTAATGCAGAGGGTGGGGGAGAGAATAGGTGGGAGAAGAGAAAGGAGGCTGCAATTGGGATGGTGTAAAGTAAATAAAAAATAAACAGTGGAAAGAAAAATATCAATACAAATGATGTCATGGGAATAAAGTGCTGAAAATTATACATATGATTGGCTTCACATTTAGAGAATTTTGACCAACAATTTTAGTAATAGATAACTGATCCCAAATCCCAAGAAATAGATTGCTGAGCCCATGACAGACATATTTGACATACTTAAAGATATTTCATTCTAAATGCTTAAGTGAAGTTTGTGATACTAAGAAAGAAAACCATTCAAGGAAGAGGAATAACCTTCTGTTCCCACCATAGGATAGCAATACCACAGCTGTAGTCACATTTTAAGCAGGCTGAAGTCTCTTGAATCCATCTCAGTAATGAAAACACAGAAATATGTATTACTCAAAGATAGGCAATTGATTTTCTTGTCACAAAATATAATGGATATTATAAAATAAAAATCAAATACAGATTTTAACTATAATTCTTAAACTGTAATATACCTGCAAATTACCATGCTATCCTGTTAAACAATATATTTTCACTTAATAGGCCTAAGAAAGCACTCACCCTGGTGATGCACCATACACTCCCACAGGCCATATTCAAAAGTCACTCTAGATGAGGTGAGACAAGAAAAGACTGTAGTCAGATATTCCACAACTGCTACTTTCATTCCAGGGCTATCATACATTGAAAGCATCATAAACCTACTTTCATAGCTCCTTATAGATCTATAAGTTCTAGACAGTAACTTTACTACATTAAAGCAGGTTTGTTCATAGTTCAATCTCTACCTCCAACCTATGTATTTAGTCAACTCTTTTTGTTTACATTGACCCTGCTCTAACTGTTTTATACTGTATCCAATCAGACTTGTTGAAATGTGCCACTGGGTTTCATTCTTTCTTTATTGCTGGTACTTGGGTTAATATAACACATGAGGCAGCATCAAACTTGCAGGCAATATAAGTCCTGGGGTTATAGCTGTGGAATAATATGAAAAGACAGACCTGTGTCCTTGAGTTACCTCCTGGACAGAGCAACAGATTGCCCTAGACTCATCTTTCACTTCTGTCTCAGGAAATAATTCATAGTTGTCTGTTTCAAGTACTATATTTTTCAATATATCTGTCATAATGGTTCACTCTGTGACCTAATTAATTTACTTACATGTGCCCAGCATTGAGCAAAGGGATTTACTCAGAGTTTCTCATTTAGCCTTTATATAATTCCTAGGAGGCTGCCATCATTAATCACACTTTATAAATGAGAAAATTGCACTTTACAACAACTAAGTAGTTTGCTCACATCCACAGAGCTGAAAAGTGACAGAGTTGGGAATTGAGTGGAAATCTATCTCATTCCAAAGGATATAATCTCTCTACCATGGAACACTGGCTCTTTAAGTAGGCTTGCAATGTTCTTGCCAGTCACTCTGTCTTCTTTCCTTGAAATAGAGCTTTTTCACTCCCTTCTCTGTGTCAATGGAATGCTGTGCTAAGAATTCTTACTACAGATATAGTATAAGAACTCATCATCAAACTTTCAGACCTGTAAATGATCCTGTCCTGGAGTAAAACATATATATTTTGTACATTTATATCATTTGCATCCAGTTTCCATCTAGTCTGAGCTGGGAGTTGATAATGTACTGCCCTAAACAAATATCGCCTGGAGAGAGCTGGTCTACTAGAAGTAGTAATACACAAGTGAGCACAGGTAACCCCACCACTACTGCTCAAATTTCTGGCCCAAGAGCAATCTTGCCAGAGCCATCAGAATACAGGAATGGAGGAGAAGGCTGGGACAGCATTCTTCCAGTTTCCATCTGGTCTGAGCCAGGAGCTGATTGTGTGCCACAGCTCTCTATATCCAGATTCATCCTGGATAGAACTGATATTTCAGGAGTACTGATACACAGGCTTGCATGAGGGAGAAGCCACAGCCAGAGACAGGAAGATAAGTAAACTCAAGAGATAACCAAATGGTGAGAGGCAAGAGCAAGAACATAAGCAACAGAAACCAAGTCTAATTGGAATCATCAGAAACCATTTATCTCACCAAATCATTCCTCTCACCAAAACGAGCTTGGATTTCCCCAACACAGTAGAAAAGTAAGACTGTGATTTAAAATCAAAACTTATGAGGATGATAGAGGAGTTTAAGAAGTACATAAATAACCCACTTAAAGAAATACAAGAGAGCAAAGGCAAACAGCTAGAAGAGCTTAAAAAGGAAACACAAAAATCCCCAAAAGAATTATAGGGAAACACAATCAAATAGGTGAGGGACTTGAACAAAAAACTTCCAGGATCTAAAAATGGAAATAGAAACAAAAAAGAACTTACAAAGGAGGACAACCCTGGAGATAGAAAACCTAGGAAAGAGATCAGGAGTCATAGATGTAAGCATCACCAACAGAATAAAAGAGATAGAAGAGAGAATCTCAGGTGTCGAAGATACCATAGAAAACATTGACACAACAGTCCAAGAAAATGTAAAATGCAAAAAAGCTCCTAACCCAAAACATCTAGGAAATCCAGGATACAATGAGAAGACCATACCTAAGTGTAATTGGTATAGAAGACAGTGAAGATTCACAACCTAAAGAGTCAGTAAATATCTTCAACAAAATTATAAAAGAAAACTTCCCTAATCTAAAAAAAGAGATCCCCATAAATACACAAGAGGCCTAAATAACTTTGGACCAGAAAAGATATTTGTCCCTGCCCTTCACATAACAGTCAAAACACAAAACACATTAAAAAGAGAGAATATTAAAAGCATTAAGGGAAAAAGGTCAAGAAACTTGTAAAGGCAGACCAATCAGAATTACACCAGACTTCTCTCCATAGACTATGTAAGTTAGAAGATCTTAGGCAGATGTTATACAGACCCACAGAGAAAACAAATACCAGCTCAGACTACTATTCACAGAAAAAGTCTCATTTACTATAGATGAAGGGACCAAGATATTCCATGGCAAAAATTACACAATATCTTTCTACAAATCCAGCCCAACAAAGGATATTATTTGGAAAGTGCCAACACAAGGAGGGAAACTATACCCTAGAAAAGACATGAAAGCAATCTTCTTTCAACAAATACATAAGAAGGTAGGCACACAAACATAAAAATAACATCAAAAATAACAGGAAGCAACAATAATAATTTCTTAATATCTCTTAATATCAAAGGACTCAATTCACTAACAAAAAGTATATAGACTAACAGACTGGATATGTAAACAGGACACAGCATTTTGCTGCATACAGGAAACACACCTCTGTATCAAAAAAAAAAAAAAAAACAAACTACCTCAAAGAGATGGAAAACAATTTTCCAAGCAAATGTTCTCAAGAAACAAGCCGCAGTAGCCATTCTAACTTCAAATAAAATCAACTTTCAACCAAAAGTTATCAATAAAGTCAAAGGACACGTCATACACCAAAGAGTAGTAGAAGACAGGCAATAATTCAACTCAGGTCTTAAATCAACCAAGTAGAAACCAAATGTACTATACAAAGAATCACCAAAACCAGGAGCTGGTTCTTTGAGAAAATCATCAAGCTAGATGTACTCTTAGCCACACTAAACAGAGGGCACAGAAACAGTGTCTAAATTAACAAAATCAAAAATGAAAAGGGAGATGAACAGAAACTGAGGAAATTTTTTAAAAAATCATCAGATACTACTGCAAAAGCCTATATTCAACAAAATTGGAAATTTTGATGAAATGAATAATTTATAGACAGATACCAGGTACTTAAGTTAAATCAGAATCAGATAAACCATTTCAATAGTCCTGTAACACCTAAAGAAATGGAAATGTCATTAAAGTCCCCACCCCCCAAATAAAGCTCAGGTACAGATGAGTTTAGTGCAGAATTCTATCAGAACTTCAAAGAAGACCTAATATCAATATTCTTGAAACTATTCCACAAAATAGTAACAGAAGGAACACTATCCAATTCATTCTATGAAGTCACAGTTACACTGAATATTCTCCTTTGGAGATAGAACAGTTTCTGTCTAATCAGGAACCTGTCACAATTTTCTTTCATAGAGGACTTTATAAGGGATTCTTTTCTACATCTATTACATTTAATGTCCCAAATAGATTTTAAAAACTGGAAAAAAGGAGAAATAAGAGATGCTTTTCTTTCTGAAAAGTATAACACTGAAACATTTTCAATGTGGCCATGATTCCTACATTGTGAAAACTATGCAATTATCAATATTAAAAGAGTTTGGTTAGGAACTATTAGAATATATATAGTAAAATCAGGAAAACATCTTAAGGGTCATTATCTTCATATTCACATCAGGGTCAGGAGAAAGTAGAAACTTTGACAGTTCTAGGAGGATCTGAGTGAGCCATCATGGTAGGAAGAATCATTTTTCCTTCTCATTGGGTTCATGCGTGGAAGAACTAGGGGAGAGAAGTAAGAATATGAAGATTGAATTATGAAAATGAGATTTCCTCAATAGTACTATCCATTATCCCAAATCAAGAGGCTACAAATGTTGTTTACCCTCATTGTGATTATGATCCTACAGATATCAACCTCATTAGTAGAATGAATGCTGTGAGGTGGGTGACTCAGTAGTCAGGAACTGAACAATCCTGTAGGAATTCTACAATTAGGAAGTAATCTTCATGTCTAAACTTATAGTTTAGTTATAATTGGGATTTATTATATAACCTACATTTTGACCACAAATCTGTTAAGTGTGATTACCAAAACCAGAAAAAAAAACTTCAGGATTCATATTTTCTGCATATATTAAGTGGGTAGAACAATATTTCAGGACATAAAAATCAATGTCTTAGAACACAATTTCTTTTACTTATGGATTTTTTTCTTTTTTAATTGAATATCATCTTCATTTACATTGCTAATGGTAAAACCTTTCCTGATTTTCCCCCTCTGCTAAGACCCTCAACCCCTCCCCCCTCCCCCTGCTTCCACAAATATGCCCCTCCACTGGGAACATTCCCACCTTCACCCCTCAGTGTCCCTTTGTTGGGGCCTCTGTTGAGCTTTTATCTGACCAAGGATCATTCCTCCCACTGATGACCAGCAAGGCCTTCCTCTGACACATTTTTGGCTGGAATCATGTATACCCTTTGGTTGATGGTTCAGTCCCTGGGAGTCTTGGGTTCATCTGGTTGGCCGAAATCATTGTTCTTCCCATGGGTCTGTAAACCTCTTCAGCTTCTCTGGACCACCCTCCATCTCCTCCATTGGGGACCCCATGCCAAGTTCAACAGTTGGCTGCTAGCATCTGCCTCTGTATTTGTAAGGCTCTGGCAGGGCCCCTCCAGAGACAACCATGGCATGCTCCTTTTGGTATACACTGCTTGTCTTCCATAGTAGTGTAGGGGTTTGTTGACTGTTTATAGGATGAATCCCCAAGTAGCGCAGTCCCTGGGTAGCGTTTACTTCAGTCTCTGCTCCACACATTGTCTCCCTTATTGCTCTTGTGAGTATTTTGTTCCCTTTTTAAGAGGAAATAAAGTACCCTCACTTAAGTCCTCCTTCTTGAGCTTCTGGTCCTGGGTGAATTGTAACTATTTTTTGAGCTTTTGGGCTAACATCCCCTTATTAGTGAGTGCTTACCATGTGTGTTGTTTTGTTATTGGGTTGCCTCACGCAGGGTAACACTTTCAAGTTTCATCCACTTGCCAAAGAATTTCATGAATTCATTGTTTTTAATAGCTGAATAGTACTTCATTGTGTATATATACCATAGTTTCTGTATCCATTCCTCTGTTGAGGGACATCTGGATTCCTTCCATCTTCTGGTTATTATAAATAATACAGCTATGAACATAGTGGAGAATGTGTCCTTATTACATGTAGGAGCATCTTCTGGGTATATTCCCAGGAGTAGTATAGCTGAATCCACAGGTAGTACTATGTCTAATTTTCTGAGGAATCCACAAACTGATTTCCAGAGTGGTTTTACCAGCTTGCAATCCCACCAACAATAGCTTAGTGTTCCTTTTCCCCCACATCTTTTCTAGCATCTTCTGCACCTGAGTTTTTCATCTTAGCCATTCTGACTGGTGTAAGGTGGAATTTCAGTGTTGTTTTGATTTGTATTTCTCTGATAACTAAGAATGCTGAACATTTCTTTAGGTGTTTTAGAGCCACTCGAGTTTCTTCAGTTGAGAATTCTCTATTTAGCTCTGCACCATAGTTTTAATAGGGTTATTTGACTCTCTGGAGATTAACTTCTTGACTTCTTTGTATACATTGGATATTAGCCCTCTATCAGATATAGGGTTAGTAAATCCCAATTTGTTGGTTGCCATTTTGTCCTATTAATTGATTCCTTTGCCTTACAGAAGATTTAGAGTTTTATGAGGTCCCATTTGTCAATTCTTGTTCTTAGAGCATAAGTCATTGGTGTTCTGTTCAGGAACTTTTCCCCTGTGCTCATGTGTTCAAGATTCATCCCTACTTTCTCCTCTATAAGCTTCAGTGTGTCTGGTCTTATGTGTAGAACCTTGATACTTTTGGACTTGAGCTTTATACAAGAAGATAAGATAAAGCCTTGGCCAGACTAATCAGAGGGCACAGAGACAGTATCCAAATTAACAAAATCAGAAATGAAAAGGGAGACAACAACAGAAACTGTGGAAATTAAAAAAATCCTCAGATCCCACTACAAGAGTCTATACTCAAGAATGTTTGAAAACCTGGATGAAATGGACAACTTTCTAGTACATGTCAGGTTCCAACGTTAAAACAGGATCAGATAAACCATCGAAATAGTCCCATAAGTCCTGAGCAAATAGAAGCAGTCATTAATAGTCTCCCATCAAAAACAAAAAACAAAAAAAACACAGGACCAGATGGATTTAGAGGGGAATTCTATCAGATCTTCAAAGAAGAATTAATACAGATACTCTTTAAACTTTTCCATGAAATAGAAACACAAGGAACACTACACAACTCATTCTATGAAGCCACAATTATTATATATGGAATGAACATGCTGGATATTGGTTTCACATTAATTCACTGGAAACATTATGTATTTCTCTTTTATGAATCTGTCTTTCCTTAAATATTTTATTTTTTGCTTAGATATATATAATAAATAAATAAATATTAATTATATTTATTAATATAAATGTAATATGTAAATGTATTATTGTTGCTTATGAATACATATATATATATGTGTGTGTGTGTGTGTATATGTGTGTGTATACACACATATATGTTGAGAGAGAGTGAGAGAAAGAGAGACAAATAAAAATACAATAAATATTCTCAATTGACTAGAAATTAGATCCAAACACTGCAATAATTAACAGGTATGTACTGTATCAGCATGTCTGATAAAAGCAGCTGAATGAAGGGAGGGTATATTTCAGTTGACAATTGAAAGGTATATTTCATTGTGTTGAGGAAGATGTGGTAACAATAGCTGGTTATTTGTATCTTCAATAAAGAAACAGGTAACAATGAATTCTTGAGGTTAAAACACTTGTTCCTTTTTGTTTACTTTAAAATCCTACCCATAGTATTTGGGTTGCCAATATTCAAGATCTATCTTCCTGTTTCAGCTTATTTCTCTCAAAAATGACCTTTACTGACAATGTTAGAATTATCTCTTAGGTTGGTTCTCGTTCTCTGGTAAAAATTAAGCCAAAATAAAAATCACATTATGTAATATAAACACTAGAAATTTTGTTGTGTTTTGGTGGTGGTGGTTTTGGTTTTGCCTGTTTTTGTCTTAATTTTATTTTCAAACCAAATAATCAGATTTTGTTCATCCTTAAAATATCCCACCTTAGACAATTATATGAGGATTCTCTCTATTCCCATACTTTTGTAACCTTTTATCCCAAGATAAAAAGGATTAGCTAACTTAAATAAAGAGACCATTTATTGATTATATGCTACACATATTCACACACAGGATAAACCTAACCTATAGTCACATACATCATAGTGTGTAACCTCATATTTCACAGATTAAAGAGAGTTTGACAAAGAGCCAGGTGTGAAAAATCATTTGTATGAGGATGCCAAGAGAAGACACAGCTCTGATAAGAGTGCTACTTGCCCAATTTACATGCTATTCCAGGCCTACTCACTTCCAAAATGTACCACCCCTAGTCACTATCATACTGGAATCAGAGATTTTACACAAGTATTTGTGGTAGACATACTTAAGACCAAACAATAAGTTTCACACTGTTGAGTTACAAGATGAGACTGCTAGTTACTAAAGAAAAAACGTTCTATTTTCTATAGCGTACTTGATATTATAGCATTAGGAAAAGCCTAGGAAACAGAAATTTTCAAAAGGTATTTACATTTAGAAGAGCTGCCAGCAAATATCTGGATGGCTATGATCTAATGGAAGGCTACACATTTAAAGGACAGGCTTTTCTCTAAACAATTTTGTCAGTACTTTCTGTACTGGCTAAATGTTGTTATACTTCTTATAAAAATGAAGAGAAAACATTGCCAGCTAAGAAAGTAACATCAACCACTCAACAAGCATTGAAATAATCAATCAGTTGAATCAGTGACTTGTAATAATATGTCAATAAATAAGTCATGATGAATTACGCAGAGAGGCAATCACAGACTGAAGTCAAAGATGGTTAACATCCTTCTCTGTGAAGCTTATAGATATGTGACTTAGTTAGCTGATTCCTGCATTCCTCAATTCTCTTTTAGGTTAAATGGTGATAATAACCAGCCCATGGATTGTGGGGCTGGTCTGCATATACAAATGTAGTACATATAATGTGTTTGTCATCCTGTTCATGATCTACAAAGAAAATAAAACCAATAGAATAATAAGAAAAAGAAAGTGTGAAGGCTGAAATATGGCTTATTTTAGAGTGTTTTCTAGCATTAACAAGAGCCTGGGGTCCACCTCAACATGAAAACCACAGATAGATAGATGAATAGATAGATTCATGGGAAGAAAGGATAGATTAGTAATAATGACAGGTGCTATATATATAATAGATAAACATATGATAGATACTAAATACATTGGTAAATAAATAGATGTGGATAGATAGATGAGAGATATATAATTAATAAATGATAGGTAGATGAATAATGAATAATAGGTAGGTAATAAGTGGATAGATTGATCCATGCATGATTAATAGATAAATGGATAGTAGATGTGAATGTATATTGATACATTGATGATAACTATCTTGATTGGTTGATTAATTGATTGATTGAATGATTAATTGATAGATATATAGGTGATTGTTAACAGTGTTGTCATCAATTTGCATCAGATAAATAAAAATAAACATAATTTTTAGAGGAACAGTTTCTGTCTGGCACAATTCTGAATTGTCAAAGGGCTATCAAAATCTGACAAAATTCTTCCTCGCACTCACATGTATCATTGTCTACATACAATGATAGAATAACAGTTAGTATGTATGTGATGATTTATATATGTTTGGCCCAGGAACTGGCATTATTAGGTGGTGTGTCCTTGTTTGAGTTGGTGTGTCACTGAGTGTGGGCTTAAGCCTCTCACTCTAGCTGCCTAGAAGTCAGACTTGCACTAGCAGCCTTTAGAAGAAAATCTGAACCTTCAGCTCTACCTGAGCCATACCAGCCTGGATGCTGCCATGCTCTTTCTTGATGATAAAGGACTGAACTTCTAAAACTATGAGCCAGCCCCAGTAAAATGTTATCTATATAAGACTTGCCATGGTCATGGTGTCCATTCACAGCAGTAAAACACTAAGACTGTATGGAAATAAATATAGACCAAGATAGAACTTATATGATTTACCTATCAGGGATATGTAATGCTTTTTCAAATATGTGTTGTCAATTTCAAGATTTTCTAAAAAGATATGACTTTGTGGTGTTGAGCCAGGAAATGGCCATGAACACTCAAAATACTACCAAAGATTAGATTCAGATGTAATCACATTAGGGTCCCTTTATTTAAGCTCAAACTTCAGCCACACTACCATCTCTGACAGAAGAGAATGGGAAGGAGCCCCAGCCCAGTTTCAGGCATGGGTTTATAAAGGCAAGAAGAAGGTATATATCTAGGCTGGTACACATGTGATTTTGTGGCCATTATGGCCTTTAATATAAGTGGACAGTGCTGGGAGGCAAACAATAAATGTAATTTCTGTTTTCTCCTGATTGATGGTTGTTGGGAAGGGAAATATCCTGGTAAGGTTTGTAACCTGGAGGTATAGCTTTGTTGAGGAAAAACCTGGTAGTAGTGTTAGATGCAGTTCTTGCTGGAGGGTAACCTGGAAACTGGTGCTTGATGTCAGTTGTTAGTCGTGTTTAACTTTATGTCAGGTTCTCTAAGATAGGGTCTGAAGCCAGAAGATTTGGTCTCTCAATGGGTGTACTAAAGCAAATAGATACATTGCAATGGTTTTAAAATTTATCATAACAAAAACACTTTATATAGTAAGGTCAGTGTTTAAATATACTCATCTAAAAATTCCCATCAAAAATAACTAAAATTCCACAAGCTAGGTATTGTCACATTCCTTCCTAATATTAATATGTTTTGTGATATTATACCACTACTCTTATCTATCAATTATAATCATGTACTAAGAAAATTTGTAGTATTAAATTTATCTTGAAGCAATGGAAGAATATTGAATAAGGATTAAATCAGTTAAAAGAGATAGTGAGTTGTTACATAAACTACATTCACAGCTCTCATCCAAATCACTTTCTCTGTCCTACTTTTCAGAATTATATAAAAAAAGATTTATATTGTTTCTGGTTATTATTCACACAGGGGATATTTGGTGGTTAAATAGAATCATTGACTGTACATCAATGTTTAGACTCTAGCGATAATGGTCAATAGAAGTATATTCTTGAGACTAAATAAACTTCTTTTGTTTGATAATAGAGGTAACACTTTTAATGAGAAAAAGATCATGTATATAGAAAGCTCTTAAAAATAAGTGATACTTTGTACTATGCTATTCTTATGTCATCTCAATTAATTTTTGTAATGTTTCTTGTTAACACAATCACTATTTCCATTTTCCCATAGTCTTTTAAAGAAATAGGCTTATAAGAGTAGCTTCTTCTATGCCAAGTAGTAAAAGGAGTGAGAATAAATATTCCAAATTCAATACAGTGGCATTAGTATTATTTTTTTAATTTTGATCATTTATGTATGTAAAATAGGTGTCAGAATTGGAATATATTGTACCTAATAAAATGTCTTAAATGTACCACTTAAATAGAATATTCTTATCTATACAAGCAGGGGAAACAGCCAACATCTTTTGGCTGATATACTGATGACAAGCCCTCTTACTGATTGTCTGGTACAAAGTTGTTACTCTTGGAATTATATATGCATTAACAAAAGAAATATACTCAGCAGATGTATATTTCTCTCCATGTCTCTGTCTCTGTGTCTCTGTCTTTCTCTCTCTGTCTGTGTCTCTGTCTCTCTGTCTCTCTTTCTCAATATTTCTCTTTCTTTTTCTCCCTCTCTCCTATGTATCTCCATTGTTTTACATATAATGTGTTTTCTCTTTATAGTACATCCCCCCAAAAAATGAGACTATCAGTTTGTTAGGAAGATGGGAGAAATGGGAGGAGTTAAAGTGAAGAAAAGGATGGATTCAATTAATTATATTTTAACTAAAAATAAATTTAAATTTAACTAAAAATAAAAAATATAAAATCTCTGCATTTAAATAAAAATACAATGTTTTTGGGTACCATTATACATTTTTCATTACATTGATTTTCCAGGAAATATTTGAAAAAGTTTCAAAATTTAAGAACAATAAACATTACAGAGTAGATACACTTTGATTGATTTGTTAGAAATTATGTCAATATGAATATAATAGTTGATTTTACACTGAAGTTTGATAAATACTGATATAGTTTCCAGGGGTCTGTGGTGGAGAATATTCCTACAGAACAGTGATGGTGTTCTTGGCTCATTCACTTGTGCTAAACAACTAAATATTAAACTCAAAGGAAGCAGGTAGTGATATTGCAAGAGTTAGTGTCATTTGCTTGAATATATAGGATCGACACTGCCATGATATGCCCAGGTGCTTCCTAGGCCATCAAAATGAATCTCAGTACCAGATATGTATGTGACTTCTCTATTGAAACATCCCACTTAAAACAAGATAGTGCAGTTGACAAATTAAAGGCTGAAATAAACATAGAGTATAATGCCCAATTGACAATGAACCTAAAGATCAGTAGCATCTAAATGAATGATGCATCGAATCATTTCTTAAAAAGCATTGTTGTAGAATTAAGTGAATATTTCATTGTTTGTTGCTACTTAAAAGTATATGTTTTATGTGAAACATTTTGTTCATTTAGGGATAATTGTGGAATTTTACTTATTTCATACATTTCTTTTAAATTCACATAGGTGTATGTGTGAGCCAGCACAATGTGACAGCAATTCCCACACAGATCAGAAGAAGGTTCCAAACCATGAAACTTCAGCAGGGGATGGATGTTAGAAGTCAAACATGGTTATACCAGAATAGCAGATGTATTAACTAGTGAGAAATTCTTTCCGCACATGCAAATTAGAATGTGCTTATTCACTCCCTTCATAATAGACATTGTGTTATTTCAAGTTAATGTTGCTATAAAAACATGTGTGGAATCACTGATGAAACATGTTCTATTTTCCTTATTGAAACACTAATATAGTATAAGTGATATGTTTTGGAAAGCTAAGGTAATGTTTTATAAAGTGAGGTATGGTGAGGTTGGATGGGCTTCTCAGAAGGTCCAGGAGGAGGCATTCCCTCAACCCTAATCCCATACCTGCTACATGACAGAATTAATGGAGAATAGAGTTTATTTGGGGATGGGGGTTGAAAAGAGAATAGAGGAAAAACCGAGAGAAAGAGAGGGAGGCAGGCAGCTGGGAATACATGGAGAGGCGACAGGAAAAGGAAGGAGAGGAGAGAAAGAGTAAAGGGACAGAGAGAGGAAAAGATCAGAGAGAGCAAAGGAGCCAAACAATCCCTTTTATAACAAGTCAGGACTAAGTTGCTTTGCCATATAACTATTGTTTGGAACCTGGAAGAAATGCTAAAATTACAATTCTTTAGAAATGTAGAAATCATTCCTTTAAGGTATGTAATGTCACTTTGATTTCCAAGTAGTTATATAATTTTACAACATAAGCAATTCCTAACAGGTCCCACTCTTCCACATTCTTACCTATACATAATATGCTCAGTGATTTATATTAAAGTTTTTATAGTATACATGTATAAATATAGTGCACATGTGTAGTCCACATTAATGGGGCTGTACACCCTTATGTTCTCCAGATTTGTTCAAGGACCTTTTACATAATATGAAAATCTAAGAAAATCCCTATTAAGTTATTTGGTTGGACATTATCCCCCACCCCACAGGTTCACCTGTCTCCCAAGGGGCATCCTCAAAATGGCGGCACCCAGGTGACAAACCCATGTTCCATGTTCCTTTCCTGATGAGACCCCAGCAATCCAAACAACCATTAGATCTGTCACACCCTATCAGAGCTCCATCTTACTTCTTGTCCAACTTTCACCTGCAACTGTGTTTCTACATCCAACATCCAAGCCCACTACTGTGAGTACGTTTTGGGATGCCTTCAGGTATCCAAAACAATCAGTCTGAGTACTTGCTCTTCCTATGGATTACCAGGCCACTCAAAACCAGACACAAGCAGGTGTTGAAAAGCAAATGCAAGCACAAAGTCAACAGAAGCTAGTGCAATATGATATCATCGGAATCTAGTTCTCTTAGCACAATAAGCTCGGAGTATCTTAACACACTGGAAAGGCATGGCTGTGACCTTAAATTTCATTTCATGAAGATAATAAAGGTCTTGAAATAGAAAACAAATATATCCCTTAAAGAAATATAGAAAATACAATTAAACAGGAGAAGGAAATGAATAAAAATCCAAGACCTAAAAATAAAAATAGAAGCCAATAAAGAAAACACAAATAGAGGCAACCCTGGAGATGGAAAACCTAGAAAAAAAGAACAAGAACTACAGACAAAGCACAACCAACAAAATATAGCAAATGGAAGAATCTCAGGCATAGAATATACCATTTAAGGAATTGCTATATAGGTCATAGAAAATGCCAAATGTAAAACATTGCTAATTCAAAACATGCAGCATAACTGGGATACTATGAGAAGAACAAGCCTAAAAATAATAGGAATAGAAGGGAAAGATTCCAGTTCAAAGGACCAGAAAACATCTTCAATGATATTATAGAAGAAAATGTCCCTAATTTAAAAATAAATAAATTTTTATAAAATATATAAAATAAAATTTTATAAAATAAATAAATAATATAAATTAAAAATGATGGCTATAAATATACAAGAAGCTTATAGAATATCATATAGATTGGACCAGAAGAAAAAACCTTACTACCACATGATAAAAAAAACACCAAAGGAAAGAATATTAAAAGCTACAAGAAGAAAAGACCAAGTAACATACAAAGGCAGACCTATCAGAATTATACCTGACTTTGAAACATCAAATGTAGAAGCCAAAAGGGACTGGATAGATGTCTGCAAATTCCCAGAGATCACAGGAGTTAGCCAAAGCTAGTATACCCAGCAAAACTATCAATCACCATAGATGGAGATAGAAAGGTATTCCAGGAAAAAAATGAAATGTTAACAATATCTTTTTATCTTCCAGCCCTATAGAGGACACTAAGAGGAAATCTAGCAAAAGAAAGGTAACTGCAACAAAGAAGATACAAGCACAACAAAAGGAAAATCAGTTATAAACTTACAGTCAACTACCAACATTAAAATAACAGGAACTATCATTGGTCATTAATATCTCTCTACATCAATGGATTCTATCAATCAATAACAAAATAAGGGCTAATAGAATAAAATAAGTAAACAGGATTCATCATTTGCCTACGTGCAAAAAAACACACCTCAACTAAAAAGATAGACACTACCACTGAGTACATGTTTGGAAAAGGGTATTCTAAGCAAAGGTACAGAAGAAAACCTCTGGGGAAGCCAGTCTAGTATATAACAAAATAGGCTTTCGGCTAAAAGTAAACAAAAGAGATAATAAACAGAACTTTATATTTATCCAAGAAAAACCCACCAAGATTATTTTTAAAGTCTTAACATCTATGTCTCAAATGTCAGGCCACTGATATTTATAAATGAAACTTTACTGAAGCTGAAATCACACATTGAACCACATACAAAAATTGTTGGGAACTTCTATATCACATCCTCAGAAATGAACAAACCATCAAAACAGGAACTACAATAGGAAATAGTAAAAGTAACAGATGTTATGGACCAAATGGATCAAATAGATTTCTACAGAATCTCCTACCCAAAAAACATTAAGAAAAGAAAAAAAAAATCAAGAAATTAGACACCAACCCAAATAGTCCAATTAAAATATGAGGTATGATGCTAAACAGAGAATTCTCAAGAGAATAATCTGAAATGTCACCCTCACTCTACCGTACATGCTGGCAAGGATATGGTGAAAAATAACTACTGTTCTATTGTTGGTGGATTTACAAACTTGTAGTACTACTCTGGAAATAAATCTCACAATTTCTCAGAAAATAGGAAATAGTTGTATCCTAAGATCCAGTTATGTGGACATATATCCAAACGGTGTTCCACCATACCACAAGGGCATGTTCTGTACTATGTTCTTAGCAGCTCTATTTGCAATAGGCAGAAGCTAGAAACAAGAATGGATAAAGAAGCCAGGTGGTGGTGGTGGTGGTACATGCCTCTAATCCCAGCACTTGTGATGCAGAGGCAGGTGGATTTCTGAGTTCAAGGCCAGCCTGGTCTACAGAGTAACTTCCAGAGCTACATAGAGAAACCCTGTCTTGAAAAATACCAAAAAAATAAATGTAAAGAAAACATGGCTCATTTACACAGTGAAATATTATTCAAGTATTAAAAACAAAAACATCATGAAGTTTTCAGTCAAATGGCTGGAACTAGAAAACCAAAAGGATAAAATAACCTGAACTCTTGGGTGTTCTCAGAGATTGTTCTACGAAACAAAAAAATAGGGGCTAGATCATTGCCCTGGCACATATGTAGCAGGCATGAAGCTCAATTTCCATGTGTGTCTGTCTCCCAATAACTGGAGCAGGGATATGTGCCTAAACATGTAAACTGACTGTAAAATCTGTTTCTGAACAGGGCTACCTTGTTGTGCCTCAATGGAAGATGATGTGCCTAATCCTACAGATAGTTGATATACCAGGCTAGGGGGATACCCAGGGCGAACCCATCCTCTCAGAGAAGGGAAGAGGAAGGAATTCTTTGAGGGGAACCCGGAGGGGATAGTGTTTGGAAGGTAAACAAACAAACCTTAATTAATTAACTAACTAACTAGTTAATTAATTAATTAATTAATTAATTAAGGTGGTGACAGATTAGAGTAGTACAACTCCAGGGCAAGCAACAGTGACAGTATACATGAGAAGGTGCTGCTGCTGGGTGGATTGAGAAACAGAATGTACTGGATAGTAATCTGCAGAGCAGAGTCAACTCCAGCTGATCATACATCATCCTGACAGAGCCATCAGCAACTAGACATTTGTTAGCTGGGGACAGGTAAACTACTGTGATTCTTGAATGCATGGGTCTTCAGATTTGGCTGTACAGCAGCACTGTGATGGTTTAGTTTTCAGTGCTACATAATGTAGAGTCAAATGGGAAGAAAGTCTTAATGATGAATTCTCTAGATTAGAGTTTCTTCTCTGTGAGATGTCTATTGATTATTTCGATTAAGCTAGGAATACTTGTCCTTTGTAGGTTGTGACATTCTATAGGTTGGGAGAGTGCATCATCTAAGAGTAGAGAAGTGAGCTAAACACATACATGCATACATTCATCATTGCCATCCGCTCTTTTCTGTGGATATAATGGGACTATCTGCTTCCAGTTCCTTCTGCACTGACTTTCCCTCAGTAATGTACTGTGTCCTTGAATTGTGAGACAAAACATTCAATCATAAAACTGATATTTTGCTCATTATATTAATAATTCATTTTCTGTTTTGAACTTTTTAGTTATTTACATGTTCAAGATACAACATTAAAAAGTGATACTTAGCCAGGCAGTGGTGGCACACGCCTTTAATCCCAGCACTTGGGAGGCAGAGGCAGGTGGATTTCTGAGTCCGAGTCCAGCCTGGTCTACAAAGTGAGTTCCAGGACAGCCACGGCTATACAGAGAAACCCTGTCTCAAAAAAACCAAAAAACAACGTGATACTTAATGTTATTAAAGTGTAGTTTACCAACCTATTCTTTAAACTATATCTATCATATATGTCCATTATAACTATGTCAAACAGACATAGAGAAGTTATTAATATTTTATAAAATGCAATTCATTAATCTGTTTCTATATCACTATTTGTTGCATCAAGCTGTATTCTCTATTAAATATGTAGGATCTGATAGTGCATCTTAGTCTTTGTAGCTTTGATTTCATCTCTGTAGTATCTATTTTTGACAATGGGAGCAAAATTTTTACAAATTCCTATAAAGCTTTCTAGCTTATAGTGACTTTTTCTTGACCCTGAAAGAAAAACTTGAAAAACTATGAATTATAATCTACAGTTTTTTAACAAGGGAGTCAGTTTATGTATTGTCTCCTGGATTATGCAACATTGTATTTTATTTCATTCTCCTTCAACTTTATGCTCTTTCTCAGTTTTATATCACATCTTAAATTATTATTGTATATACATATACAGATGCATTCATACAAAAACACACAGAAATATATATGCAGCATGCTGAGACCACTTGGTGTTGCTTATATGTATGTGTTCAGCACTTATGATTTGGGATTAGATATCTTAATAAGAAGCTCATCCATGGAGAAGTTGGATTTCTTTCTCTCTTGGGAAGGGAAGTTGTAATTATCCCTATCTACATTAGCATGGGTACTGATGTTTCTGTATTATTCTAAGTGATCATAATAGTATTGCTTTCTGTAATTCTCTTGACTGTTGTGTCAATGTCTTTTATGGTATCTTCTACATCTGTGATTCTCTCTTGTATCTCTTGTATTCTGTTGGTGATTCCTGCATCTGTGACTCCTGCTCTCCTTCCTAAGTGTTCTATTTCCATAGTTGTCTCCCTTTTTGTTTTCTTTAATGCTTCTATTTCCATTTTCAGATGCTGGATGGTTTTGTTTAGTTCTTTTATGTTTGTGTTTTCCTGTATTTATTTAAGGGGTTTATGTGTTTTCGCTTTAAGGGATTCTACTTGTTTACCTGTTTTCTCATGCATTTCTTTAACAAAGTTATTTATGTCCTTCTTAAAGTCCTGTATCATATTTATGAGATGGAATTTTTATCTGAATCTTGCTTTTCTTGTGTATTGGGGTATGGAAAGCTTATTCTGGAGGAAGAACTGGGGTTCTGATATTGTCAAGTATTGTTTGTTTCTGTTGTTTATATTGCACCTTTTCTTTCCATCTTGTTATCTCTGATGTTAACTTGACTTCTTGTCTCTGACGGGAGCCTGTCCCTCTTGTAAGTCTGTGGTCCAGTGATTCTTGGATGTGTCAGAACTGTGATCCTAGATGCATCTGATTTCCTAGGAACAAGCTACCTCTGGGTGTGGGCTGAGTGTGTGGGAACCAAAGCACAAGATTCACTCCAGGACACAGGTCTCCCTTGTGCTTTTTGGTTAGTGGCATAGTCTCTGAGAGCTCCCAGGGTTAGTTGACTCTGTTAGTCTTCTTGTGTTTTTACTTCTTTCCTTATACTTATCACTGGTGCTTCAAGCACTGTCTTCAAAGGCAAGAATGAAATGAATATATCTGCTTCATTGATGATTTTAATGGTCAATTTTCTGCTCTTAGGATGGTGTTAGCATATATATTCTTTATTATGTTAAGGTAACTTCCCTCTAATCTTTTTCCCAAATCCTTTCCAAGGCTCTTATCATGAAGACATATAGTTCATAGTCTTTTTCTTTCAATTATCATCTCTAGCTGGATGGGTAGAAGAGCCCTCCATATTACTGGCTTTTCCTTTTCCAACCCTGGGACATTTACTTTAAATAGAGCTACTTTAGTTCTCATGAGGCACAAAGCATTTGCTAAGCCTTGATATTGGGGATGACAACATTAATAGATGTGTTTTCTGGTTTGGCCTTATATGCTACATCTCTGGTTAAAGAAATTCACATGATACATCATGTAGATAAATTATGCAAAAATGTGTTAATGTCACTCATGATCCAGGAGACTATTGACAGGGCACTCCAGGATAGGCTCAATAGTTTAGAGAAAGGAGTTCTATTTATAAAAAATCAAATTCAAAATATTAAGATCAAGCTTGCAAATTCAATGTTATTTGCTGTTTCATTGTGTCCGTATAACTCCCTTGGAATATTACACCTCTGAGCATGACTACTCTAAAATTCAGTCTCCTTAAAGGGGGCTTTGAAACAATTCTAATTTGGTTTTCAATATGGATTCCTGGCATCATAAAATAATGGTTATTAATAACTCTAGAGTGGGGTGCTATTGAAGAAGTGTCTGTAGCTTTTCCTCTGCTGTTCATGAGTAAATCTTTCATTTTCTTGGATGACCTTGCTGATAAATGATGGAATTGCAGTTGTTGTTTTATCTATTTGTTTTTGTTTATGGTTTTTAATTGTTTGTTTCTCATTCCAGTCTGCATCAAGCAAGTCATATGCTTAATAGCAACACTAATTGACATTTGCAATCTTAAATTAAAAGAGAAGTGTGGGGCTGGATGCAATATTCTGCATGATCACTGTGGAAAAGATGGCGTGACAGAGTTGCACACAGAGAGAAGAGCTATCAGGGCATGGACCTCCAGCAGTGGTGATGGTTTCTAGGTATGAGGCTTGTATGCATAATAATATTTATAATTTATTTTATGCTCCTACTTCAGGAAAAATTCTCCCAGCCAAGGTAATAGGGAATTTCTTCTCTGGAAAGTTAATGACTATAATAGTCAAAGACAGCACAAATCTGGGAGGTAAGAGTCTGTCTATTGTCCTTAGCAAATTGATTGAATGTAGTGACTCTCAGGATAGGCCTTAAGATTGTGGGAAAGAAGTAATAAATAAATTAAAAACAAAAAAATGGGATTATAAACACAGAATTTCTCAACTCTAAAATATAAGGATTAAATATTAATTATATGAGAGGCTTCATAGACCTCAAAGAAAAAGTAAGTTGCATTAAAAAGACAGCTTATCAAAAAGATACAATGTAAGGTCAAATTCTGAATACCAGGTCATCCTGGAACAGAGTGAGTTTAGGCCAAGGAATAGTGGGAATTTAAGCTTGTACCCTGTTCCACTCTAAGTCCTTCCTTTGTGATTCCCAAATACCCTTATTCTCAGAAACCTCTCTCCAAGCTGAAGCTGATCTGTGGCATAAACCCATGTACAGGTTGTATAATCAAAGTTACATCTGGGATTAGGGATGGTTTAAACAGGGAATTTCAGTGATTCATCAAGTGTGGACAGTATAAAATATATGTTTCTTAGAAGGGCTGTTGTCTAGATATAGTATAGGTATGGAACAGTATAGGTGTTCACCAGACTAGAAAAGCAAAAGGAATCTGAGGTATAGACATTTTATTTTATTTTATTTTATTTTATTTTATTTTATTTTATTTTATTTTATTTGTACAAATAACAGATTTCATAAGAAGCTTATCATATTTCAGGTACATGTCCTCCTCTTATAGTATGCCAGTGAAAAAGAAAATAAAATTTCTTTCATTCATTTTATAACTGCTGAAAATGTAGCCTTACAGTATCATTATTTAGGGTTTCTTTTGCTGTGATAAAATACGTTGACCAAAAGCAACTTATGGAAAACATTGTTTATTTCATTTTATATCTTTTATTTCATCATCCATGAGAAATAGTATGCAAAATAAGACAGGAACAGAGTAGTAGGAGCTGATACAGAAGCTACTGAGGGGTGTAATTCACATGGTGAATTTTGCTCATTTTGTTTTCTTATAATACTCGGGGCTACCAATCTCTTCAGGTACCTGTAATCACAACTGTACATATCCATAAAAATACACATAATTTAAAATATATTTTTATTATTATTTTTCCTATATTCTTTGTTTACATTGCAAAGGCTTTTCCCTTTCCCAGTTCCCCCCTCACCATATGTCCCATAAGTCCTCTCCCCCCTCTCTGTTCCCCCTGCCTATTCCTCATTCATCCTCCCCCCCCCACCATTTCTCTGTTCTGGTACTCTCCTACAAAACTGGATCCAGTCTTGTCAGGACCAGGGTCCTTTCCTTCCTTCTTCTTGGGAATCTTTTGATTTGTTAATTGTGCCTTGAGTATTCAGAGCTTCTGGGTTCATTAATATCCACTTATCAGTGATTGCATTTCATATGTATTCCTTTGTGATTGGGTTAACTCATATAGGATATTTTTCAGATCCAACCATTTGCCTACAAATTGAATGAATTCATTATTTTTAATTGCTGAATAATATTCCATTTTATAAATATACCACATTTTTTTCTGTATCCATTCCTCCTTTGAGGGACATCTGGGTTACTTCCAGCTTCTGGCTATTATAAATAAGACTGATATGAACATAGTAGAGCATGTGTCTTTATTGTATGCAGGGGAATCCTCTGGGTATATGCCCAGGAGTGGTATGACAGGGTCCTCTGGTAGTGTCATGCCCAATTTTCTGAGGAACCGCCAGTCTGATTTCCAGAGCAGTTGTACCATCATGCAATCCCACCAACAGTGGAGGAGTGTTCCTCTTTCTCCTCATCCATGCCAGCACCTGTTGTCTCCTGAGTTTTTAATCTTAGCCATTCTGTCTGCTGTGAAGTGGAATCTCATGGTTGTTTTGATTTGCATTTCCCTGATGACTAATGTTGAACACTTCTTAAGGTGCTTCTCAGCCATCCGAATTTCTTCAGGTGAAAAGTATTTTTTTAGCTCTGTACCACATTTTAATAGGGTTATTTGGTTCTTTGGGGTCTAAATTCTTGAGTAATATATATATATATATATATATATATATATATATATATATATAGGATATTAGCCCTCTGTCAGATGTGGGGTTGGTGAAGATCTTTTCCCAGTTTGTTGGTTTTGTACTTCTGACTGTATCCTTTGCCTTACAGAAACTTTGTAATTTTATGAGGTCCCATTTGTCTATTCTTGATCTTACAGCATAAGCTATTGATGTTCTGTTCAGAAAATTTCCCCCTGTGACCATGTCCTCCAGGGTCTTCCCCAGTTTCTTTTCTATTAGTTTCAGTGTGTCAGGTTTTATGTGGAGGTCCTTGATCCACTTGGAGTTGATCTAAGTACAAAGATAAGAGTGGGTCAATTCTCATTCTTTGGCATGTTGACCTCCAGTTGAACCAGCACCATTTGTTGAAAAGACTATCTTTTTTCTACTGGATGGTTGTATGACCTTTACCAAAGATCAAGTGACCATAACTCTGTGGGTTCATTTCTGGGTCTTCAATCCTATTCCATTGATCTACTTGCCTGTTGCTATACCAATACCATGCAGTTTTTATCACAATTGCTATGTAGTACTCCTTGAGGTCAGGGATATTGATTCCCCCAGAAGTCCTTTTATTGTTGAGAATAGTTTTAGCCATCGTGGGTTTTTTGTTACTCCAGATGAATTTGAGAATTGCTCTTTCTAGATCTTTGAAGGATTGAGTTGGGATTTTGATGGGGATTGCATTGAATTTGTAGATTGCTTGGCAAGATTGCAATTTTTATTATATTGATCCTGCCAATCCAGGAGCATGAAATATTTTTCAATCTTCTGTGGTCTTCGATTTCTTTCTTCAAGGACTTGAAGTACTTGTCTTACAGATCTTTCACTTGTTTGGTTAGAGTCATGCCAAGATACTTTATGTTGTTTGTGGTTATTGTGAAGGGTGTTATTTCACTAAATTCTTTCTCAGCCTGCTTGTCCTTTGAGTACAGGAAGGCTACAGATTTGCTTGAGTTGATTTTATAACCAGCCACTTTGCTGAAGTTTGGAAACTGAACAATACTCTACTCAATGACAACTTGGTCAAGGAAGAAATAAAAAAAAAGAAATCAAAGACTTTTTAGAATTCAATGAAAATGAAGGTACAACCTACCCAAATCTATGGACACAATGAAAGCAGTGCTAAGAGGAATACTCATAGCACTGAGTGCGTCCAAAAAGAAACTGGAGAGAGCATACCCTAGCAGCTTAATGGCACACCTGAAAGTCCTGGAACAAAAAGAAGCTAATTCACCCAGAAAGAGTAGAAGACATGAAATCATCAAACTCAGGGCTAAAATCAATCAAGTAGAAACAAAGAGAACCATACAAAAAAAATCAACAAAACCAGGAGCTGGTTCTTTGAGAAAATCAACACGATAGATAAACCCTTAGCCAGACTAACCAAAGGGCACAGTGACAGTATCCAAATTAACAAAATTAGAAATGAAAATGGTGATATAACAACAGAAACTGAGAAAATTGAAAAGATCATCAGATCCTACTACAAAAGTGTGCACTGAACACAACTGGAGAATCTGGAGGACATGGACAATTTCCTAGACAGATACCAAATATCCAAATTAAATCAGGATCAATTAGCTCAACTAAACAGTCCCATAATCCCCAAAGAAATAGAAGGGCTTTTAGAAAGCCTCCCAACCAAACAAATATGGGACCAGGTGGTTTTAGTGCAGAATTCTAACAGAACTTCAAAGAAGACCTAGCACCAATACTATTCAAACTATTCCACAAAATAGAAACAGAAGGGACACTGCCCAACTTGTTCTACAAAGCCACAATTACCCTGATGCCAAAACCATACAAAGGTCCAACAAAGAAGGAGAACTACAGGCCAACTTCCCTTATGAATATTGATGCAAAAATACTAAATAAAATTCTTGCCAACCGAATTCAAGAGCACATCAAAACGATCATTCACCATGATCACGTTGGCTTCATCCCAGGGATGCAGGGAAGGTTCAATATATGGAAATCCATGAATGTAATCCAATATAAACAAACTAAAAGAAAAAAAATCCACATGGTCATCTCATTAGATGCTGAAAAACCATTCGACAAAATTCAGCACCCTTTCATGCTAAAAGTCTTGGAAAGAGCAGAAATTCAAGGCCCATACCTAAACATAGTACAAGCAATATACAGCAAACTAGTAGCCAACATCAAACTAAATGGAGAGAAACTTGAAACAATCCTACTAAAATCAGGGACTAGACAAGGCTGCCCTCTCTCTCCATATCTTTTCAATATAGTACTTGAAGTTCTAGCAAGAGCAATTAGACAACATAAGGAGGTCAAAGGGATACAAATTGGAAAGGAAGAAGTCAAAGTATCATTATTTGCAGATGATATGATAGTATACTTAAGCGACCTAAAAATTATTTTTAAAAATCTCAATCCAGAAATAAGTACAGAAGAAAATAAAATGATATGCAAAATAATAAAAAAGGACACATGCTCAACTATGTTCATAGGAGCCTTATTTATAATAGCGAAAACCTGGAAAGAACCCAGATGTCCCTCAATGAAGGAATGGATACAGAAAATGTGGTAAATTTCACAATGGAATACTACTCTGCAATTAAAAAGAATGACTTGTTGAAATTCTTAGGCAAATGTTTGGAACTGGAAAATATCATCCTAAGTGAGGTAACTCATTCACAAAAGAACACACATGGAATGCAGTCACTGATAAGTGGATATTAGCTCAGAAGCTCTGAATACCCAAGAAACAACTCCCATATCAAATCATTCCCATGAAGAAGGAAAGAGAGGGCCCTGGTCCTGGAAAAGCTTGATGCAGCATTGTAGGGGATTACCAGGATAGAGAATTTGGAGGGGGTTGATTGAGGAACAGGCAGAGGGAAGAGGCCTTATGGGACTTATAGGGAGCGGGGAACCAGGAAAGGGAAAATCATATGGAATATAAACAAATAATTTAGAAACTAAAAAAGAAAAAGAAAGAACATTTAATGAAAAAAATGATACTGTATTAAATATAATTTATATTCTTCATAAAAGTAACTGTAATTGAAATGTTTAAAATAATTAACAAATTTGTAAATAAGTCATGCTATGCTCATTTATTTGCCAGAATGTTGTATTTGAAATGAAGAAAATTTACCTTAATTCTGGCTTATATTTATTTTATTATTATTTATGAAATCTATTTGTATGATAATTATCTATTATCATCATGAAGCTGAAATTAGATTACTTAAAAAATATGCAAATGTACACTTTTTATTATTTAATTTTCTTACTGGATATTTTGTGTATTTAAATTTTAAATGTGATAAAATTTTCCGATTTCCCCTGCACAACCCCACTATCACATCCCCTCCTCGTCTGCTTCTATGAGGATACTCCCACCCAGCCACTCACCCAATTCTACCTCACCACGCAGTCATTCTCCTTCACTGGGGCATAGAGCCTTCACAGCACCAAGCACCCCTACTCCCATTGAGGACATATAAGTCCATCCCTGTTATATATTTTTAATAACATAAGTGATCTTGAATTTTTTTTCATGATATTCAAGGTTCTAGGCTGAGGAATAAAACAAATTTGCCCATTCTTACCATGTTTGTTCAATATAGGACCTGAGGTTTTAGCTAGACAAATATGATAACTTAATTTGATCAAGGGGACACAAATTGTAAAATTGTGAAGTCAAAATTTTACTTTTTGCCGATGATATAATAGTATGAAGAAATAATCCTAAGAATTCAATTAAGGAAATTCATCTGATAAACACTTTCAGCAAAATGCTTGCTAACTTAGAGTTAAAAAATATCTTTGGTAACTCTAACCAAACACGTCAGAACTTCAAGTCTCTGAAGAATGAAATTAAATATGATTTAAAAAGATGGAAACATCTCTTATCCTCACATATTGTTAGGATTAAAATTATAAAAATGGACTTGCTACCAAAATAAATAAATAAATAAATAAATAAATAAATAAATAAATAAAACACTACAGGTTCAATACCATCACCATCAAAATAGTATTGGCATAAAAATAGATGCTGGAATTGAACTGAAGACCAACACAAAAATTTAGATTTCTATATGCAACTAGTTTTGATAAAGAAGACAGAAATACACACTGGAAAAACAAGAAAGTAATTTCAACAAGTGACGTTCATCAAATAGGTTATCTGATGCAAAAGAATGCTAGATCCATATGTATTTCCTGATACTAACTCAAATTGAAGCGGATCAAAGACTGTAACAAAATTGCAGAATCCTTGAACCTAATAGAGTAACATGTAGGGAAATATGACCGCATGAATCTTAAAATCTTCTGTAAGGCAAATGGCAATATCAATCAAAACAGTAAGTCTAGAGAATAGGAAACAGTTTTATATTGCCTCTTGTCCTTTTGGCTAAGATCGAGTGTGGAAACAGTTTTATTCAAATTCTACAGGGTATATAAGACTAATATTAAAAATGTATAAAGAACTGAAGAATTTAAATATTGCAAAAACAAATCATTCAACTAAAGATATCTTAACAGAGAATTCTTAGTAAAGGAATTTCAAATGAAATTTGAACAGTATCAGCCATCAGGGAAATGCAAATTAACATAACTGAGATTTTATTTTATGTCTGTCATAATGGCTAAGATCCATCACACAAATGAGGATGTAGAACAAGAGGATCATACCTCTATTACTTGTAGGAGTTCAAACTTGTAAAGCCATTATACAGATCAATATGCTGGTCTCACAGAAAACTGAGAATCTCTCCACCTCATGACACAAAGTTATCACTCTTGTGCATATCCAAAGGATGCTCCATTCTACCAGAAGAACATTTGTTCAATTATATTTATTTTTGCTTTATTCATAATATCTAGAAACTTTGCAAACATCTGAGATGTCTCTCAAGTGAAGAATTGATAAAGAAAATAGGGTAAATATCCACAATGGAGCATTATTTAATAGTTTAAAAATGATACAAAACATGCAGGCAAATAGAATACACAAGAAAAAATAATGCTGTGTGATGTTACCCAACCTGAGAAAACTAATTTGGTATGTGTTCACTTGTAAATGAATATTAGATTTTTGGTGACAATAATCAAGGTATAATCCACACACCCAGAGAGGTTAGGTCAGGATGACAGCTATAGTGGGGAAACATGGATTTTTCTTAAAAGTAGATTTAGGATAGATTTAGCAGGATGACTGGGGACAGTTTGGGAAGGGAGGGAAGAAATCAGTAGGAGGGTGATGGTTGCAGAAAATGCCGTAAGAGACAGAGAGAGGGTTGGAATTGGGGATCATGTGTGGGTCGGTGTGGAAACCTAGTGCATTAGACCCTTCCTGGAATCTAAAAGGAAAACCCTAGTGAATATTCCTACTAATGTAGTATGAGCTTTCTGTCTTTTGTATCTACCAAAAGATTTCAATCTTGTGACTAGATTCATTAGGTTGAATTTTTGTCCAAGAGCATCCAGTCAAGATCCTTAAACAACCTAGGCTGATACTATGAATTTCTCTCTCTGAAGTCTGTTAGTTTGAACCTATGCTAAGGACAACATCCACACAGCTCATAGAATATAACCTGGTGTCTTCACCCTACTTTCTAATCTCTTTGTCAGAATAAAGTATTCTTCAGGTTACTGAAGGAGAAACCTACCAACACAGACTAAAACTTCAAACTATACTCTATCCAGTCTGTAAGATGAACTGGGGAAATAATGGTACAAAACTTGTGGGTATGGCAACTAAATGTTTGTTTAATCTGATATCTACACCAGAAGAAGTTAATGCAACACACTGTCTGGAAGGCCAGGAGCCAGAGATTGCATTAGGGATGTAGGGTAAACATAAACACAACTAGAACAAAAATCTATTAAATGATTTCTAATGCTATTTTACTATACTTATAGATAGGATCTTTTCTAGTCATTATCAGACCAGCATTATTTGGCAGTAAAATGAAAGCAGGTATAATAGCTAGGGTTTTAGTGCTGTGAACAAACACCATGACCAATGCAAGTTTTATAAAAGACAACATTTAACTGGGGCTGACTTACAGGCTCAGAGGTTCAGTCTTGATTATCATCAGAAACATTGCAGCATCAAGGCAGATATGGTGCAGCCTCCTGCTGAGAATTCTACATCTTCATCTGAAGGCTGCTAGTGGAAGACTCACTTCCAGGCAACTAGGGTAAGGGTAAGCCCACACCCAGAATGACACACTTCCTCCAATAAGGCCACACCTCCTAATAGGGTCACTTCCTGGGCCAATCATATACACATCATCACATTCCACTCCACGGCCCCCATAGGCTTGTTCAAACATGAGTCTATGGAAGCCATACTTAAACATAGCATAATGCAAAATACATTTCGTACAACTTCAAAAGTCCCTGTAGTCTATAGCAGTCTCAACAGTGTTAAAAGTGCAAAGTTCAAAGTCTCCTCTGAGATTCATCCAATCACTTAACTGTAATCCCCCAAGCAAGACAGGAAACCAGCTGGGAAAAGTCCAATCTCTGCATCTCCATGTCTGATGGCAAAGCAGTCTTCAAACATCTGACTCCTTTTTCATCTTTGTTGACTGCAACAAGGTTCTTTCTCCTGGGCTTGTTCCACTCCCTGTTAGCAGCTTTCCTTGGGAGGCATCCTGTGGCTCTGGCATCTTTAACATCTTGGGTACCCCAAGTCAATTTTGGCTTTACAGCTTCTTGTTCCAATATCTGAGATTCACACATAATCTTCTGTGCATATCCAAAGAGCTGCTGTCACTTCTCTTGCTCTGCACTTGAAAGGATGAGGGCTACAGGCTGGAAGATCCTTAGCATCACCCCTGCCTCACCTCCTGCGGAGAAGCTGAGGCAATGGTGAATGCCCCTAGGTCAGCAAGTTCACTGCAGAGGATGTGCCAGCCCCATAACAGGAATTATGTATGTGACACTGTGCATAACCGTGGCGTGACCCTGTGCATGGTGGCCAAATAAGTGGAAATGACCTAACTAGTTTATCTGGCCTCTATAGGAAACTGATTTGTTCTCAGAGAGCCCAGGCTCAGATAATTTAAACTGATTGGCTTAGAAGCTATGGAGTGGCTTGTGTAGGCGGGCTTTGCTGTAAATCTATAAAAGTAGTCAGGTTTCTGCACCCAGTGTTCACTATCATCTACCCAGCATGGGGGATGGCCGTGACCCCAGAGCTCTGGAATTAAAATCCTCTTGCTATTTGCATCAAGACTGTTTCTTGTGAGTGATTGGGGTTACGGCTTCCAAGGCAGGTGGTGCTGGGGTGCCCCTGTTTTTCTTTCGGGTCTTACACCCTCTGTAGACCTCTAAGTTCAGGTTGATTCACTCCATTGCCACTGCTGTTCTTGGTGGTCATCTCATGGTACTGGCATCTCCAACATACTACATTCTTCCACTGCAACTGTGCTTCACCAAAGCCTCTTATATGCTCTCTTCATGGTACCAATCCTCAACTCCTTTGCATGATCCCTTCAGTCCTGGGCTGTCAATTATAACTGAGGGTGCACTTTCACCAATGGTCTTCCATGGCGTCTCACAGTGCCAAACCTCAGCTGTTCTTCATGATGCCTTCAGGCCTTCAAAAACAGTACCACCTGCATGATTCTTACACAGTACCAAGTACAGCTGCAGCATGAGGTACAATATTGGCTATCTCTGGAATACAGCTTCTTTGTTTCCTCAGAAAGCACTTCTCAGATTTCCCCTCAGTGATGCTGGTGTTTTCTTAGTCACTATTAATTTCTTAGCTCCAGCTAACCAGCATCAATTGTCCCAGTAGTCTCCTTATCCACTTGAATATAAAGCCAGAGACACATGGCTGAAGCTGCTGAGTTCTGCTGCTTGCAGGAACTGGAACATTGGCCCCAATGTTCTATTACATTATCACTAACTTACTTTTACCCAGCTCTTTCACTGCTTAAGTTGGCTGTCCTGAATCTTGCTCCATAGACTGATTTTGAACTCAAGAGGTTTGCATGCCTGTCTCCTAAGCACTAGGATTAAAGGTATGGTCCACCAAGCCTGGATTTAAGTTTTTCTTCACCTAGAATTTGCTCTGTTCTAGGCAGGCCTTGAACTCAGAAATCTGCTTATCTTTGCCTCCTGGGATTAAAGGCTTGTACTACCATGCCTGGACCTAAATTTAGCTGGGTGTAATCACTACTCCCTTAATTCAATTTAATATCCTTGAATTCAGCTCCATTTCACTTCCTGGAGTTCCTTTAATACTCAAACTATATATTTTGCACTTTTCCTTTCTCAGCTTGCTATGTTTGTTCAAAATTCTCTTCATCAGAATTAACCACAGAACAAAGTCTTTTTTGGGGATTTTTTGAGACTTCCTTTGCAGATAAAGTTAATATAAATCTCTTTACCTTAGCCCTAGGCAGTCTCGTTAGACAATGGCAAACAGCAGCCATGTTCTTGACCAAAACATCACAAAAACAGTCTATCAACTACAAAATAAAGTTCTTCTCCACTGAAACCTCTTGGAACATTGGGCCTACACTGTTCAAATGACAATCAGTCTTCCATATTCCTACTAGGCTGGCCCATTAAGCCCCACTTAAAGCATTTCATTGCTTTTCAAATACAAAGTCCCAAAATCCACATTCTTACAAACAAAAGTATGGTCGTGCCTATCACAGCAATATCTGCCTCCTGGTACCAACTTCTGTCTTAGTTAGGGTTTTACTGCTGTGAACAGACACCATGACCAATGCAAGTTTTATAAAAGACTACATTTAATTGGGGCTGACTTACAGGTTCAGGGGTTCAGTCCATTGTCATCAAGGCAGAAACATGGCAGAATCAAGACAGATATGGTGCAGCCTCCTGCTGAGAGTTCTACATCTTCATCTGAAGGCTGCCAGTGGAAGACTCACTTCCAGGAAACTAGGGTAAGGGCATTAAGCCCACACCCACAGTGACACACTTCCTCCAACAAGGCCACACCTCATAATAGGGTCACTTCCTGGGCCAACCATATACAAACCATCACAACAGGTTTTAGAGAGTAACAGCCAGATATTATGTAGAGAATGTCTAAATTGGATGTCATCGCCAGATCCCTCCCCTTGGAGTTCAGGCGATCCTGTGAAACAGCAGGGGGAAAACATTGTATGCCTCAGAGGATATGGAAGACACCAGGGGAACATCCCAATTGAACCACTAAGCAGGGCTCATATGCGCTCAGAGAGACTGAAAAGTTAAGCACAGGTCCAGCCTTGCTCTGCACATGCAATCTGTATATATATATAGTTTGTTTCTTATCTTGGTATTTTTGTGGCAATCCTAATATTTGTGCAGTTGTATCTCTGATTCTGGCCTACTCTTGGGACTATTTCCCTCTTGAATTTGCTCAGACTTCATATTAGGACTTTTGATTTGTCTTATAGCATCTTGATTTGTCTTGTTTGGCTGTCATCTCTTGGAGGTCTGCTCTTTTCTGAAGAGGAGATTGATGCAAGTATGTCTTGGGGGAAACAGGAAGGTAGAAGAAGCTGGGAAGCATGGGTGGAGAGAGAAAATAGTTTTAATGTTTGTTGTCTCCTATTTTTGTGAAATGTAAACACAGTATCTCCATCATAGGGCTTGTGCTTACATTAAAATGAAGGAATCTGGAGCATAATTATTATCTTGTAATTATTTATTTTGTTATGGTGGTTATTTTGAGATGGCCTCATGCAACCCAGAAAAACTTCAAATTCTCTATGTAACTTTGGTTAATAATCAGTTCTTTATCTTACTCTCTCTGTATCTGAATGCTGGGATGAAAATCATTCTTAGTTCATTCTGGTTTTATTTGTTTTTATGTTCTTGTGGAGATCAAAACTAGAGCTTGTTGCAAGTAATGCTCACATTCTACCCACTGAGATCTTCTTTTCAGTCTGCATTTCTGCTTCTATTTGATAGATTTCTTTTTCTTTCTTTTTTTTGTCATTTTCAATCTTTTTTTGAGAGCCAATATGCAAGAAAAGTATCATTTTATGCACAATATTTTGTACCAAGTTGTTGTATTGTTAAATGAAAATTCAATGTTCTTTGTAGTAGAAAGGATTTGAAAGAGTACCAAATTTCTTGTTTTATACTGAACTATTCAGCAAGTGTTTGTTGAAAGTATCAAAAGCTTTAAAAACAGGAAATAATTTTTGTTTAAAGCCACTACAACAGCCTATTGTGCCTATTGACTAACAATTTATTATGGAGAGGCTGAAAAAAATGCCTAACTTCTAATTTATACTGTTAAATATTCTTTTCTAAAATTAGGTATATTAAATTTCTTCCTTTTTTATTTAGATTCTGAATTACTTAGATTTCCCATATCCAAGATGATGGGTGAGACTTGCGGTTTCATCCTCACATTTGTGGTTCCCTGCTAAGCAAGAAGGAACTGAGTGAGACAGGGTGGTTTATACAAGCTCCCAATGTTCCATTAAACAAAGATATTCTTCTGATGCAAGTTAAGAAGTATGAACATCCTGATGTAGAGGCGCCTGCTTTCAGGAGTTCTTCCCGAGGGGTTAAGGGACCATCTTTTCAACTTTCCAAAGTCTAGTCTTCAGTGCAAAGATTAAAAGCAATGACAGAATGTCAGTGACTGCAAAAAGTAAACATCCTTCCAGCTGAGAAAAAAGACTCAACCCATGACAAAATAAGGATGAGGAGAATAAATGTTTCTGTGTTTCTAAAAATTACAGAAATAGATTTGTCCCTGTCTGTCATCTATGAAGCAGCTTTTTAGAAGTGAAACAGTACACTGCTGCATTCTTTCTGTATTCTGTTAGCACTATTGTACTGTATATTTAAAGGCTGTACCCAAACAGGGGCTTATATTATTTTTAAAACTGCTCAGTATTTTCAATGTACATTTATATTTTTTCATTCCTAGAATGAATATGCAAGATGAATTGAATATAAACAACTAAAAACAATTGAGAGTCTCTGTTGATTCTCTTAAGTGAAAAATTAGACTATTTCAGCTTCCCAGAGTGTTGTACATTTAGCCTGTTTGAAGTAAATTGTCTTCCAGAGTCAGGGACATCCTGGAAGACATTGAAATGAATGACATTTTTATGTCTATGTTTTGAGATACCTGGTATTAGAAAAAATTATCATAAGTATCAGGAGACTTAATTATTAGTACTTTACAAATAGTGATGGTACATTTGCTGTAAGTTGTCACAAATAAAGAAAATAACTGAAAGAAAAAAGGTTTACCAAAAACAATAATTCGGTTTCTAGTTAACAGTTGAAAGATAATTTTAGCAGCAAGTCTAGAAAGAAAAATTAAACAAACAAAATGATAACAATGGGTATTTAAAGAAGAAAAAATTTAAATTAAATTTTTAATATTTTATTTAAATATATGACATCTTCAAAGTGACATGGTTTTGTTTATTTTATTTTTGAATGTTTTTCAGACCATCCAATTTAGTTTTGTTAGCACATTTTAGTTATACAAATTTATAGTTTCACAGTGACAAATAAATATATTTCTATAATGTATTTTGATTTTTAAGCAATGAAAGACTTTTTACATATTTGTAATGAACAAAGTCATTAGTAAATCCTCTAAAATTATTTAAGCCAGAAGTCAAATATATCATAATTGTGTATTACTTAATATATTACTCATAACATGATTAATTGCTCTTGTAATTTTAGCCTCTAGAATTGGATGTTCTTGTTCTCTTATATGAGTATACTCAGAATGTCTACTCTAGTAGATGGCTTATCCAATCTGAATAGAATAAGAATATGTGAGAATGTATATTAACATATATATATATATATATATATATATATATATACACACATATATATATTCTCATGAAGAGTGATTTTCATGCAGGTTGGACTAAATTTCAGAGCTTTCCCAGGTTAAAAGTTGTTAGATTCTTGCCATATAAGTCTATGTTTATAAGACTCCAAAGAGCCTTAACTTTCCAAGGACCCCCTGAGTAAACAAGATGGAGCTAAGAATTGATGCAAAAAGCAAGAGGAATTTATTATTCCAATGCATGTTGGGGTTGTCCTGCACCGGAAGGAGAAATGGTGACCCCCCACACACACACACACAGCCTGTTTGATCAGTCTTTATAACAGTTTGTCCTGTGGAATGAGTTTATCTGCTCCAGACCTCCTCCACTCCCAGTAAGCAATGTTTATAGGCTCCTGGCCTCCCCTGTACCTAGGACACTGGCTCCAGACCTTCCCTCACTTCCAGAAGGTCAGCTCCAGACCTTCCCAGGAGGCCTTGTTTACTGGCTCCAGACCTTTCCTTTCCTGAAGTGGGAGTCTCTCTATGGTTACTCCTCTGCAGTCACCTGGGGATGGTTTCTGAACCCCTTAGCTAATGCCCTGCCAGTTTCCAAACCTCAGATTCTTTAGTCCCTTATGTAAACTATCCTAGTATTTGCATATAGCCAACAGACATTCAGATGCACACACATATGATCTCTAAATAGCTCCCCTCACCTTCGTACCATAGGTCACCTTATACCATGATAAGGGAAGAGAGCAGCAACATTCTTTTTGAAAATATCAGAAAAGTCTCTTATCCATATACAAATATTCTTCTCTGAAAAGTCTTCAGTTGGATGCCACAGTTCAAATCACCCTCAGCCTTATTCTCTTCCAAGTTCCTACTTTTAAGGCCTGTGAAATTCTCCTTAAAGTGTATCCAACTGTTTTTCTAATCTAAAGTCTCCAAATCTACATTCAACTAAATGAAAAAGGAGTCAGGCCTATTATAGCAATAGCTCAGTTCCTGGTACCAGCTTTTAATTTCCTGTCACTGTGAAGAGATACCATGACCATGGCAACTCATAAAAACAACAGCAACAATAATAATAAAAAGAAAATATACAAACAAAAAACCCCCAAAACCTGCCTGTGCCAAGTGACATACTTCCTCCAACAAGGCCACACCTACTTGAACAAGTCCACAACTCCTAATAATGCAACTTTCTATAGGCCTCTGGAGGCTAGTTTTATTCAAATGACCATACAACCTCATTTTCTCTGTTAGTAACCTCGCAAAAACAATTAGCTGAACATCTACAACATATTAGCAGACATAACACAAACCCATGCTCGACTCTATGAGTTCCTACAAACCCTGCTTAATTTAGACTTTGGACTGTGTTCTTCTTGTGTACTCCAATCTTCTATCCCTTTTCTCCTCTTCTCTGTGGTTTCTTAACCTCTGCCTAATAGCTGGCTGTGAGTCTCTACATCTGCTTCCATCAACTGCCCAAAGAAGGGCACTAATCTATGAGTATAGCAGAATACTGACCTAGGGTTTCTTCCTTCCTTCCTTCCTTTCTTCCTTTCTTTCTTTCTTCTTCTTCTTTTTTTTTTTTTTTGGTTTTTCAAGACAGGGTTTCTCTGTGTTGGTCTGGCTGTCCTGGAACTTACTCTGTAGACCTGGCTTTGAACTCAGAAATCTGACTGCCTCTGCCTCCTAAGTGCTGGGATTAATGGCATGCACCACCACTGGCAGGCTAAACAAGGTTTCTTATTTTTATTTTTGCAAGTTATGTTTGATTCTATCCTAGACTTCTAATATCTGGCCATCCAGGCAGTGTCAGGCATAGGCAAATTCTTTCCAGAATAAATATTCATCCAGGGGTAAAGATTAATCATCACCTAAGAAAATGTTTATCTCTTCCAGAAAAAATAATTGGGTTCTATTTCAATGATTACTCAAAATTATCTGTAACTCTAGTTCCAAGAGATCTGATGCCAAATTCTAAGCTGTTCATGAGGTAGGAATGCTTGTAATGTGCATACAGATATGCTGGCTAAATATTACACATAACAAAGTGTTTTACAAATATATTCCATAACCAAATTTAAGAAATTAGAAGAATTATTTTACATGGATTTGTTCTAATTTATCAATATTTTAGTCAATTCAAGTCATTGTAGAAAATGATGTTTCATTATTACATTTCATCAACATAGCATATACCTTACTTTTTTTGCCAATGAACATTTATTTACTTCAGTAATTTTTACTCTTATAGTTTACTTATTTTCTCTCTCATACAGAAACATCTATTTAAGTTCATATTCTCTGTGTGAGGTAAAAGGTAAAGTTTGTATTACATTATTTAATAAGACAAACTGCATATACACACTTTTGTCTCCCAAAAAGTATGTATAATTCAATTTGGTTCTATGTCTAAATAAATATTTTCTGTATGCACATCATAGTTTCTATGTCCATAAAATTTTTCATAGGCTACTACTCTGGGTTCATACCCTTATTGTGAAAATGCATGCAGAAGTCTCTTTATATACTATTGATTTTGTATTTGTTGAATGGAGTGATATTGGATTTTTTTAAAAAAAAAAAACTAAGACTGAACTATTTCTTCTACTGTGGGATAATTATTATATATCATCAAATATAATACCCAAGTAAACAATAAGAACTCATTTGTTATCTTGTATATTATAGTTATTGATTGCAGACATGAATTCTTTTTCTTTACTATCCACATAATGAAAGCAAGCCTGAAAAATATCCACAGAGTAAAAATTGGCATTTCTGGAATGATATTCTGGAGTTCAGAAATTACTAGTGAAATAGAGAAAGACTGATGCAGAAGACAAGTAGATTTTGATTTTCTACTTTACATTACAATACAAATTTAAATCATTATTTTCTTTATTATACTCTGACTGTACACCAGAATTTGGGATTTCATGTGTAATAAACAATAGCTGTGTCCTGAAATCAACTAATAGTTTTGATATATGACATTCAGAGCCTTCACATTGGCTTTTCTGGCTGTGTACAACCTAATACTCTCTCTCTCTCTCTCTCTCTCTCTCTCTCTCTCTCTCACACACACACACACACACACACACACACACATACCAAAAATAAAGAAAAAACTGGAAATATGTTCCCAGTAACAATTGAATGCTTATAATATATTTTTGATATTAAAATAAAGTGAGAATTTAATTCAAACATATTGAGCAATTGTAATTAATACAGCAAATGATATCTGTAAATTATAAAAATATAGATAAGTGGTATTTTATGACAAGCCATTAATACTGGGGAACTTAAGCCAATATAACATATGGAATAAAGGTCAAGAGTTCTAAAACTTTAAACAGAAGACTAGATTCAGAAAAAATAAGTGATAAGAATTCTACACTTGTGGAAACCACAACAGTTGTGATATCAAAGGAAATATCAGGACATATCAAAAACAAGGGAGAAAGAACATCTGGGCATGAAGTACCAAATCGGAAGGCATCAGACGGCTAGGCACAGCTGGTCTGATACTAGATATTGACAACTAGCTCAGGTAGTAGCAGCATCTCATAAAAATTTGGAGGTAGAAAAAGTACCCCAGAATACTAATTCCACAGAAGGAAAATAACACAAACACTTTATATTCATCCTTATCCTATACACTACAAATTCTTCTGTATTTATGCCAATGCCATGTGTCTTTTTTTTAACTATAGCTCTGGAGTACAAATTGAAATCAGGATTGTGAGCCTCCAGGAATTATTGGACAGTTCAAGATGGTTTTTGACTACTATTGTTTTCCTTCTGTTTTGTTTATGATGTTAAGAATTGTCCTTTCAAAGTCTACAACAAATTGTGTTGCAGTTTTTAATAGGGATTGCAATGAATCTGTAGATAACTTTTGATAGGATAGTTGTTTTTACTATGGCACTTTGATAGCCATATTTGCTGCTACACTAAATAATACTTTTTCAGAATTTCAGTCTATACAGAATTCCATCTGAGATATCCACCCTTGTGAAGCTGAGAAATGCCTAGATTCTTGGGCTTTCCATTCAGAGATGAACTCTGGCAATTAGTTGGACTGCAGCCTGTAAGACAGTCTAAAACACTGAAATTAATAGAAGAGAATGTGTGGAAGAGTCTCGAACACACTGACATAGGTGAAAATTTCTGAACAGAACACCAATGGCTTATGCTCTAAGATAAAAAATAGACAAATTGGACCATAGAATTGTAAAGCTTCTGCAAGGCAAAGGACACTTGTTGCAGGATAAATTAAAAAAAAAAAAGAACCAGACATGTTCCCATGCACGCCATAGTGGCAAAGCAAAGGATATATGTCAATAGAACAAAACAGAAACAAACAGATTGGGAAAAGATGTTGACCAATCCTACATCTGATAGAGGGCTAATATACAATATATACAAAGAACTCAAGAAGTTAGACTCTAATCAAACAACCCTATTAAAAACTGGGGTAAACAGCTAAACAAAGAATTCTCAACTGCAGAACTTCAAAGGGCTGAGAAGCACATAAAGAAATCTTCAGCATGCTTATTCATCAGGGAAACTCAAATCAAAACAGCCCTGAGATTCCACCTCAAACCAGTCAGAATAACTAAGATCAAAACTAAAGATGTAATGAAAACGGGACCACTTCTCCATTGTTTGTGGGGTTGCAAGGTGGTACAACCACTTTGGTAATCAATCTGGCAGTTTCCCAGAAAATTGGACATAGTACTATCTGAGGACCCACTTACACACTGCTGGGCACATACCCAAAAGATACTCCAACATATAACAAGGACACATGCTCCCCTATGTTCATAGCAGCCTCATTTATAATAGCCCAAAGCTGAAAAGAACCCAGATGCCCTTCAATAGAGGAATGGATACAGAAAATGTGGTACATTTACCCAGTGTATTTCTTACTACTCAGCTATTAATAACAATGATTTCATGAAATTCTTAGGCAAATGGATGAAACTAGAAAATATCATCCTGAGTGATATAACCCAATCAGAATAGAACACACATGGTATGCAGTCACTGATAAGTGGATATTAGCACCAAAAGCTTATAATACCCAAGATAAAATTCACAGACCATATGAAGATCAAGAAGAAGAAAGATAGAAGTCCATCTTGGAAGGGGAAACAAAATACTCACGGGAGCAAGCTGTGGAGCAGAGATTGAAGGAAAGGACGTCTAGAAACTGTCCCACCTGGGGATTCATCCCATATACAGTCACCAAATGCAAAAACTATTGTGGATGCCAAGAACTGCATGTTGACATCAGCCTGATATAGCTATCTCTTGAGAAACTCTGCCAGAGTCTTACAAATATAGAGACAGAAGCTCACAGCTGACCATTGGATTGAGTATGGGGCCCCCCAATGGAGGAGTTATAGCAAATACTGGAGGAGCTGAAAGGGTTTCAACCACATAGGAAGAACAAAAATATCAACAAACCAGACCACCAAGAGCTCCCAGGGACTAAACCAACAACCAATGAATAAACATGGAGGGACATGGCTCCAGCTGCATGTGTAGCAAAGGATGGCCTTGTAGGGTATCAATTGAGGAAGAGTCCTTTGGTTATATGAAGACCCAGAGTTTCTTATGTCAATGACCCAGTGTGAGAAAATGTGAGGGAGGGGAGGCAGGAATGAGTGGGTGGATGGGGGAACACCCTCATAGAAGCAGGGGGAGGGTGGATGGGATAGGTGATTTCTGAGGGGCCAACTGGGAAAGGGGATAACATTTGAAATGCAAATAAAGAAAATATCCAAAAAACCCCACATTCCAATAAATTCCATACCCATAGATAGATAGGTAGATAGATGATATATAGATGGATAAATAGATAGTTCATTCCATAAATTCTGTGACTCGAGCAAACTTTGACTAATGCAGTTTTTGGTAGTAGTGGGGTGGTTTTTACACAGAAATGTGTGGATGAATATTTTAATTATCTGGAATAAGCTTCATAACATGCCAACATCATTAGGTACTGAAACCTATCCAGTCACTCATTCTCCTGGGATCTGAGAAAATATTGAAAGCCCATGTTGGAAACTAAGTTTTAAACTTAATGAAGTAAATTTCTTTAATTATCTTAATTCATCAATAGAGAATGGCAATGGAGTTAATGACCCTGGATATGAAACTTGTGAGAGTTTAGGAGAAAGTAAGGAAAATAATGATGCTTTTTGATTGCTCTTAGGATCTCTGAAACAAATTGATAAAAGGAGAGGAATGAACACCATGAAAAACTAACCAACTTCAGAAAATAGTCAAAGACTACAATGAACATAGTGATGAAATTTACCAGATCCTGAATCAAATGAACAGCCTAAAGTTTTCAAACTGTGCCCTGAAATCGTTGGTCCAGTAGCCAAATAGTTTGAAATGCAGAGAGTCAAACAGAATCCCTTATTTAAAGGGTGGCTGAATTACAGTGAAAATTTAATTATCTGTCTCAGAGGTTGTCAGCAGTTAAAATAAGACCATTATTTGGCAAAGAATGGTATACTATAAAATCTTGGGGGTTATGTGGGAAGACCCTATTGAAGGGAGAATTTTCAACTCAGCTTCTCAAGGGTTTATCTTCCCCGAGGATACCCAGTCTCACCCCTTAAAATATGGCCATTTTCTCCTTATAAAGCTGTTTCTTCATTTTCAATATACCAGCCATAAGTTTCTCTGTGGGAAATGCCAAGCAAGCCAATACTGATGTCTCTTGAGGCTTAACAGTAGTTGCTATTTTATTTATAGTTTTATTGACCAACATGACCAAGGAAATTTTTAAAATGAAAAACATTTATTGGGGATGACTTATAACTTCAGGGGTTCATTCTATTTTCATTATGGCTGAAAGCATGACAATGTGCAGATAAATGTGAGGCAAGAGAAGTCAATAATACATTGTGATCCAAAGACTGCACATAGGACATATATTCCATACCGGGCAGAGCTTGGGCATAGAAGACCTTAAGGCCTCCCTTCAAAATGAGACAATTCCTTCAAAAAGGACATGGAATAACTAGATGTAGGCCACCCAGACACCTCAAGACTCCTAGGGACTAAACCATCAACCAAGGGCTGCATATGGTTCTAGGCAAAAATGTGGAAGAGGAATCCCTTCCTGGGCATCAGTGGGAAGATTGGTCCTTGGTCAGATGAAGGCTCAATAGATGCACCAACAAAGAGAAATCAAGGGGTGTAGGTTAGAGAGCGTCAAGTGGAGGGGCATGTACTTGGAGGCAAGGAGTGGTTGGAGGGGTTGGGAGTTTTCAGGGTGGGAGAAAATTGGGAAAGGTTTTACCATTTGAAATGTAATGAAGATTATATTCAATAAAATAAAATAAAATAAAATAAAATAAAATAAAATAAAATAAAATAAAATAAAATAAGGCAGGCACTGGCGTGTCTCCCCACCACCTTTTTTGCTCTCAGACAGACAGGACAGGCAACACCAGGTACACAGAGATATCCCAAGCTTAACCTCTCTTGGGACACAGCCTGCCAGGCTTCTGCCTGCGTCCAAGACCTGGGCAGCTCTGCGGGTCATCTGTGTGCCAGCCCTGTCATGGGTCATTTGCCCTACAGAGTAATCAGCACTTGGAGGCACTCTCAGCTGCCATCTTTTCTCCCAATCAGACAGGACAGGCAACACCAGGTATGCAGAGACAACCCTGAGTATAATATTGCTAGGGGCAAGGAACAACAGGGATCCAATGGCACCCGAGAGTAGGGCGGCCCATCAGCAATCTATGACAGGGGAAACACAGTCATCCAGAGGAGCAGAAATAGTCTTACAGGCTTACAGGTGGTTCAAGCACTAGACAGTGACCACAGGACAAACTAACGTCAGAGATAACCAGATGGCAAAAGGCAATTGTAGGAACATTAATAACAGATATCAAGGCAATATGGCAGCATCTGAACCCAATTCTCTGACAACTGCAAGTCCTGGATACCCCAACACACCAGAAAAACAAGATTTGGATTTAAAATCACTGGTGATGATGCTGTTAGAGAAACACAAGAAGGACATAAATAAATCTCTTAAAGAAATACATAAGAAAATGACTCAAAAGGTAGAAACCCTTACAAGGGAAACATAAAAATGATTTAAAGAAATTCAGGAGAATATGGGTCAAAAGATAGAAGCCAATAAAGAGGAAATGAAAAAATCACTTAAAGAAATACAGGAAAACTTGGGTCAACAGGCAGAAGTCATAAGAGAGGAAATACCAAGTTTTCTTAAAGAACTACAGGAAAACACAAACAACCAAGAGTAGGAACTGAGCAAAACCCAACCAGAATCTCAAAACAAAAGTAGAAACAACTAAGAAATCTCAAAGCGAGACAACTTTAGAGATAGAAAACCTTGGGAAGAAATCAGGGGGCATAGATGCAAATATCAACAACAGAATACAAGAGACAGAAGAAAGAATCTCAGATGCTAAAGTTTCCATAGAAAACATTGAATCAAAAGTCAGAGAAAATGCAAAATCCAAAAAGCTTGTAACCCAAAACATCCAGGAAATTCAGGACACAATGAGAAGACTAAACCTAAGGATTATAGGTATATATGAGAGTGAAAATTTAAAACTTAAAGGGCCAGCAAATATCTTCAACAAAATTATGGAGTAGAACTTCCCTAACCTAAAGAGAGAGATGCCCATGAACATATAAGAAGCCTACAGAACTCCAAACAGACTGAACCAGAACAGAATTACCTCCTGTCACATAATAATCAAAACTTGAAATGTATACAACGAAGAAAGAATATTAATGCCAGTAAGAGAAAAAGGTCAAGTAACATATAAAGAAAGACCTATCAGAATTACACCAGACTTCTCACCAGAGACCATGAAAGGTAGAAGATCCTGGGTAGACCTCATGCAGACTCTAAAAGAAAACAAATGCCAGCCAAGACTACTATACCCAGCAAAACTCTCAATCACCATAGATGGAGAAACAAAAATATTCCATGACAAAACCAAATTTACACAATATCTTCTGACAAACCCAGCCCTACAAAGGATAATAGGTGGAAAAAACCAATAAAAGAAGGGAAACTACACCCTGGAAAAAGCAAGATAGTAACTTTCATTCCTCAAACCCAATAGAAGATAACCACTCAAAAATAAAAATAACATCAAAAATAACAGGAAGTAATAATTAGTATTCCTTAAAATCTCTTAACAACAATGGATTCAAGTTTCCAATAAAAAGACATAGACTAACAGACTGGATATGTAAACAGAACCTTACATTTTGCTCCATACAGGAAACACACCTCAGTATCAAAGACAAACACTACCTCAGAGTAATAGGCTGGAAGACAATTTTATAAGCAAATGGTCTCAGGAAACAAGCCATTCTAATACCAGATAAAATTGACTTTCAACCTAACATCACTAAAAGGGACATAGACACTTCTTACAGATCAAAGGAAAAAAATCCACCAAGAACTCTCAATTCTGAACATCTATGCTCCAAATGCAAGGGCATCCTCATTCATAAAAGAAACTTTAATAAAGCTCAAAGCACACATTGCACCAAGCACAATTGTGGGTGACTTCAACAATCCACTCTCCTCAATGGACCGATCAGGAAAACAGAAATTAAACAAGGACACAGTGAAACTAACTGAAGCTTTGGACCAATAGGAATATATATATATATATATATATATATATATATATATATATAAACATTTCATCCTAAAGCAAAAGAATATACTTTTTTCTCAGCACCTCATGGAACTGAGAAATCAACCATATAATTGGTCACAAGACAGACCTCAACAGATATAAGAAGATTGAAATAATCCCATGCCTCCTATCAGATCACTATGGAGTAAGAGTGGTCTTCAAAAAAAAAAAAAAACCAACAGAAAGAACACATATACATGGAAGCTGGCCAATACTCTATTCAATAATATCTTCACAAAGTGAGAAATAAAGAAAGAAATCGAAGACTTTCTAGAATTTAATGAAAATGATGGTAAAACATACCCAAATTTATGGGACATAATGAAAGCAGTGTTAAGAGGAAAACTTATAGTACCGAGTGTCTTCAAAAAGAAACTGGATAGAGCATACACTGCACTAGTAGCTTAATGGCATACCTTAAAGCCCTGGAAGAAAAAGTAGCTAATTCATCGAAGATGAGTAGAAGACAGGAAATTAGCAAACTCATGGCTGAAATCAATCAAGCAGAAACAAAGGGAACCATGCAAAGAATCAACAAAACCAGGAGTTGATTCTTTGAGAAAATCAACAAGACAGATAAACCTTTAGCCAGACTAATCAGAGGGCACAAAGACAGTATACAAATTAACAAAATTAGAAATGAAAAGGGGGATATAACAACAGAAAGTGAGGAAATTAAAAAAAAATTGTCAGATCCCACCACAAAAAAACTAAACACAAATGGAGAATCTGAAGGAATTGGACAATTTCCTAGACAGACACCAAATACCAAAATTAAATCAGGACCATATAGATCATCTAAACAGTCCCATAACACCTAAAGAAATAGAAATGGTCAATAAAAATCTTCCAACCAAAAAAAAAAGCACAGGAACAGATGGTTTTAGTTCAGAATTTTATTACATTCAAAGAAGACCTAACACCAATACTCTTTAAACTATTCCACAAAATAGAAACAGAAGGTACACTACCCAATTCGTTCTATGAAGCCAAATTCATGGTGATACCAAAACCACACAAAGATCCAACAAAGAAACAAAGCTTCATACCGATTTACTTAATGAATATCAATGCAAAAATACTCAATAAAATTATTGCCAATGGAATCTAAGAACACATCGAATCGATCATTCACCATGTTCAAATAGGCTTAATGCCAGGGATGCAAGGATGGTTCAATATACAGAAATCCATCAATGTAATACACTCCACAAACAAACTCAAAGAAAAAAACATATGGTCATTTCATTAGATGCTGAAAATGCTTTTGTCAAAATTCAGCATCCTTTCATGCCAAAAGTCTTGGAAAGAACAGGAATTCAAGGCCTATACCTAAACATAGTAAAAGCAATATACTGCGAAACAGTATCCAGCATCAAACTAAATGTTTTAAAACTTTAAGCAATCCCACTAAAAACAGGGACTAGACAAGGCTGACCACTCTCTCAATCAGTCTCTTTTCAATATAGTGCTTGAAGTTCTAGCTAGAGCAATTAGACAACATAAGGAGATCAAAGGGATACAAATTGGAAAGGAAGAAATCATGCTATCACTATTCACACATGATATGATAGTATAATTAAGTGACCGAAAAACTCCACCAGAGAACTCCTACAGCTGATAAACAACTTCAGCAAAGTTGCTGGTTATAAAATCCACTCAAGCAAATCAATAGCCTTTCTATACTCAAAGGGTAAGCAGGCTGTTGACGAGGATGTCAAGAAAGAGGAACACTCCTCTACTACTGGTGGGATTGCAAGCTGCCACAACCACTCAGAAAATTAGTCTGGTGTTTCTTCAGAAAACTGGGCATGACACTTCTGGAGGACCCTGTTATACCACTCCTGGGCATATACCCAGAGGATTCCCTGGCATGCAATAAGGACACTTGCTCCACTATTTTCATAGCAGCCTTATTTATAATAGCCAGAAGCTCAAAAGAACCCAGATGTCCCTCAATGGAGGAATGGATACAGAAAATGTGGTATATTTACATAATGGAATACTACTCAGCAGTTAAAAACGATGAATTCATGCAATTCTTAGGCAAATCATTGGGACTGGAAAATATCATCCTAAGTGAGGTAACCCAATCACAAAAGAATACACATGGAATGCAGTCACTGATAAGTGGTTATTAGCCCAGAAGCTCTGAATACCCTAGACACAATTAACATAACCTATGATTCCCAAGAAGAAGGAAGGAGTTGGTCTAGGTCCTGGAAAGGCTTGATGCAGCATTGTAGGGGATTACAAGAACAGAGAAATGGGATGGGGGTGATTGGGGAATGGACTTAGGGAACAGGTCTTATGGGACTTATGGGGAGGGGGGAATCCAGAAAGGGGAAATCATTTGGAATGTAAACAAAGAATATAGAAAATAATAAAAAAAGAAAAAATAAAATAAAATAAAATAAAATAAAATAAAATAAAATAAAATAAAATAAAAAGGACATATCTATTACTAGAAGGCCACATCTCCTAATAGTGTCACTCTCTATGGACCAAAGACAGAAGTGTATTCAACCACCATAGCTGATGCTAGACTTATAACCAGACTAAAGTTAATACTGGTTCCTAGAGGGGTGGTAAAATTTGTAGTCCATGAGAAATTGTGCCACAAAAAGACTAATAATTTTGCATATTAATTCAAGCAAATGTGTGGGGAATATGCATGAAAATGGATTTTAAGTGTGTAGGATAATAGTGGAAGGAACATAAAACTAGGTCAGGCTAAATTTATTCATATGGGCTCTCAGAGTAGAGAGTCTAGGTTTAAGATGGAGCCTTGCACAATTAAAGATGATGTCAAAAGTTTCTTGGAATGATTGGTTTAAGCATTTATCAAAAGAGAGCCTACTGAAAATGATTTGGATATGATTGATACACCTTGATTTAGAGTTGAAGGAATTTTAATGCTCAGAAAAATTGCTATGCTAGAGTGGGTATATTATGTAAAACCTAATCCTCAATAATAGGATTAGTTATGCTCTTTGGGAAACTTACAAGACAGTAAATCATCAGTACTTTGAAAAGTTTTCTTGTCTACCTTTTCTTCATGACAGAACTTAAATTTGGCAATGTTGTGCTCAAATGGATGAATTAAATGCAACTTGTTGACTCTTAGGGAGCAACATTGAATTGCAGAGGCAAGGTGCTCATAGTTATAATGGGAAGCTTGAACAAAATAATTGCCATAATGACCTAACCTGTACTGACTAGCACAGGCATGACAAATTTGTAATGGTATGACTTGTATGAATCTTTGATATTGATTACTCAATCACAGTGTTTCCAAGTCTGAAATAGATAAGAAGCCTACTGTATTTCTGTTTGATGTGTACAAGCAGAAAAAAAGTAAAAAACAAAATAAAAAATCTTCAAAGCCATGAAAGAAAGATGGATGATGGCAAAAGCAGATCCAGAACCTCTTGGATGAATGGGGTGGACCGGTTCCCCAGAGGAAAGACCTTATAAAGACACCTAAAATTTTATGATTTGACTTTCTACATTCTTCCTCAGAGGCCTTTTACAAAGATGAAAGTAAACAATCATATTTTCTTGGGTTTATTGGGTACTGGTTCAAAATTGGTGCTGATTCTGGGATATCCCAAAAAACATTGTGATCTTCTAATAAAAATAGGAGCTAATGGAGGTCAGTAGTCTTGGCTGATGTCTCAAACTCTTAGTAGGCCCAGTAGGTCTACAAAATCATCTTATAACTAGTGCCCAAGTTACAGAGTGTATTATTTGGAAAGATAAATTTAGTAGTTCTCAGAATTCTCACATTGGTTTCCTGACCTATTGAGTGAGGGATATTATGGTTGGAAAGTTTAAATGGAAGCCTATAGAGTTGCCTCTGCAAGAGAAAACAGTATTATATCCTTGGAGGATTTGCAGAAATTAGTGTTATTTTCAAGATGTTGAAAATGTAGGTGTCATGTTTCTTACTAAATCTCCCTTTAACTTTCCTATCTGCCTAGGGAAGAAGATAGATGTATCATAGAGAATGAGTTAACTGTTGAAACTAAATCAGATAGTAACTCCAATTGCAGCTCCTTTACCAGATACAGTTTCTTTACTTGAGTAAATTAGCACATATCCTGGTACCTGGTATGCAGGTATAGATCTAGCAAATGCCTTTTTTCCCAGTAACTGTCCATAATGACCACCAGCAACAAACTTGCTTTTAGTTGGCAAGACCAGCTGTACACATTTATAGTTTTGCCTCAAGGATATGTTAATTTTCCCTCCCTCATCCTAATGTAGTTAGAAGAGATCTTGATTTTATGTCTTTTCCATAAAATATCACATTGATTCACTATATTGACTACATTATATTGATTAGATCAAGTAAGCAGGAGGTGGCAATCACTTTTAACTCATTGGTAACATATATGTATATCTATGGATAAAAAATAAATTCAATCAGAATTAAAGGACCTTCTTGCTCACTCTTAGAAGTGCAGTAGTGTGGAGCATGCAGAGATTCATTCTAAGGTGAAATATAAGTTATCACACCAGGTCCTTTCCACCATCAAGAAAGAAGCAGAATGTTTAGTGGCCTTATTTGGATTCTACTCACAGCATATTGCTCACTTGGTTAATTACTTCCATTCATTTCCCCCAGTGACTTTGAAAGCTGATAGTTTTTTGTGGGACCTGAGACAAGAGAATGCTCTTAAACAGATAGAGGACATTGTGCAGGCTGCAATCCTGCTTGGAACATATGATCCAGGGGACCAAATTGTACTTAGAGTATCAAGGACAGAGAGGGTTGATGTTTGGAGTACTTGGCTAGTCACTATAGGGAACTCACAGAGGAGACATTAGGAATTTTGTAATCAGCATTTACCATCATCTTCAGACAACTGTTTGCCCTTGACCTGCAGTTAGGCCTTAGTAGAAAATGAATGTTTAATGCTTGGACACCAAGATACTGTGTGACCTGAATTGCCCACTATGAACTTGGCAGACCCACCAAGTCATAAAGTAGGAAATACAAGATAGCAATCTATTGTCAAATGGAAGTTATCTATACAGAATTAGGCACAAAGAGGTCCTGAAGGAAATTACTTGATGTTTCTCAAGTGCTTCTGTTTTACACTACCATTACAATGCTGTCTGCTACCAATAATGTATTTATAACCTAATGGGGTGTTCACTATGATCAGCTGACTGAGGAATAGAAAACTAGGGCCTGTTTTACTGATAGTTTTGCACATTATGTAGGCACCATCCAGTAGTGAACAGATGCAACCTTAAAGCCTCTTTCTGGGACAACAATGAAAGATACTAGAGAAGGTAAATATTCTCAGTGGGTAAAACTTCAGGCAGTACTCATGGTATAGTTTATTTGGAAGAAGAAATGGTCAGATGTGCAGTTGCTCACTGACTCATAAACTGTAGCCAGTTGATTAGCTGAACGGTCAGGTACTTGTTAGTCTGTGTACTGGAGGCTATCTACAGAGACTCTGGCAGGTTCTAGGGAAGTGGAAAGAGCACCAGAAGGTAGAAGTGCCTCCTAGTTCTCTGCTGCTGCTGCTGCTGCTGCTGCTGGGGCCATTGCTCTGGCAGTCACAGTTGATCTGAAATGTTGCACTGGCTGTACTGAGTCAAGGTGAGCTGAGTCCACAGTGGGGTGGTTAGTAAATAGAGTGCAAGGGAGCTTCTGGTAGCAAAAGCTTGAGGAGAGCATTCTCTTCCAAGGTAGTGATACAGCTATTGTGACAGGTAGTCTCAGACAACAAAGTAATTCTCACACACTTTTATTCCTTCTAGATATGATTTTATATATTGTTTTGGGGGTGGGATGAGTATGACAGCAGGTGCTTCCTATTGGCTTCACCTGAGATTCCTCTTCAATATGAGAAGGGACTTGGTGCTGCCCCTTTGTGGCTGATGGCTACAGTTCTCTCAATGGGGGTCTGTGGTTATGTGACAAGGGCCTGGTAATTGGAGCAGGTGAAGCTCCTACTGTCCCTTCAGGGTCCCCAGGTAGTCAAGTCCTAACTCCACCTTACAAGGATTCCTCTCACAGTCCACTGCCCCACAACTCCCTCTTTTCTTTTTATGATAGAGGTGTCTTCGGAATAACTGTCACCCACATTGTGAACAGCTTGATATTGGACCAAGACCTGTTTAGTACTGATCTTTTCAATGATACTGATCTGCTGTTCTAAAAACTGAATGAGGCAAGGTGCCAAATGATGCAAGGCTCCAATGGCTAGTTTGAGACAAAGAAACCCCAATATACCAAGGGTTAAGGGGATTGAAAAGAATGGGTTCTTGAAGCATAGCATGCCTGCAAGTCACTGGCAAGATATTGGACAAGGGCTGCCCCAGTAGTTCCTATAGCATCCAGTGAGACAAGGAGGCCAAGTCCTATGAACAGAGGGATGAAGATCTCTCTCTCTCTCTCTCTCTCTCTCTCTCTCTCTCTCTCTCTCACCACGTTTGCCTCATCACATCTGCAAGGCAAGTTCTTCTGCTTCATAGAGATAATCCTGGGGAACAAGTATCGTGGGGGAAGGAGCCTTAGAAAAGGGGGTCAATACAGGCATCTATTGTGCCATTGTACCAGAGGAGAACAAGGCAGTTAACAATTGGTAATGGTGTTGTGAGGGACACTTTCAAGATGGGGTTTTGAGGAAGGCCCTATAAAGCAAAGAGTGGAGAGCAGGGTAGGTCAAAGAGAGAAATGTCTTCTGTTTTCTATGTGGGTAAGGCTCCATGGAGTTCATGAAGAGAAATGTTAATGGGAATGGTTACTAATAATGGTTTGGAAAAAGAAAAAAAAATCACACACACACACACACACACACACACACACGGACACACACACGGACACACACACACAAATGCAATGGGAGGAGTTGGAGTAGGTGGTTAAATGAAGGAGTTCAGCTGCATTTTGAATATACTATAGCCAGGAGAGGGTATCATGGTGTTCCTTCTGAGATATATTTTCTCTGTTGAAGAATACTAACATGGGTAAAGAATGGTTTGGTGGCAGGAACAAGCTCAGGAGACACATATGGGTCAGCTATGGGGTATTTAGCATAGACATTAGTGTAAATTTTACCCATGACATTGCTTCACCAAAATTTATGCCATAGATTACTGATGGAAAGCTGAAAATGAGATTTAAGGTTGGGGAGCATGGTGCTGCTTCACCTGGTGGATTCCATTCAGCAACTCTAATATCTGCATATGTGGAGAGCTCAAGGAGACATTCACCTGCATTTCAATAAGGAAAGCAGAGGAAAATGGCTGGTTGTAGTGGAGATGGAATTCTGGTATAGGGGATCTTAACCAAGTGGGCAATTCTGGGTTCCAATCATTTTGTTGCATCCATTGTCTACACCCTCGTGACAAATGGTTGGACTGTTAGCCATTCCCTGTGGGAGAACAGTTTGTTCATATAGTGACGCAGGGCCAGAGTTGTTAATGGGCGTACTAAGAATGCAAAGTGTTTGTAGTTTCAGGGATGGAAAAGGGTGGGGAAAAAGTGGTCTTTGTGTCTATTGCTATCAGAGGGACGTTGACAGGGATAGTTTAGATGTGGGGCAGCACTCTTTCGGAAGAGCCCTAGTCTTGCATGGTTTTGTTAATTGCCCTCAAATTTTGTAATAATCTCCATCCTTCCTAGCCTTTTTATTTCTTTTATAGCAAACATAGGGGTGTTCCATGAACTGAGGGAGGGGCATATGTATTGTAGTAGAAACTTGTAACAGCTATGTGAGGATTTTAAGCTTCTCCCTTGATAGAGGCCACTGTGAGATCCAGCTGGTTTCACTGGAGAGCCAATGAACTGAGGGAGTATCAAAACTGACAGTGACCCCTAGAATTAGGGGGTAAGTTTTAGGATTTACTTGAGGATAAATTTATAGTTAATGACCTCTACCTTGATGTGTTCTCTTTCTGATTGAGTGGTAAGCACTTCTTCTATTGCTTGTAAAATATCTCTCCCTAAAATATTGGTGGTTACATGAGCTACCAGGGGACATATGAGGCCAGTAGCTCTATCAGTTTTCTCCCACCTATAGGCCTTTGTGGTGATAAAGGCCTGAGATGTATCCCCTATATCTAGGAGCTCGGTGCATAGATCAGTTGACAGTTGCCTGGGATCTCTTGTCTTAAAAATGTCTTGTCTGCTCCAGTATCAATAAGGCACTTGAATAGTTTCCTGTCCTTATTATATATGTAGGTCCAATATCTCTTCCAATGGAAATCTTTCCTGCAATTGGAATCATTTTTTAAGTGGGATTAGGATCTATTATAGTGAGGGAGTTTGGTGGGCATTCACTCCCCAATGTCCTGTCTTTCCACATTTGAAGCAGATTCCTTCTGTTTTTATTGCTGATACAAATGCCTAAACCATGGAAATAATCTGGTGTGAAATGGTTCCTATATCTAGGATTGGGTTGCCACCAATTTTCTTGGTGCTCTTCCAGCAGATCATGGCAGGCTAGTCAAGCTTTCCTATAAAATGTTTTAAGAAAAAGATCTCTGACTGAGAGGCTGGGTATTTTTCTTTCTAGACTTATTCTTATTGTGAGAATAAAATTAGATACATGTTCTCTGGGCTTTTGACAGAGAGAGAGAGCAGGAAGAAGGTGGGGTCTTGTGAACCTGAGGGCAAGGTGAGCCTGTTACAATCTTGGATTGCACAGAGGTAGACCTGTTCATATTACTCTGCTGGCTGCATTGCCTGCTGTGCTCCAGTGGAAAAGTCTTCCTAACCAAAGAGATCATCAAAACATCACAGAGTGTCAACTTGGTCCTAATTTTGCTGACCTGTTGACAACATTCATCTTGAAATAAGGCCTCCTGCTCTAAGAGCATTGAGACAGGCAAGGAGTAATGTCAAATATCTCTCCAATCTTGAGGAGTATTTAAATTAACAATATTGCACTGTAGAAGAGATGTTGTCCAGGGTGGTTCATGGATGCTACCTTCCTTTTCTGCCTGCCTGAGTTATTTTAAGTCTGAGGCTTAGAATGGGTACCAGTTGAGTGGTTTAGTTCTATTGATGTTATTAATGGGGAATGCTCCAGTGTTTGGGTCTTAAGTAGCATGGGAGGTTGGGTTTGTTTTTACAAGGGAGTCATGAAAATTACAAAGTTGTTGCATGTTAGATGGTTGGGGATAGGTTAATATGGTATTTGTCATTGTTGTTGTTGTTGTTTTATGTAAGTAATTTGCAGGTTTTGGCTTTTGGGCCTTAGGGAGAAGGGGGAGAGATATCTCTCTCCAGTTGGGTAGGGTAAGGTGGAGTAAGAGGGAGAAGCTGGTGGAAGCTTCTTTGTTTTTTTCTAATGAAGTCGTGTCCTTGGGTGAGGCTCTGGCAGCCACTGTTGCTATAAGATGCTACACTGGTTACACTTAGCCCACAGTTGTACTGGTTGTACTGAGCAGAATGAAGGGGAGCAACTGGTAGCTTAAAAGCTTGAGGAGAGCATTCTCTTTTAAGTTAGTGACATCTTGTGACAGATGCTCTTAGAAAATAGAGTAATTCTCACACACCTTTATTCCTTCTGGATATTATGAAGCAATTTGGGATGGGTTGAGTATGACAACAGGTGCTTCCTATTGGCTTTACCGGAGATGCTTCATCTATATGAGGAGAGACTTGTGGGCAATGTCTCTATGTGACAGATGGCCAAAATTCTCTCCATGGGGGCCTGTGGCTATGTGACAGGGTACTGGGAGCAGGTGGTAAACCTCCTACCATTCCTTCAGAGTCCCCAGAGTTTCAAGCCTTACTAGGCTTTCATTCAAAATCTATTTCCCCACAGGCACTTGAAAACAATAATTGGAAATTGGTGCTTAAGACATCTGGGAAAGAAGGATGTGGATATATCTCTCCAAATGGGCAAACGATGTGAAGATACTTGTATTCCATAAAGGCGTCATCAAACAATGACTTCAATTAATGAGAAGGTCAAGAGATAGGATAACTCCATTATTTGGAGAGTCAGCCTCTTTCCCCACTCATTTCACTCACTGCCCTAGTGACCAAAGAGACCATAGTGGAAGGGATGGGGTAATGCATAGCTTCATCAACATGTATCTCTATTCACTAGGGTAGCCTGGGAACAGTTTCTGATAAGTGCCAGATCTGCTAAAAGCAGAGACCAACACTGAGATCCAGATATGGTACCATTCCCCATGGTGACTAGCCAGCAACCTGGTCACAAGTTGACTATATTGGATTACTTCCTCCAGCGAAAGGATTATGCTTTGTCCTTATTGGTATAAATACTTATTCTGGTTCCACAATCACAATCTGTGGATTTACAGAATGCCTTATCTAACAGGTTGGTATCACAGACAGTATTTCTTGCAATGAAGAAACACTATTCACAGCCAAGGAAATAGAATCTACTGGTCTTATCATTTTTACCACCATCCTAAAGGAGCTTGCCTGATAGAAAAATGAAATAGCCTCTCAAAGACACAGTTACAGTGCTAATTAGATGACAAAACCATGGAAGGCATGTGCAAAATTTTCCAGAAGGCAGGATATGCTGTGAATCAGAGCCAATACATGACACTCTTTTTCCCATAGACAGAACCCATGGTCCTGGAATCAAGGGTGGAGAATGGAATTGTTCCAATCACAAACATTCCTAGTGACACACTAGGAAAGATTTTCTTGCTTCCTTTTTCCACAAATCTAAATACTGCTGGCCTAGAAGTTTTGGTTCCTGTCATGAGCCACAACAAACATTCCATTGATAATAGCTTATAACAACAAGACAAAGGGCACAAACCAGCAAGAATGAAGGAATGGATCTTGCCTCCAGGAAAAGAGCCAATAATTTCTGAGGTATTTGGAGAGGGTGGAGGAAACACAAAATGGGCAGTAGGGGAAGGTAATTATAAATACCAGTAATGCCATGTAAACAATTGCAGAAATGAGGATTATAAATGACCTGAGTGATTCTGTTGTATTTTGTTAATAATGCATTTATACAGATATTTGTGTTTTCTTTCAATTTCTTTTATATCTATTAAGAGACTGTCAAGGATTATCAAATTTGTTTGAAATACTAAAAAGATGTCCACCAAGGGAGACTGCCATCTATTACACATTTAGAGTGTGTTTATTGTTATATCAGAAATAGTTATATCATGGTAGGTGTTATTATGACCTTTTTATTGTTTTCATTTGGAAATTAATTATGACATAGGGTCATGTATCATAGGATATATGATAATTTGTCAATCTGACAATGGATGGATCAAGATGGCTATTCATGTTTGTCAACTTGACTATATCTGGAATTAACTATAATCCAGATATGGAGGGCACAGTTATAATAAAGAACTTGAGGAAAGAAGTCAATATAATTTTGTTCTGGGTCCTGAAGCCAGATATCACCAGCTTTCGATCTGAATCTTGAGGTGGGATGACACATGCCTTTTACCCACATCTTGGGGCACACCTTTAAATTGGGTCACACATTTTGCTGGAGACTTCTAAAAGAATAATAGAAGGGAAAGGATTTATTTGTTCTTTCCTTCTTTTCTTCACTTTGCCAGCACATTCATTCCTTCATTGACATTGAAGCCTACTTCTTTGGGATTTTAGCTTATATAGATGATTGGCTGGAACACACACTTGTGGGATTGAGCAGCTGAGCAGCTACTAAGTAACTTAAAGTTGCCATTCACAGCTGGCCAATTTTGGATTAGTTAGACTGTAGCCTGTAAGTAATTCCAGTACGTTCCCTTTATTTATAAATTCCATATATATGTGTATGTATGTATACATATACATACATACATACATACATACATATATATACATATATGTATATATATATATATATATATATATATATATATATATAAAGACAGAATCAGAGACTAAATCCATAAGTTATGTGACTCTAGAAGACCCTGACTATTGCATCAGCATATTGTAGTTAAAGCAGAAAGAAAATCACATTATACAGTATATTGAAAACTCCAAGAAAGTCAACTCACATATAAAAGTGGACATAACAGAGAAGCCTCTGATTTTGCAACAGAGACTTTAAAAACAGAAGTTTCCAGAAAAATGTATTCCAAGATAAGTAAGATCATGTCTGTAAACTCAGACTATTATATCCAAGGATGCTATCTTTTAAAATTGAACAAGGAATTCATTCTTTTCATTGTAAGGGCAGATTTTTATTAGATATATTCTTTATTTACATCTCAAATGATTTCCCCTTTCCTGGTTTCCTACCACCCCTAGAAAATCCCATAAGCCATCTCATCTCCCCCTTTCCACAATCAACCCTCCCCTGCTTCCCTGTCCTGCTATTCCCCTGAACTTTGGCATAGAGTCTTTCCAGGACCAAGGGCCTCTCCTCCATTTGATGTCCAACAAGCCCATCCTCTGCTGTTTATATGTCTGGAGCCATAAGTAACACCATGTGTACTATCTGGTTGATGGTTTTGTCCCTGGGAGCTCTGGGAATACTGGATGACTCATGAACACAGTTGATATCCACTTACTGATAAATGGATATTAGCCCAGAAGCTTGGAATACCCAAGACAGAATTGACATATCAGATATTGCACAAGAAGAAGGAAAAACAAGGTATGGATACTCTGGTCCTTCTTAGAAGGGGAACAAAATAAGGACAGAAAGAGATACGGCAACAAAGTGTTAAGTGGAGTCTGAGGGAACGACCATCCAGAGACTACCCCACCTAGTGATCCATCTCATATACAGTTACAAAACCCAAACACTGACATTGATGCCCACAAGTACTCGCTGACGGGAGCTGGATAAAGCTGTCACCTGGGAGGCTCTGCTAGTGTATGAGAAACACAGAGGGGAACACTGTCAGGCAGCCATTGAATTGAACACAGGGTCCGCAATGGGGGAGCTAGAGAAAGGACCCAAGGAGCTGAAGGGGTTTGCAGTGCTATATAAGGACAGATTAAAGGAATAGATGACCACTGCATTAGCTCTACAAAAGATACTGGGATTCCTCAGATTAAAGAGAAGGATAAACATTCTGAAATGCACTGAGGAGATAAATCAACAATGCTAGGATACTTCATCAAGATAAAGCTTAGAAAGTGTGAAAAGACTATCAACAAAATGACATAAATCAATATGAAACTTTCTTTCTTTTTTTTTTTCAGAGACAGGGTTTCTCTTTGTAGTCCTGGCTGTCCTGGAACTCACTCTGTAGACTAGGCTGGCCTCGAACTCAGAAATCCCCTTGCCTCTGCCTCCCAAGTGCTGGGATTACAGGCGTGCGCCACCATGCCCAGCAATATGAAACTTTCAATAATAATACTTATTAACAGTGTCTATGTCCCAGTAAAAAGGTAGAGTTGAACATTATCTTAGAAAAACTTCATTTTGATCTCTGAGTAACAGATATCTAGTATTACAGCAAAAGCAAAAACAAAAACAAAAAATGGCTCCAGCTGCATATGTAGCAGAGCATTTGCCTTGTGAGGCATCAATGGGAAGAGCTCTTTGGTCCTATGAAGAAGACTGGATAGATGCCCCAGAGTATGGGAATTTCGGGAAGGGAGGTGGAAGTGGGGTAGATAGGTGAAGAAACAACCTCACAGAAGCAAGGGGAGGGAGGATGGGATTGGGGTTTTCTAGAAGGGGGACAAAACAGGAAAGGGGTAACATTTGACATGTAAATAAAGAAAATATCTAATAAAAGCATAAAAATCTACTTTTTGAGCTAATAATATAGAGTGCTTTCTTAGTGTGTGGGAGGCTCTGAGTTTGATACCCAGCACCAAAAGAAAACAATATAAAAAAAAAAGCTGGGCTTGCCTTTAATCCCAGCACTTGGGAGGAAAAGGCAGGGAGATTTCTGAGTTCCAGGCCAGCCTGGTCTACAGAGTGAGTTCTAGGGCAACCAGGGATATACAGAGAAACACTGTCTCAAAATAAAACAGAAACAAACACAACAAAAATTATATAAAAAGAAAAACAAGAAAGAAAAAATGATAAAAAAAAATGCTCCTCTTTCATGTTGGCTGGTTGACTTGTGTAATGGTTATTCAGATTTTGTTTAAGCATCAAGGTTGATGGCATTTCATGGGTGGAGCCTCTCAGGCATTTCTTTTCTTTCCATTTCTTCTAAATTTTGTTGACATGTTGTGAGTTTCATGTAATTCACTCCAGCCCCATTCATTTCCCTGGTATCCCCTCATATCTGCCCTTTGTTGTTGCAAATACTTCTCCAAAAAATAATAATAAGAGCACAGACACACAGGCAAACACAGACATACATACTCTCACACACATGCACACACACACACACACACACACACACTAAACAAACAAAATAAAACTATAAAACAGCTCATCATGTATCTGTACTGTGTCACAGTGTGCTGTTCCATGTACCCCACTGATTGTAAATCTTCATTGCAATGAATCATTGGTCTGGATCAAGGTCTCTGGCTTATGAGGAATCATCAATATTGGTTCCTTAGCAGGACTATTCCCAGTTGTCTTGTTGCCCTGTATAATGGAGATGCTATAGCTTTGGATCAGCAGGACTGGCTCTTTAAAGCAACCCAACAGTTTATAGATGATATAGACTTTGGGCTGGGCCTACTCAATGCTCTGTATTTAATCCTGGTGGAAGCTGACCTGAGCCGACACCTCTCACTTACCACCAGATTCAGCTCTCCATCTCTGCTTTAGCTAAGCCACTCAACTACAAGGAGGTAGGGTCAGTTCTCCTGCTCTCATACCTTCAGTCTAGCTTATGTGCACCCACACTTCCAAAGCCATCTATATTGTGCTTTTCAGTCTCCCAAGTCCTGTAACCTGCCAGGGGCTGGACCAGCTCCCCAGCTCTCATGAACTCTGGCTATCTCACCTTAGCCTTAGCTATTAGCACCAGTTTCACTGTTTTGCACAGGTGAGGTACAGGGCCCACTCTCCCTCCAGTGAGGATAAGGGCCAGCTCTCCTAGTGATTTTGAAGTCAGCTCTCCTGAGTACTGCAAGTGGTTGGGAAGAGCAACACTCCCCTATATACTCCACCTCACTGAAGGCAAGTTGTGAGGCCAGCTCTCCCACACTCATGTCCACAGACTGGCTCACTGGTGCCCCTTCCACCTCTGATATTTTTGGAGACACAGTCTCATAGTTAAAATTCCTATTTCTCTCACTATGATAATCTCCTTTCCACAACCATCTCTGAGCCCTACAGGGATCACGTTGTAACTGCATCAATGGTGCCTGGCCATCATATAATCTTTTTCTCTTTACTTGGCTCAGATGCGGTTTTCTCTAATGGTCTTGGTCAGCTGCAAACTGAAATTTATTTGATGGAAACCTTGTACAATACATGGTTGTGGGTAAAAGATAAATATTTCAAATGTAGTTAGGACTTGTGTTGGTTTAGGAAAGTGGCTGTGGTAGGTTCTTCTCTGAGACACATGTCTTCACTAGCCCTGGCTAAGTTTCCAGAACAAGGCACAATTTCCTCTCATTTGAGACCTTCAGTCTGACTAGAGCACTGTTGGATACCACAAAAGTCAGCATTGCATTTAGTATCATTGTAGCATGCCATCACTGTTGTGATTCCAAGGTCCCATGGATAGGTGGGATTTTTGAAGGTTTTTTCCTTTGGAATCTTGGATAGTGCTTTCTGACTTTTTAGCCACTAGTACACAAAGGGGATGCTTTAAGTTCAAAACTAGCTTAGGTTCTCTAGCCCCTGTGCCTAAAGTATTTGTGTCCTTAGTAATAGATACTTAACTGCCAGATCTGAAGGGCAACCAAGTGCAAGGGTAATAATCTATAAGGTTTAGGTGAGTCTCTTGGACAACCATAGCCAACAATTTAAACTGAGAAACATGCCTGGTGTTAGACAAGGATAGTCTATTGTTCCTGGGTTGAACATTGTCATTTAAGATGGAAAATTTTATTTAAATTTTATCAATCCAGTGACAAAAGTCAGCCATAGACATACATACAAATAACATTATGTGAACTGAACTGGTTATCTTTAGGAATGTGTATGTAGATACATATGAATATATGCATGCAATAACAAGCAGTGAACAAAACTGCCATAGATTGAAAGGACAGATGAGGAAGTTATATTAGAGGTTTTGCAGGGAAAATGAAGGAGAAAGATGTAGCTATTTTATAATTTCAAAAGTTATAAAAAGCCTTACATTTACTTATAAGCAGACATATAATGTTTATAATTTTAGGTATATAATAATATACACCTTGTGATTTTTTAGACTAATTTACTGTTAGTTTACCTCTCCCTATTTCTCTTTCTGTATTTATCTCCCTCCTCAATATTAAGTTTTAGTTTCTCCCATTTTTCTTATCAAATACCTCAGGTATATTTAAAGAAAGTTTAAACAATAACACCTTGCAATCAGGGGCAATGTAGCTCCAAGAGGAAAACAGACACTAAATTAAAATTTCTTAATTTTAATAACGAAAAATTATTTTAGAATGGAGTTTAGGTTTTGTATTTTATGTCTTTGATTTTTATAAGAAGTAGGTTAATCAAGAGTTCAACATTATCTTTGCTGCATAAGAAGTTTGAGGCCCTCCTTGTTACATGAAACCTTATCTTAAACAAAACTAAACTAAACAAAAAAGAAAAACAATAAATGAAGAAATAAAAAACAAAATAAAAAAGAAAGGAAGGAAAGAAGCAAGGAAGGAAAGAAGGAAGGAAGGAAAGAAGGAAGGGAGAGAGGGAGGGAGGGAGGGAGGGAGGGAGGAAGGGAGGGAGGGAGGAGAAAAGCAAAAATCCAAAAATCAAATCAAACACACAAACACAGATGCACACATACACACACACACACAAATACACACACTCACACACACACAGAGAGAGAGACAGAGACAGAGACAGAGAGACAGAGAGAGAGACAGAGAGAGACAGAGAAAGAGAGAGGGGGAGACAGAGAGAGAGAGAGAGAGAGAGAGAGAGAGGGAGAGAGAGAGAGAGAAACTACATGCAACAATACAATGGAAACTGTACTGTAAAGAACTTGAGCTTGTAATTAATACAGTCTTGATAGTAGTATAAATTCCCACTATATTTTGCTTTATACCTGTATTCTATAGCTGTGTATCCATTGTATGTCTTTGGCAATACGTATATATCTGTCTATCTAAATATCTATCATCTATCTATCTATCTATCTATCTATCTATCTATCATTTATAATCTAAATATGTCCACATACATATGTATACCCATACATCTTACCTCTTCTCTTATTATTATTTGAATATTGGGGAAATATTTTTGACAGTAGCTCTAATTTCCAGTCCCAGCAAATGGTGGGACTTATCCAATTTAGCAAATGCTGAATTTATTTACACTTTATGAATTGGTTGTGGACACATGATGAGTAATGAAATGTTGAACAGAAAAGGAAAAACACCTTTTAAACTTCTATCAATAGAACCTCACTTTTTTTCTTCTGTTTGTGATTCAAAACCCCAAGAATTCATGCCTAATGAACTCCATTATGAGTGAAGACTACCAGTAATACAGTAAAAACAAAATGCCTTATAAAGTACCTTTTAGGAAAATAATAACAATATATAAATATTTTCTTAAAGATGCGACATATGTAGTATGTTATGTGTGTGTGTGTGTGTGTGTGTGTGTGTGTGTGTGTGTGAGAGAGAGAGAGAGAGAGAGAGAGAGAGAGAGAGAGAGAGAGAGAGAATTAATTCAGGTCAGACTAATGTAGGAATGAAAATATTAAAATAAAACCTGTGGTAACAAATATCTTTGGGTATCCTCCATAAAGCAAGTGCTTGGTACATATTTCCTTGGTACTTTGTGGCTGGTATCATATCATAGAAATCAACCATTAAGTTTTTGCTAGGACAAATAATATCCTCAGAGCACAGAATATCTGCCTCTAACCACCATTTTGGCAGGACAAAAGTCACTACAAACATAGTGTTTGATCTTCTTCTCTCACAGAAAAGCAGGCAATTTTGTTTAGGCTCCATCATCTCTGTGGTATGGGTCTTTTTGGTTTCCCTTCACCTCATTTTGTCAAAATAAACTATCTGCAGATCTTCAATCAACATTCCTCTTAGTGTAAAAAAAGAAACAAGTGTCTGATTGTAGCTAAATATTTTATGGCCATTATGATCTCTTTGGAGTAGATATTGCTAATATCTTGGAGTCTAATACACACACTCCAGTCTCTTAACATGTTGCCCTTGTGCAGGACTCTATGAAGTGTTTTATTAGTTTAGATATGCATCACTCTAAATGCTATTGAACACTAATAAAAATGCCACTTTATTAATTGATTCTTTGACTTAATATGGATGCAGCTTTTGGAAAACAAATATAAATATAAATAAAAATTTAAATTAGTCACAGTAAACAAATAAATATGTAAATGACTAAACAGAAAAATGGATAACTAAGTTAACAATCATATTTATGGGAACAAATAGTGCAAAAATTCAACATTCAAAATTAAGGTATTATTTCATTATAATGCTTTCATGGAATAAATAATTTTAGATATAAACATAATTAGAAAATATAAAAAAGAACAACAGAGGCAAATTATATCCAAAATAGCATGTATAACAAATTATTTAACATCTAGAAGTTTTACATCAAATTTTATGGAGTTTTGAAACACACGTAAATGCATACACAAACACACACAGACACACACACACACACACACACACACACACACTAGACACATATATGGTTTTTACTTCTATCATTTGCATGGCACTATGAAGGCTTTCTATACTGAGCCATCTCAAAAGCCTCAAATAATATTTTTAAAACAATATTTATATTTATTTATTTATTTATTTATTTATTTTGGTTTTTCTAGACAGGGTTTCTCTGTGTAGTCCTGGCTGTCCAGGAACTCACTCTGAAGACCAGGCTGGCCTCAAACTCAGAAATCTGCCTGCCTCTGCCTCCCAAGTGCTTGGATTAAAGGCGTGTGCCACCACCGCCCAGCTAATATTTATTATTATTATTATTATTATTGTTGTTGTTGTTGTTGTTATTGTTGTTGTTCTGTGCATCTATCTGTCTGTGGGCAGGTATGTGGGATGCCAGGAGATAGACATGGAACCTTTGAGCTGGAATAACAAGCTATTCTGAGCTGCTCAGTGTCAGTGCTGTTGCCCTCAAATGATAAATGTTAATTGAAGGAAATAGTGCACTATAAACATGTAAAAATTGAGTGATACCTGTTGGTCAATCTCTAAAATCCAAAGTAAAGAGTATTCACAGTCACATTTTACATCATAGCAGATACTGGATGCAATCCAAATGTGGAGGGAAAAGAGCAATATCTGAACATAAGACATGTTTTACTGTAGTCATTATAAATGTGTAACATCTTCAAACAACTGTAAAGATTAATTTTAGGGAAATTAAATTTATTTAAATGTTTTAAATTTTATATATTACATTATGCACACATAATACATACACTATATCGAAACTGGCTAAAGCAAAATTCAAATTTCATTCTCTGTTTACATTAATCCCTATAACAGTAAGAAAATATTAATTGCAATACTCAGGCTTTGGGAAAGAGTAAATGTCATCATGAAGCACATGACAAGCTTTGGGTATGTGAGGTTCTTTATGTGTTCATGGAAGATATACCTGACAAAAATCCTCATGAAAATGAAACAACTTCGCATATATGCACACAGTTACTGCATACACATAAATAGAAATAATTATCTGAATTTGAGGCCATGAACATAATGTATCAGGAGCTATATATATGGATAAGTTAAATTGGTTATCATTACGTATTTTAAATGTAATCATCCCATCAATACCCAAAAACAATTCATCACACACAGCATTTACTTTATTAACAAAGCAATTGGATTAAAACTTTTATTAACATTAATGAAATATAATGTCATTGGATATTTAAAACCAGAACTTTTTATTAACTTTAAATGACAATATTTTCTATTTCAATAATATAATATGTAACATATTTTATATTCAGAGTTGTGTTTGTATATGTGTGTGTGTGTAAGAGGAAGAGAGGAAAAGAGATATTTCACTCATAAGTGAATGAGTTAATTGCCTGTTGGTTTCAAGGACAGATAGACTTTTATAAGTGAGATGTAAGGGGCTTCTAGCATCTGCATATATACCTAACTCTAGTGTCCATGGCTGTATTTCTGAAAATTATTTTTTATATCTATCTATCTATCTATCTATCTATCTATCTATCTAGTGTTAAAACCCAATATCTTCATTATGAATTATGACATTGAACATGGCCTTTAAATTCTTAATGTATGCACCTGAAACATGCTTGGGGATTACTGAGCAAGGTGACCTCACAGTATTGCTGTGTAATTTGCTCTCTCACTGCCTAGAAAATTTCACCTTTATTACCTCAGCGTGAAACTTTTCCATCTCATTGCTCATCAGAAACGACTCACCAAGAAGTTTGCTAGCAGTTTGGTCCATGCCTTCTGAAAAATGATACGCTATTAAAGTAGAAATGAGAAATGTATTTTTCATGTGCTTGATTCAACTGTGTCTCTTCTGCTGGTGATTAGAACCACAAGTAATGTAATTTGTTGCAATTGCCCCACTTACAGTGTGTCTTGATGGGAGTGGTTGTGTGACATTGATCAGGTTTTCTCCTTAGCCTCAAAGGAGCACAGTAACCTGTCTAACAAGTACATGTGAATCATCACCTTTTAGCAAACAAAGCTTTAGGTGGCATAGGATTCTTTTTCTATAGGTCTATTCTTGTTTTCTATCTCCCACCGTCATTTTTGTTTAAATTAAAGAGAACTTTGTACATGTGACACATTCAAGGAGTATTCCCAATAGTGTTATTGACTGGATGGGTGGTAAAACATATACATTTCTCTCTTGGTTTGATATGTGTACCTTTGAAAGTATAAAGTATCTTATGAGCTGAAGGGAAAATTTTACCTGCTGCTGAGGGCTAATAATCAAATTCAAGAATATCTTTGACAATGTAATATAAGCCTGTTTTTAAGTAAAAGGAAAGATGAGTGGAGAAAAAGGGAGAAAACAAAAAGGAGAGGTGATGAAAATGGGAAATCAAAGAAAAGTGACAACAATGAGAGAAGAAAGAAAATGAGAACTGACTGAAAACCTCTGGAATAACATTGCCTAACATCTGTGATTTTCACCATCTCTAGTTCTGCCAAATAAATGAACAATAAAGCAATAAATATTTTCATACCTTCCAAATATTTTTATTCCTACTACCAAGCAAAATTTCTATATTTCCAATATAGAATTGTGAGATAATAGCCACCAAGCACGCTGATGAGAGTGAGAAACTGCCTTTTGTGCACGTAATTAATAGTGTCTCCTGTCCTAAATATTTGACTATTTCCCTTAACACTCATCAGTCTGTAGTCAAGGAAGTTGATCAGACTCTTGATTCTTTATAAAAGATTGCTTCCTTAAAAATTAAAAATATTATATTCTACAGCTTCGCATTTGTTTATTTCTTAGATTTTTTTTCCTAAGTCATTCATACAGGTAGTACTTAAACCAAGAAAGTACTACAGTTTGTGTATTCTAGGTTAAACTGAATTATATCACCAGTCAGGAAGCAGAGCAGAACACCCAGTACCTCCAGAGATCCCAGGGACTAAACCACCAGCCAAAGAATACACATGTAGAAACCCACGTCTCCAGATGCATATATAGCAGATGATGGCCTTGTTGGACATCAAAAGGAGGAGAGGCCCTTGGTTCTGAGAAGGCTAGATGCCCCAGTATCGGGGAATGCCAGGACAGGGAAGCAGATTGGGTGTATTGGTGAGCATGGGGAAGGCGATCAGTTAGGGGGTTTTGGGGGGTAAGGGGACCATGAAAAGGAGCAACAATTGAAATGTAAATAAAGAATATATCTAATAATTTTTTTTAAAAAAGGAGAAAATCTTGAGGTCCATCTCCAGTAATCTACTTTCTCCAGTGAGGCAAACCCAGCTCTACAAAAGTCCCACTCTATAGCAGTATCTGTGAAAGAAGAGATTAAATAAACAAGCATTTAGGAGACCATTCACATTCAATTCACACAGTTAACATGATGGCTGTATATGAAATACCAGAACAGAACTATGTAGACTAAGTTGAAAGGAACACTGTGAATTCAAGTTCAGTTTGAACTTAATAGTTCCAGGCCTGGTTAGATGACTGTGTTACCCTAACTCAAAAATAAATAAAATGTGTAAATGAATCAATAAATTCTAGACATTGTCTAAGTAACTGTCAAAATTGCCATTTTGCAGTAAATATTCAGAATAAAGTAGAGACCTTTGAATACCCACCCATTTCCCTGTAACAATACCATAAATCATAAAGAACCAGCATGTATTTAGGATAACCCACCTTTCATACCTGAGCAAATATATTGGCTCTAAGTGTAGGAAGCCACATTCGCCATTACAAGATGGCGCCCATTTCCTATGATGAATCAGCAATGTGCTGTTGTTTACTCCACTCCGCACCCTACTGCGCATGCGCAGGTAGAGGTTTGGCGGGTCGCAGCTCAGTCCCGGAGCATGCTAATGAGGCATTGTGGCGTGCACCAATCAGGTAGGAACACATCCTGCCTAGGCTTATTTAAGATGCACCGCTCTACCCTTCTTGGTCTTTCGCCTCTGCAGTCAATCCTGCAATAAACGTCTGTGGAAGGATCCTGACTGTCTCGTGTCATTCTTGCTGGTGAGATAGACACGCGACCTACAACTGGTGCTGAAACCCTGGAACCTTTACATCAACGGCCTGCGAAGACCCCTTGGAAGTTACTTCTGAGGTGGATCCAGAACCACACGACGGGGGTAAGTGACAAAAAAAAAAAAAAAAAAAGAAAAGAATCCTGAATAAACTGCTCTGAGAAGGACTTGCACTTGTATAACACAGTTCAGAACTCTTTGCAGTCAGGATAGCGCTAGCAAGTAACCACGGTAAGTGGGGCAAAAGGCCGCGGGAGTAAGCGGCAAAGAAAAGAATCCTGAAAAAACTGCTCTGAGAAGGACTTGCATTTGTCTAACGCAGTTCAGAACTCTTTGCAGTCAGGGTAGTAAGTCAAGTAGTAAGCCGGCTAGTAAGTCCCAGGTAAAGGGAACCAATTCAAGTCTCTGGGAAAGAGCGATAAAGTCCTCGGTAAAGAGGCTAAAAAGGAAAAGCGAAAGTATGGGTAACTCTACTTTGTAGCCAATTGTTGTGGCTCTAAGGGAGCTGTTAAAGGGGAAGAAATTAGAGTTGAAAAGGAGTATAAAGCAGTTGAAAAGATTTGTTAAGAAGAAAGGAACCATGGAAAAATTAGAAAAGGAAAATGGATTTCAAAACTCCTGGGGACAAGGGGAAACATGGAGACGTCCTGGTTCCTCTATGGACCCCAATGGAGATATTCTTAGTACTGGTACAAGTGTTCTTCTCTCTCTGTGTATTGTTTGGCTGTTGGTGCACCAATTTGACCACGTGTGTCTGTCTTTGTTTTGTGGTTCGAGTGACTGTTGCTCTGTTTTATGTAAGGAAAAAAAAAAAAAGGTAAAAACTTTATTTGCTGGAAGTCCATCTCTTGATCCAGTGTCAGTTTACACAGCAGAGGCTGATTTAAGTTGCTCTGCAATTAGCTAGGAGTCAAGCACAGCTGGAGAAAAGCTGCTTTTGAAAAGGGCCAGCAGCTGCTTAAGTTCTAGGACAAGTAGACTGATGGTTATTTCTCCTTTTGGGTACAAAGTGCTTTTTTTTTTAATTACAGCTAGAAAACAATTGTTTGGTTCAAGTTTATAAGATTCATGTAGTTTCATTTTTGGTTCTGATTGGTCTTAAAGGTATAAATATGTTTTACATGTTTTGACTATAGAGTATTGGCTTATAAGTTATTGGGCATGATTAAAAATTATTACATTGGTAACAAAAAGAGAATTTAAAACTGGTAACTCAGGGTTGGAGTTATCTTAAACGATAACACGTGGCATGACCCAACCCAGGAAAAACAGGCCTTTAAAGATACTTCTAAATTGAACTTTGTAATGTGAAAGTAATGCATTTGCCATTGATTTTTAAAGAAAATAAATTGTTTAAAATTGGGTTTTACTTTCCAAAACTGTAGTTATACTCTAATATTGCAAGAGAAAGAATTATGGTTAATAACTGCCAGTGTACCATAGACTAAAGTTTGGAGTCCGATCTAAGGCTTACGATTCTTAACTCACTCATATTTTGCAATTAAGATGATTTCAAGAGTAAGTTAAAAACACCTGTGGCCAGTATAGGCCTGTTGCCACTTTTTCACAAGCATTATTGGATACAGTGGTAGAAGCAAAAATTAACCACCCAAGATTGAAAGAGCTCTCAATGGGAATTTATTTGATATCAAACAGGTTCTTTTTGAACTGTTTGAAAAATCTTTAGATATGACTACTAAAAACAGCTAGTAGAATTTTTCTGGGACCTTCAAATTTCAGGTTCCTTTTGTTAACCAACCCTTATACAATGGGGTCCAGGTGTAGGCTACTGCCCTACAGGACAGGTGAGTATTGGGCCTGGCCTTGGCCAATAGGCTCAGATTAGAGAATAATTTACAGTTGAGTAAGTAAAAAGGCTCAGAGCTGCCTCAGTGGAGACTTGTGAGGCACTGCTTTTGTCTTGCAATTCCCACCTAGGAAGTTTCAGGCCAATGTTAATGCCCACCTAAAAGGTGGCATAATGATCCTTAATCAAAGAATTGATTTGGTCAGGAACAAGATGATACCCTTTGGCAGGTTGCTCAGTTAGGGTATGAATGACGATACAGGAGGCTATGTATTACCTCGGTGCCCTATCAGAATTTTACCCATGCTGCTAATTTGTCAAAGAGCTTGTCTAAGTCATCTTGCAGAAAACTGGTCCGGAGATTGATCATCTGCTACAAGAATTGAGGATTGCCATCATCCATGCAAATTCCACCCGAGTAGATGTGTCCTTCACTGCTGGATTGGGAACCTGGATTGCCAATGCAATGAATCACCTTAAGGAGTGGGCAGGAGTTTGTCTTTTTGGTGCCCTAATATGCTGTGGAGGAGTGTTTCTGCTATGGTTGTTGTGCAAGCTACGTGCCCAACAAAAATGCGACAAGGTGGTGTTTACACAGGCACTCGCTGCATTGAAAAATGGTGCTTCCCCTGAAGCATGGCTGTCCATGCTTAAGAATTAGTTTTACTCATGCAGAAGTCAGCCCTTGTACCCCGAGTCCTTGAAAGGACATTGCACTGGGATGGGTGACGTACTGTTTGCCACAGCCCTTGCACCTCACAGAGACTATCTCATTGCACGTGAGAGGGTGTTGGTCATGAGTTCATTCATGGATTGCCTCGAACCCTGATGGTCCAACAAGAACCTGATGGTTGATCGGCAGCCCTAGGCCTGGTTTCTTATAAAACAAAAAAGGGGGAGTTGTAGGAAGCCACATTCGCCATTACAAGATGGCGCCCATTTCCTATGATGAATCAGCAATGTGCTGTTGTTTACTCCACTCCGCACCCTACTGCGCATGCGCAGGTAGAGGTTTGGCGGGTCGCAGCTCAGTCCCGGAGCATGCTAATGAGGCATTGTGGCGTGCACCAATCAGGTAGGAACACATCCTGCCTAGGCTTATTTAAGATGCACCGCTCTACCCTTCTTGGTCTTTCGCCTCTGCAGTCAATCCTGCAATAAACGTCTGTGGAAGGATCCTGACTGTCTCGTGTCATTCTTGCTGGTGAGATAGACACGCGACCTACATCTAAGCAGCTTCCATACCAACTCTTACCAAGGCAAGAGAGTAAAATATAGCACAGAATAGATATTGCTCTGCAAATGACCCCCTAACTCTAAGCTAATAATAACTGCTAAGCTTTAGCCAACCACAGGCTGTCCACTGATCAGACCATGTCTACATAAAGCAAATGATGACCATTGACAGTCTCTGTTTATCCATGACTGGTACTTTTATGCTTTATAATTTGCATATGCCATAAGGTAGAGATTTTTAATCCTCTTTGGTGATAAATGCAGTCCAGTTGCAGAGTCTTCCTCTAGCTGTCAGCTTGGCATGATACTTTCCTATTCATGGTGAATGTGTATTAGCAAAGTAGCCCTACTCAGGTTCCCAGCGAGGAAATAGTATCTTCTGTGAAGGACAGAATCCCACCATGTTTCATCACTCCTGCCACACTCAAAGTGGCAAAATATTTAGTGAAATTACTTCATGTTCCTTATCTGCATAGCAAAGTACAATGTACATATGAAAGGGAAGTTCATGTCTCCTTGGACAATCTGGGAAAGTGCCCACTTAAGACAGTATTTAGTGTCCCCTTCCTATGACTTTAATTAAAGATTTATGCAAGTAATAAAAGCTTGGTATGACATACATCCACTGTATTGCTCAGCATGGCCAAGACTAAATCTATGAATTTTAGAATAATTTGAAAAGACATTAACTCTATGACATAGAAAACAATGGGAAGCACATATAATTACAGTGAGAGAGACTGACACTTCAAAGATACTTTTCACTTTAAAGCTGAAAAGTAAATAAAATTTGAATAGTAACATAAAAAGAAAGTAGAAACATGAAAATTATGAGGAATAGGAAACAAGATTTTTATTTTAAAGGTAACAAAAGCTGGGTCCATTTTTACAATGTGTTATTTTCCTGAACACTGTATTCATTTTGATAAACTCCAGGGCTATGAATCAAATGCTGTCCTCCCGCAGTCTGGAAAGAGTTGGCTATGTATTTACTCTCTTGAGTCCAAGAAACAGTTGGGCAAGGGAAGCAATATTTCACACCCTTGAGGATTCCTATTCCAGGCTTGCCAACATGCTAGCTCAATATGATTTGCAGACAGATAAGGTAACTCTTCACAGGTATAACTTGCGACTTTTATGTCCTTCTCAGGTTTTAAAGGTTCTTCATTTTATCTTATTATTATATTTGTCCTTTTAACTAGCAGGATATTATTTAGATGGATAGACACTACTTATTACATAAAACTCTGTGAGAATGTATGGCACTTGTGTAACACATGGTTAATTTGGAGATATAAATGAAGCCAAATTTTTGTAAGAAGTTTCATGATTCTGAATTTTAAATGAGACTAACATTTACGCAGAGAAGTTGTGTCCTATAAATAATCACATGTTACTATATTTCCAAAATTTATAATTCATGTACTTTTAATTTAAATAGATAACTACAGGTGGCGAGGAGTATTTTAATATTTATAGCAGTGGATTAAAAAAACTGTATAGCAATACAATCAAAAGTAAACGTGCTATGTTACCAGGTATAGAAGTATGGATGATTACTCTCAGGTTTTATCTTAAAGAAAATGTTTTCTGCTTAAACATGTGCTAATTAATTTTCAAGCAAGAATTTTCTGAGCAAGTTCAGAGAAATAAAATGCCTATTTCCAATCATATCTATACTATTTATAGAAAGGCTGTGCTGATGAGGGGGTAGCAGTTAGACATAGGCCATTCCTAGACAGCAATACCCTGAACAGGGAGGATTTGTGTTATTGTAATGAAACAAATACTATCACTGTCTAAGTAACTCTAGAAACAGCATTGCAGATACTGATATGTCTGGTATTAATTTTACAGTAATTTTCTTGTCCCCTTGTCTACTTTTAATTTACATACAAAACATGTATGTAAACATGTTATTAATTTCAAATGAAAACAAAAAGAAACAAAATTTTCTCAAATAGTATTTAAATTCAAGAATACTGGATTTTGAATGAATTGCCTTAATATTTTCTCACTTTGTAATGATAGATAACTTTTATAAAAATGTAAAATACAAATATACTTGATTTCAATTTATCTTTTGGTAAATCTAAACATGATTAATATTTCATCACAATATTCAAAATTCAATATTCAAAATTACTTAAATTGTGAAAAGAAAATTGAAAAAATAAAAAATGTTCTTTCCTCAATGCTGTATTTGTCCACAACCAGAATTCTGTCTTCTCCTAATTTCCCAGTTTAAAAACATGTTGGATGTCAGTGTTTTTTTCTCCTGTGACATTAGCATGAAAGTTATACTACTCTGAGAAATTGTAAGCAATTAATAAAATGTTCATCATTTCTAAAAAGCACATTTACTTAGCTTTTATATTTAATTTCATCATAAGTATCTATGATTAAACTTTTTCTTTTTTTTAAATAGAATAACTTGACTAAACATGTTAAAAGGTAATTATACATGTTAAATTACGTTTCTCATATTACAGTGTACTTAACAGTGGTCCACATTAAACCGCCAGCACTGTTTTACACTAACATCTTCCAGATACTGAAAAACACGTTTAGCAGAATTAAAATTTTACCTGTAATCTAGAATATTTATTTCTTGATCTTATTTTGAAACACTTTAGATTTGTTTCACTTCTATACCAGTCTCCTCAATTTCCATTTCTATAACTTGATGGATAGTTTTCTTTTTGTTTTTTAACTATTACATCTCAAATCTTGTTTGATTCATTTCAGTACTATCTGATTCAAGATTACTTTTCATCTGTTCTGTTTCAAATTGTGTTCCATCTTAACATCAGGAGAGCCATTTTAATGGAAATTTATTAATTCCAATTAAAGGTGTATCTAATAATTTACTAATAAGCATGAATGGGCTTATTTTTGCTGTACTATCGTGAAACTCTATGTAAACTGTATGCTTCTTGAAAAAAATACATAAACTTTCACTTAAGTGACCAAATAATAAGACAAAGAAGATTGCCTCTTCCAAAAGTAAATATTAGTAAGCATTGCTCTCATTTTTAAAAATTGATTCTTTAAAAGCACCTTTGTAAAGCACCTGAAATTCTTCTCCTTCCTCACCTGGTAGCTTGCTTTAACTTCCTACTCTTTTCTTTTGTTTACAAATACAGTTATTACAGATCACTTGAGCTCAGCTATGCACAATACCTATTTTTTATTTATGTATAGATGCCATGCAACTGTGAATTACAAGACAGCGGGAATGGAATAATAATGAACTCATTTGCAATGAAGTGACTCATTATTATGCCAGCTGCTGATATTCTCCAACCCTGAATTCTTCCTGGCAAACAAGGTCCCAGGGGAAAGTCTTCACATTGGCTAAAGAAAATAATGTTGCATTCTAAAAGTCACTTTAAATCTGACACTTACTGATTTAATAATAATAGCATAATATTTTAAGAAAAATTCTACATTTTTCCACTGGGAGCTGCTTTTTTCATGGCAATATATATGCATATATATTATATATGTATAGAAAATATGCATATATTTTTGGATATCCCAAAAGTAACTTGTTATTATCTTAGCATAAGCTTAGGTAAAATTTTGCATAGTCTATATATTTGAGACATGATTCCCCACAATACACAAAAGATTGTACAATATCCATAAAAAATATCAATTTCATTTTAGAGAACAATAAATCATTCACTGTTTTAGCAAACAAGCTTTCAGACAAGTATTATTAAATTCACAAAAATGCACAAATATTCTTTGTTATATGTTTAAATCTCAAAAGCCATTATAGGCTTTATTAAATACAAGATGAGCCTGATACTTCATTTTATTCCTTTAATATACATCTCATTAGCTTTTGATCCTCATATTTTAAAATGAGCAACATTTGCTACAGAAAGATAAATACCTAGAGATGGCATCATCTCATTGACACAACTTATTTTACTTCTTATTTCACGACACATGCCTGGCATGAGATTCAGAAATTCTACTTAGAGTTTTCAGTAGCTTACATAGGAAAAGGAAATTGCTGCCACTGTGTTTCCTTATACCATGCATAACATAATAATTGTCACTAACAGGAGCTGCTACTTTGTAGAATATTAAATAATTTCACTCAAGTAATTCTTTGCAAATAGAGTATTGCAACTATGGAAAATTGTTCAGCACATTTTAAAAAAATGACTACAGTAATATACTCCAGACTCATTGTGCATGCACCTTATATTTTTCAGTGATAAGTCATACTATTCCTTCCTTTCTTTTCTTGTAAAAAATGTTCTGAAATACTGATGAAAGAATTATCATTTCCTTAAAATGAAAATGATAATTTCAGAGGCTTTTCTATCTTTAGATAAACCAAGGCCAAATTCCTTAAATATCTTTAACATGTTTAGAAAAAATTATAACATATTAGAAAATTTAAATTAACACCATTATTTAAATTCCCTCATAAACTAAGAATTACTTTTTCCTAAATTCTGCTGCATTTTGGAGAATAAATTGTCATATACTTAACATAGTAATGAAGCTATTTGGAGAATGTGAAAGAATAATAGAAAGAGCTTCACCTACTAAAATCACATCATAGTTTCCTCAATTTTGTAAGTGCTAACATATAACCGCATATAATCCAATTTGTTTTAAGAATTTTGCTAATATATTTCTCTAAAATATATACATGCAACAGCTACAAATACAAGAGGTCCATTTTGTTGTTTGCTAAAAGACATGCTACATAGAATACCAACATTTTAGTATAAAATGATTTGATTTTCTTTCCCCTTTCGGTAAGCCAGCATTTCAGAATAAAGTTCAACAGATGCAAGATGTAAGTGATAGCAGGAAGAATTGGCGCTGATGAATAGTATATCATTTTTATCTGACAATCTATTTACATGAAGCAAGAACATTTTTGCAAGTGTTATTTTATTTTCATGCCTGATTTTAGAAAAATGAATAAATTCCCTATGAAATTAAAGAAAATGTACAGGGAATGTTCACATTTGAATAATAAGTATACTATTTTTAAATCAGTCGTTGAATGTGTATGACACTGCAGTATGAATGGCACCTATAGGCATGCCAGTTATAGGATGTGGTGCCAATCTGCGGTAGATAATTTAGCAATGAGAGCATCTGGCATCTTGGCAAGCTCTTTATACATTTTTCTTGGCACGGTTTAGTTACTTCTACATTGATCTCTTGATAATACATTTTCATAGGTCTATGGGTTTCTTGGCTAATATTTAACCTTTGCTTATTCCTTTTTTATTTTAAATCAATGTTGTCCTTATATCAAATAGTGTGTGTGTGTGTGTGTGTGTGTGTGTGTGTGTGTGTGTGTTGGGGGTGTCTATGTCACTAAAAGTTTCAGTAATAGAGATTGAAAAATGAAAAACAACTTGGTAATACTTTTATAAACTCTACTCCTAATATCTATGCCAGAGTGGAACTGTATTTTACCAATAAAATAAAACATACCTTACACATTTATTCAGTAATATTTTCTGAATAAAAATTTAACATTAACATTGTGAACTATCAAACTTAACTGAAAGAAACTTCAAAACTTCGCTACATGAAAGGTGGTTTCAGCATGATATAATTGATTGGGATTGGCAAAAATGTGAGAAAATAAAAGTGTAGACAGTAACTTTAGGTTCAGAAGAGTCATTTGAGTTATGCAGAAATGGTTAATCATTTTACAAAGTATATCCAAAGAGCTATACCATAAATGATAAGATAGTGCATGCCTGATAATTTAAATCTCTTCGAAGGTGTTTGGACCCTAGAAGCAGGCTTTAAAATTTTAGTTATCTATTTTTCATTTTATAAACTATGGGTTTATATTTGCATCCAATATTCTTATGCTCACAAGTACACATCTTTGAGAATAAAGTTGTATTTAGGTACACGTACGACTTAGCTTGGTGTAATCCTGATGCTTCATCTATACATGTCAAGGTAATCATTCTACTAGATGGTTAATGTATTTTATTAGTTTTTAACTTGGAAATTAGTTCCAAACTTGATTTGGCCACACAGTGTTGCTACAATCAGTGTATATGAGATCTAAAATAAGCTCAGTATCCTTGTGCTGAAACTGCCCGCCAGTTACATCGAACAGGTTACATGGCAAGGAAGCTGGGGATGTAAAGGAAGGCAGCAAAAAGAGACCAAGATAACACCTGCTATTCAAGGTCTCAAAGTTTAATGAAGAACTCCAAATATATAGGAGGAGGAAAATCCTTCCCCAAAGGCTGGAAGTTTCTCAGCAGAATCAGTTCAGTTGCTCCACAGCTGTCTAGAGTTTCTCAGGGGACTGCAGGTCCTTGGAGAACAATAGCCTTCACATTGCTCTGAGCACCCCACCATAGGTGGAAGGGATTATGGCTAACAGAGGAGTTCCTGCTCAAAGGCTGAATGAGGATCTTGGTCGATTTCAAGTTCCTGCCAGGTGGCATGGCACCTCAATAAGGCTCTCTACATTGTGCAAAAGTAATTGTCATTTTAAAAAAAGTAGTACTAGGGTGTCAGCGGAATGAATTGTGAGTAAATTCTGTATAGAGGTCTTATATCTAAATCAGTAGAAAATCTCATTCAAAGAAATTTCTTCTTATACCATAGAAAGGCTGTGGTTAGAATGCAACTAATGATAAGTGAGGTCATGTGCTTTACACTGATAACTCACACTCGTGTGCATAGAAATATAATTTCATATTCCTAAAATGTAAACTAATATAGTCACCACTTTATGATAAGCTTTATTCCTATAATTTATAGTCACACATAATATTCAGTACTGTGTGCATGTATTTGATCTTTAGCAAGGAAAAAAACAAAGAAAGCAAGCAGGCAAACAAACCAAAAAATCAAGCAATCCACCAAATGTAATAAAATATTAAGTTAAAGAAACCCAGCAATATTCTTTTTTAGGGATAGATTAATATGTGTATATATAGAAGGGTCAAACAAGGAAAGGCTCATATTTTAAAAGTTGTAAAATTTAATAAACTTTACAACTACAGCATTATATAAAATAGATGTGTTATTGTCAATAGTGGTCCGTACTGCTTTGTATACTATATACAATAATAGGCTCAAAATTTTATAACTTTAAATAGAAGTTTGCCTGCTGATGTAACTAATATGTAAATGTAATTCCACATATTGTTCAGTTTTTTTGTTGTGGTATTGATTAAAAAACATACAAATGATTAATGAAAAACAATACATCACAATAATTATGTATAATACATATGAGCTCTTAGAAATGAACTATGATATATGTCTTTTATTTTATGTTTCAGTGTTTTATGAATGATATTTAATAATTTTTCTGTACATATGAAAGAATTTGCTGTTAAATATTGCTGAAAATCACATGGGTTCAACAAATGGTGCCGTTCAAACTGTATAACTACATTTAGAAGCACAAACCTAAATCTTCATCACTCACTCTGCACAAAACTCAACTCCAAATGCATCAAGTACTTCAACATAAGACAAAGTACCAAGAATATGATAGAGAAGAAAGTAGACAATATGTTTGAATTCATTGGAATTAGAAAGAACTTTCTGTACAGGATCTTGATGTGGAGACATTTAGAACAATCCATCATAAATTGAATCTTATTAAACTACAAATGCTTCTATATGTCACAGGACATCATATCGTAAGCAATGACAGGGTACAATACTAAAATAATCTTTAACATCAGATTTAGGGTTTCTATTGATAATATAATTTTAAAGCTCAAAAACTAATAAAATCAAGCAAACCACTCAATTAAAAATTAGTCATGAAACTGAAAAGACTTCTTAAAGGATGAGGTACAAATTGCTAGGAAACATTTTAAAACTGTTAAATATCCTTAACCACCAGAGAAATGGAAATTAAAACAATTTTGAGATTTCCTTTTATCCGAATCAGATTAGTTAAATCTCAAAGCCAAATGAGAGCAGATGCTATAGAGAAGTAGAGAATAGGAAAATACTTATTTACAAATTCTGGCAGCATAAATTCATGCTGGCAATTTGAAAAACAGAATGGAGCATCTTCAGAAAGCTATATTTACCACATGATCTACATATACCACTCATATGCATATATACAAAGGAGTACATACATATCTACTGCAGAAATGCCTATTCATATTTGTTCATGGCTGCTCTGCTGATAGGAAATTGAGAGAGCTGAAGGTCCATCTGCTGATGAATAGATAAAGAAAATGTGATACATTCATACATTTAACTGTTAAGACAAATAGAATTCATGTAGCCAAAAGTACAATTGGAATAAGTCATTCTAACTGGGATCACCCACACCAGGAAAGACAAATGTCATATTTTCTCCCATTTGTGAACATTAGCTCTGAATCTATGTATATGAATGTCTAATTTGAGATAGCCATAGAGGTCAAGAAATGTGTAAGGAGTTATAGAGGTGAGGGGCTTTAAAAGGGAGGAGAGATTGAATGGGTGAACTGAGCATAATGGACTAGTAAGGATTTCAAGATATGAAAAAATAGGAGAGTATGGAGACGATGCTATAAAGGGAGGAATAACTAACACTGAAGGCCTTTTCTAAAAATCATATGGAAGCCTAATAGTGTAGAATCTTCCTGAAGTATGGCACATGCATGTGTAAAATGGCTTTGAGTTGACTTATTCTATAGAGAAGTTGCAATGCCCCTATTAGACACAAAGCAACAAATACAAAGCCCAGTGCCAACAAGGGATTACTTCATTTGGATGTGTTCTTAAAAAATAGCTCACAGACTCCTAAACATTTCACAGAAACAGTCCTCTGTTTATCATTTAGAATGTGATAATAAGACTCTATTACTGAAAACACCAAATTTTTGAGTCATAGAATGTGGGAAAATTAAGTTGATATTAAACTAGAAGATTTTTCTTTATAAGCCTGCTGTCATAGTGAAAGAACATAATAGGTATAATATTTGAGGAGAAGGGTAATCATCAATCTCATTCAGCTGTGCACATTGGGAGCTATAATAGTATAATAATAATTGGCCTGGAAATATATGCCCACTGGAGCAATAGTAGACTGGATATTATGAGAGTAATCAACAATTTTCTTGTTGAATTTGAATCCCACACTGAAAGATGAAACTGATACTTACACAATAATGGGGCCCAAATATCTATAGCAAAAGAAGTCTTAGGCCATAGAGGTTAAAGTATTTAACCAATTCCAAATGATTTACCATTATAGCCATAGATTAATACATTTCTCATCTTTCATAAAATAATCTACTTGTAACAAATGACAACACAGTGATCTAATTTTTTTGAAGTTGAATTAATTGTAAGAAATGATATCACTGTTGAAACATGGTTATTGACATTCACAGAGACACCTATACATACATACACAAAATTTCATTATTTATGTAACAATTTAAAATATATAAGATTATAATATATACCATATAAGTATATTTATTTGGAGAGATATGTGAACGACACAGTTGAAATAATATTTTTTGAGTAGTAAAAACATTCAGTGTGAAATTCTATTTTTGGTTTATATATGTATGCATGCGTATATATGTATATATGTATGCATGTGTATGTGTGCATGTCTGCATGTTTGTGTGTGTGTATGTGTGTGTGTCTGTGTATGTGAAAATGTTCACGTATATTTTTACAAATCCATTATGGTTATATACACTCAGTGATGGAGAGTGACTTATACTAAATTCTACATATTGCCTGCATTTAAAATGTTAGGTTATAACTGCTCTATTGTAAATAATAGTACCAGGTTCTATTCTTTACTAATTAAAATGTTTTCTGCAGTTTTAGATTTATGTTTTGTAATCTTTGAGTGCTTTAATTCATTCCATATGTAATTACTTTGCAGTATGTTTTCTACAGGTGTAAGTAGGCTTAGTAATAGAGATGGATGATAATTACCTGGAAAAGGCTTAAGGGTACAGGAAATACTTGAAACACTCTCCAAAGTCCTACCTAATAGACAAATGGACAGTTTATTGGCTTTATGAATGACTTCAGTTACTCTTGATTTTATCAATTTTGTTATACAGATCTTCATTATCTGGCATATGTAAGCCAGAAAAGCAATTACTAAAAATAAATTCTTGATTTTCTCCATTTACTTTGTTCTTGGAATGTTTTACACATTACAGTGAAACTTTGTCTGGAAAATCAGGCTGTTTTTTTAAGCTGTCAATTCTCTTTTGTTCAGAACATATCATCACTATCAAAAGACTAGCATAAACTAGTTCACAGGTACTACCCATTCTTCCTTCTTTAATCTAGTCTTTGGCAAGCATTTAGTCACCTTTTCTTCTTTTGGAGTTGAATATTTTACATGTTTTATGGAAATTTTTTCACATGGTATGTGATTTCAGAGTGGCTTTTGTAATTTTGCAACATATTTTCTCCTGCCTGCAAGATAAGCTGGTTCAATTGTGACACACATGTTTTTGGCGTAACTCAGCATTGTTTGATCAGTTTTATCAAATAATCCCTGCCAGATACTACTAAAGTGACCAAGAACCTGTTGACACTAGACAGTTTATGGACCCTAAGAAAGCTGACTATTATTTCACTGTTAAACAAACATAAAATTAAGAACATATTATTATACTCATAGTTCATTGCATCATTCAACTGTCCAAAGAGAACCTTGTTCTTGTATCAGTTATAATTAAGACACATACCCACAACTGAACAGAGACTACTGTTGGACCACTTTAGGTAGAATAGAATATTTTTCTCACACATGTTCTCTCAAGTCTTAGATATATATATAGTAGAAAAGATAGACTGATTGCAATAACCAGAGGTGGTGGATGATTCCAAATAAAAATATTGATCCAGATAAAACAAGACAGAAACAACAATATAAATATGTAGCAATCCATATGGTTCCAATATGAGTGCCCAAAATCGTGCCAGTAAACACAAGTCCTGAACAAATTCAAGCCAGACAAAATCTTGACACAGAGAGGAGGATTGAGTATAATGTCCTACTCCTAACCAGGAAGCTATTTATAACTGATTCCAGCTGGGGGAGCAAAAATGTATTTTTCCAATGGAGTGACAGTACATATATCAGCCACACCCCAGGACATGCCTAAGAGCAATTGGCTAACACAAAACAAAATCCATGGTTTTGTTTATTTGTCTGTTTGTTTGATTGATTTTTTGTGTGACTGTTTTTGTAATTTTGATTTTTAATTTTTCTTTTTATATTATCATTGCTATTGGTTTTACTTTTTTCTGAAAAAGAACATGAAGCTGGTGAGGTAGGGTGGTAGAAAAGAGCAGGAAGGAGGTTTTGTGATGAATAGACTAGTATCTAAATATAATTGTATGAAACTTTTAAAAGTTAATAAATATATAAAATAGGTAAGTCATACTTTAGAACAAATAATAGAAAAACAAAAATATAAATAATTAAATTTAGCATCACAAATTGACTATCAACTCTGTATGCCTATATTCATGAAATATATAAACTTTTATTTTAAATGATTTAAATGAGGTTTTAATTTTTTTCACCTTAAAGAATCACATTTTGGTGCCAGTTTGCTACAATTAAAAACATTACCCTTGAAAATTTGTCATTTGATGAAGTTTTTTCAATAATAATGCTCCTGAAATGAAAGCCATAATAACAGCCAAAGTTGTTGTCTTCATAGAATAAAGTAACGGTTCTACTTTCACTAGTATTAAAGTAATAAACTATAGCATAATTATGAGTACACCTTTTATCATAACTCCAAATAGAAACATGGGATCTTATCACTACTTTCATTGGGTATGAAGAGATAAATAATGTTGTGTATCTTGAGACATTATATTTTGTAAGATGTGTTTCTAAATTTAACATATTAATAACAACAGTCTCAATAATTATTGGTGAATACTTATAGGTCACGGGCTACAGATTCCTAGTAGAAAAGAGAAGAGGAGAGGAGAGGAGAGGAGAGGAGAGGAGAGGAGGGAGGGAGGGGAGGGGAGGGGAGGGGAGGGGAGGGGAGGGGAGGGGAGGGGAGGGGAGGGGAGGGGAGGGGAGGGGAGGGGAGGGGAGGGGAGGGGAGGGGAGGGGAGGGGAAGGGAGGGGAGGGGAGGGAAGGGAAGGGAACGGAAGGGAAGGGAAGGGAAGAGAAGAGAGAGAGAGAAAGTCTGTGTGTGTGTGTGTGTGTGTGTGTGTGTGTGTGTGTGTGTGTGTCTATGTGGGTACATAATATTAGAACATTAGAACATGGAAAGGGATTTATCGACTTTAGCCACTAAAAGATTTATTGTATTATTTTCTTAGTGACTTTCTCCATTCTAAAGGGAACCATCTTGAATGGGAGCTGTTTTCTGTGTTGTGTCTGTTGTAATCACAGGATCAAAGACTCCCTGTGCTTCAGGGCATTTTATACTAATCCTGTTTTACTAAATGTGACTCTTCATCTGGCTTGAAATCAAGAATGTCAGAGCTGTAACTCCCTTGTCATGCAGCGCTGTACAGATCATCACATTAATTACCATTCTTTCACACAGAGAATAAGAGTGTTCATGGATTAATACAAACCACACTGGATCACAACTCTCTCTGTATTCAGCACCACAATATTTACAAAACATACAAATTTCCAAATAAAAGGATTCAGCTGTTATCTTCAACTCTGATGTTTCCTTTATCACCAGCATCTTGAGCATAATGGGGCATTAATGAAAATTTGCAAATAAAATATTATACCATTAAATCCATAAGATATAATCTGTTTTATTATCTTCCTAGAGTGAATTTACATGTATGTGGGAAATCAGTACATTTTTTTAGATTAGAGCAACCCAGTGTTCATAAAGCTTTTAAAAAGTAAACTACATTTATCATCAGGATGTATTTTGACAATTTACATATCATTGCCTTTTGCTGTCATTTGCAAATACATATGTATATTTTCTTACAATTATTAATATTTGATAATGTCTATTTAATTTTAAAGAATAAACTTATGTGATCCAGGCTGGCTTTAAACTCTTTCAATAGCTGAATATGACCTTGAAATTAATCCAACTGGCTCTGTACTGGCTAGTGTTCTATCAGTTTGACCCAAGGTAGAGTCATCTAGTCATCTAAAAGTAGAGAACATGAAATAAGCAAATAATTCCACACAGTCAGGCTGTATGTAAGCCTATTGTGCATTTCCTTAATTAGTAATTTGCGGGAGGAGATCCCAGTCCATTGATAGTGGTAACAGACCTGAAGTGGTACTGGGATTTGTAAGAAAGCAGTTGAGCAAACCATGTGAAGCAATTCAGTCAGCAGCATCCTTCCTTGGTGCTGCTCTAGCACCATCAACTCCTGCTTCCAGGTTCCTGTGATGCTTGAACTTCTGTCTTGATAAACTGAGACATCAAAGCATAAGCTAAATAAACTTTTTCCAACTTGCTTTTTGGTCATGATGTTTTACCCCAGCAATTTTGACCATGAAAGAAAAGTTGGTATCAGGATAGAGGGTATACCTCCAAGAGATCTAACCATGTTTTAGAGATGATTGTGTATGGATGTTGGAATTTGGGGATAAAAAAATACACTGGCTGCTGTAAGTTGTTCTGTAAAAGCAAGGATGATATGAATGCTAAGAACAGTACAGATGATGGAGGCTTGTAAAGATTCAGAGGGAATCAATGACTCGACTGGGCCATTTGTGTGAAGAATCTGTGATGTCTAGTCAACAGTAACTGAAGACTCACCATAATTAAGGAGAGTTTTTTTCCTAGTGAAATTACTGGTGCAATTGATATTTGGCTAACTAGAGCTGAGAAATTACGTATGACAAGAAGAAAGAAGCTTCATTTAGGTAAACTCTGTCTGGGAAAGTTTACCTCAGAATCAGCACACAGAAGATGTTTAACAGGGGTTGTGCTAAGGTTGTGCTTTATGATCATAGCTAAACTTAGTGGTATTAGAGTCATCTAAGTAGTACGTTTTTTCTAGGCATGGAAGCATGCTGGAGATGCTGAAGCTTGGACACTGTGAGGCCATACTGGGATCCCTAAAGGGGACCTAGAAGAGACTGTTCACCAAACTACAGTCCAGTTGCAGCAAAGTATGCCAAATCTTTGAGGATTCAAGTACCATGGGATGACCACCAAGGATAGTAGCAGTGATGGAGTACAGGCCACCTGAAACTGGAAGTAAAAGCTTTCTGTGCTGCAGAGGTCAGAACTGGAAAAGTGACTCAAGCCCTTTGTTTGAACCTAGGAGACTGTGAGTGAATCCTCTATAATTGGATATTGAACTACTTATATCTGCTTTTATTGTTTGAGTTTGATTTTGTTTTGTTCATATTGTGACTGGGCTCTGAATTGTCCATCTTGAAGAAAAAATGTAATATAGGAGAAACTATGCAGCCACCTCTGCCTAAATGCCCAGCAGCTGCAAGACATGTCCCACAGGAGGACCCAGCTGAGGACTTCCTGAAGAAACCAAGAATTGCTGATGCAGACAATGCCAGCCCATTGAGAACTGCTATTTAGACAAGATGATTTCTTGGGACAAATGGATTACAATTGAAGATATTAAAGGAGCTTGCAACAGGGTTCAAATGAGTTTGCTACTGAAGTCTGTGTTGTTGATTTTGTGTGACCTCATGTACAAACCCTAAGGGCAGGAGGTTCAAGCAGTGAGTAGTCAAGGGCACAGGTAACAATGTAATTTAGTTTTTATTTTCACGGGAGCCCACAGATGAAAGATCTCCCACATTTAAAAGAGATTTTATTTCTAAAAGAGATTGTATATTTTAAAAAGAAAGATATTAATGCATATGAATTTGTAAAGACTGGGAAACTTCTAAAGTTATTATCTGATATTGTGATGTTAATATTAACTTGCCTTAATGGACTTGAGAAAGAGTTGTTATAATTGAAAAGTGATATGTTTGTGTGTCAAGTTGATAAAGGGTTAATTTTACTATCTAGATATAAATCCACTTGACAAGATAGAGTCATCACAGAGGACAGAGACAAATCGAGAAACTCTCTACATAAGATTGGGCTATATGCAAGCATGTAGGACATTGTCTTACCTAGTGTTTGATGGATGATGCTCAGCCAATATTAGTTAGTGCCTTTTCTGTGGTGTTGGTCCTAGATTCTATAACGATGTAGGCTAAGAAAACCATGGGGAATCAATCCAGTTAGTGGCAACTATTCATGGCCTCTGACTCAAGTCCTGCCTCCAGATTTTGCAGTGCTTGAGTTTCTGTCCTAACTTACACTGAGAATGAACTGTAATACGGCAGCATAAGGTAAATAAACCCTTTCCTCCTCAACTTCATTTTTGTTCATGGTGTTTCACCACAGCAAGGATGGAACTAACTAAGACAGGTCTTGAGCATTAGGATTTCAGACGTGAATGCCAATGACCTGCTTAACACAATATTGTCTCAAATCTAGGATTTGTATATGCTATGCAGACATTCTAAAAACTGGACTATGACTTTATCCATTTACTGTGTAATGTAGGAGGAACACCTATTCCCAAAGAATCTATTCATGCATTTATGAAAATGAATATTCAAATTTATTAATGATGTCTTACTGGAACTAGCAAACACTGATGATAATACACAGGTTAATTATATTTTTGGAATTGTAAGTTTCATTTAGCATCATTTCACTTACAAATATATTTTTATTTTTTCATCCTTCCATCATCATCTTTTGTGTTTCATCGATTTACTTATTTTATATACTCTATTTTACACTCTGTATCATTTCCCTTTTCTAACTAATAATAGCTTTCAAATCACTAATTATGTATTTATTAAACAACTTATTAAAATTACATTTTCTTAAGGAATAAGGTATAGATATGTGTAATACTCAGTAGCTAGTGCCAGAGAAAAATAACTATAATATAAAAACCAAAGTTATGTGACAGCATAAATAGAACATAATAAGACAGGGGCAATTTTTATTTACAGTGTGCTTTCATTTAAAAGTTCACTCTATAAATGCACAATTTAATAAATGTATTTGTTTGGGTTTTACCACTTCTGACACTAATCATTGAAGAAATTATTCTTAAAAAACTCATAGCCATCCGCCAGATCTTCTGCTACTATTGTGGACATTTTTGCTGGTTCCCTTAGGAATTCACATGTTTATCTTTTAGACCCCTTGTGATGAAATTACAAATTAGTCACTGAAGAACAATTATTTTATTATCAAGCGATATAGTGAGTGTCACATGTAGTTCATTACCTTAGAAATGTCATAAGAAGTTAAGAGCCTCCTCATTTATCTTGATAATATTTGCACATACTTAATGTTTCCAATTCATATGAGTCTTCAACATCAAGCAAAACAGCCCAACACTTAATCTTTGTCTCCTATTCTCAAAAACTGTGAGACTAGACATTTGATAATTCATTAGCTCTATGGTATATTGCTAGATCCAAGCTAATGCATATATCATCCAACAAGTCATTGCAATAAGTAATATATAGAATCCAAGGCTCTTCGTGTAATATCTTCCAATGCATTGTAATAGCATGCATGTTGTACACAGTTATTTTTTGACTTCCATCTTTGATTTATTTTTCTTTATTCATTTTTATTACTTTCTTCATTTACATGTTATCCCCTTTCTTAGTTTCTCCCCTTAAATCCTTACCCCATCTCCCCTCTCTGTGCTCACCAACCCACCTACTCCTACTTTCCTGTCCTAGCATTCCCCTACACTGGGATATTGAACCTTCATAGGACTAAGGGTCTCTCCTCCTATGATGTTCAACAAGGCCATCCTCTGATACATATGAGGTTGGAGCCATGGGTCCCTCCATGTGTACTCTTTGGTTGGTGGTTTAGTCCTTGGGAGCGCTGGGAGCACCGGATGGTTCAAATTGTTGTTCCTCCTATGGGAGCTACAAACCCCTTCAGCTCCTTGGGTCCTTTCCCTAGCTCCTCCATTGGGGACTCTGAGCTCAGTAAATTGGTTGGCTGTGAGCTGTAGTACTCAGGCCTATGCATCTTTCATAGTCTGCTTTTTTCAAGGTTCCCTAGTAATTAAGTGAAATAAATCTTGGTCTTATTGCTTCATATCTGCCAATGTGTTTCATATAGCCAACCAGTATGGGTCAGGGTAGTCCATTTTAATGAAAGAGTATAAAGATATGAGTATGAAACCTCAGATTGCAATATTCATTCATCTTTAATAACTGTAAACAAAACATTTCTCTCTTTTCATTTTTTTTTAGCATTCTAGAGTTAACAATTAGATCATCTGTCCTCTAAAATATTGTCTTTAATTAGTTTGAGCATTTTTTCTTACTTATTTATCATCCATTCATTTAGTTATTGCTATTAGAGTATTTGTTTGAGATAGGCTCTTATTCTGTAACCCAAAGCAGCTCAAACTCACTGCAATCCTCTGGCTTCAGCTTTGTGAATGCTGATAAGGTATGTGAGTAATGTCTTCCAAATTTTTGATCCTTTCTTAGGAAATACTAATTACGAAAATTAGTGACCTTTGCAATGTCATGTTGTTTGAAATTATATTAATTTACCTGATAATTAATTACAACCTGTTTGTCAAAATATCTTAAGCCTCAAAAGATTTTGGGTTTTGTTTTTAAAACAAATGTTTTGATCCATGAGCTAAATAACATGTAATAATGTTAAAACGATGTTATTTCCTCCAGCATCAATTTATCTCCTAAGAACTCCATTATTAAAATCAGTAGTCTTTTTTTTTTCTACCTGTTTTTCCTACACAGTGTCCTACACTTCCTCATCCATTTGGCTTTACTGTAGCTATTTTTTGTTCTTTTCATTTGTTAGTTGTGTATCATCAATATGCTTTGCTTCTGTACACTATAGTCTTCTTATTGTGCCCACTTCGAAAGACTCAGACTTCCTCCAGACTTCCCATTTTCTTGATTCCTTAAGCTTCTAAACCAAACCCTCTTAGTTTGCATTCCCATGAGCAATGGAGGAACATTCCTTTTTCTCCACATCCCATCCTTGCCAACACATGCTGCCACCTGAGGTTTTGATCTTGGCCATTCTGATTGGTGTAAGGTGGAATTTCAGGATCATTTTGATTTGCAATTTTCTGATCAATAAAGACTGAACATTTTTAAGTGCTCCTCAGTCATTTAATATTCCTCTGTTATGAATTCTCTGTTTAGTTCTATACCCCATTTTTAAAAGATTTATTAATTTTTTGTATATGAGGTTCCTATCTACATGTACATCTACATGCCAGAAGAAAACATCAGATCACATTATAAATGGTTGTGAGCCACCATGTGTCTGCTGGGAATTGAACTCAGGACCTCTGGAAGAGCAAAAAGTTCTCTTAACCACCAAGCCATCTCTCCAGTCCCTCTATATCCCAGTTTTTTTATTTGATTGTTTGGTTTCTTGATGGTTAGTTTCTTGAGTTTTTAAATGTTTTGGATATTAACCCTCTATCGAATGGAAGGTTAATGAAGCCTTTTTCTGAATCTGTAGGTTGCTGATTTGTCCTATTGGCTATGTCCTTTTCCTTACAGAAGCTGTCCAGTTTCATGAGGTACCATCTATCAATTCTTGATCTTTGAGCCTGAGCCATTGGAGTTTTGTTCAGGAAATTTCCTCCTGTGCCACTGACTTCAAGGTTCTTTTCCACTTTCTCTTCTATTAGATTCAGTGTATCAGATTTATGTTGACACTTGAGGTTTGTGCAAGGTGAATGGGATTGCAAACTGGTTAAAATTATTTAACTTTCAGTGAAAGAAACTTATAATGTCCTAGTAAAACTCACAAAGAATATAAAACAATTAGATATGACAGGGCTCATAATCAGTTAACACAAATCAAATTAAAATTTTTCTTTCAAAACTGTATACTCCATTTTTATTTTACTTTTTAAAAATGATATTCTTGGGGAACATTAATTACTAACATTTGCATATCAAAAATAACTTCTGTTTGTTTATTATATGTTGCTTGTAGATTTCAAATAAACACTGACCCTTCATTTTGGCAGTCAGTCTTAAAAAGTTTGGCTGTATGCCTAGAGTGCCCCATAGATATAAGCTAAATGAAGCTCACATATGTCCTATATTAAATGTTGCTATACTTTGATGCATAGGATATTTCACTGCAGCTGAGATGGTAATTTCTGTATGTATCCCAATATTTTGGTTAACCATCACTAACTTTACAATTTCTTTTTGTGCACTGTCATTCCTTATTTAATAGTGAAAAGACCTCTCCCCTACCTTTACACTGCACTCTGAGCCTGTTTTATGTCAGCTTATAAAACAATCAGCTTTTATTTAAAGCAATGTCAAAATACTGATTTTGACCAATTAGAGTAATTTATTACAGTAATTTTTCTCAAAACTTTATCTTGACAAATATCACAAAATAGTTCAATTGTTTCTAAAACAAAAATACTTATTTTCATGTCCCTAATAATTTTTATTTTTAAAACCCATGAGAACTTTTTGTTCATTTTACATTCTTTTTGCCCCTCTGACTTTGTCTTTTCCTCTAAAAACAGAATTATATATATGTATATACATATATACATATACATATATCCAATGTACAATATGTTATTTATAAAATATCTATAAGCATATATGTATAGAATGCATAAATTATATGGTGATTTCAACAATTTATTTACATTTTAAAATTAATAGATAAGCAACCCTGTACATATAGAATCCATGTTGATGTCTTCTATTAAGGTATTATTTAAAATTTTATTCAACAAATTATTAAAAAGTCAGATTAACATGAATAAATAGGTTGGTAGATAAATGCTTTGTATGGTTTCTTAGAGTGTGTGTGTATATATATGTGTGTATATATGTATATGTATATATATACTCACATTTTAACATTAATGAACTGAGATAACAGCTAGTTTTTCACTCTATGTTCTCATAGTTTCTAATAAAAAAAATAACACCATTTGTCTATAATTAGGCAATATCTCAGTGGTTCTGTATGTAACAGAAATCTAATTGTGTACTCTTTTTTGGTTTGAAAATGATTACAGTAAGATAAATCCTGAGAACTTAAAATTATATTTTCTTTACTTCCTTAAATAATGTGTAGTTTGGTAACAGCATAACATATAATTACACTCTTAGGATTTTGTGTTTTACTTTGACCTTGCTGAACACAGTTACATATTTATTCTGGCTTCTTACAGTAAGTGATTGTCCTGAATATTTTCATTTCTTTATTTCTCTTTTGGATCAATGAACGTTGAGAAGGCCTTGTCAAATGTGTTTGTATACATTACAAGCCTAAGTTTATGTATATCAAATTTATATATAATTATTTATCAGATAAATTTAATTCCACAATTATACTGGTATTTTTAACAAATTTATAATTATATTGTTTTTATTTTAATATGAAAATTTAAAACAATCATTTACCTTTAATAAATTAAAAGTATTACTTTCTTAGAGTACGTTTAATCTTCACTAACTTCTTACCAGATAAGTTTTGTTACATACTTCACTCATAGGTGTCTTTCTTTAGTTAAAACTGTAGATATTTCAAGATATGTAATTTTTAGATTTTGATTATTTGTCCTTCTGATATTGTTTCTAAATGTTTAAACATTTTGATTTACATTAGAAAGGTGCATGATGTTGGTTAAAATAAATGTAGAAAAGGAAAATATATTATTTTCATGAACTATTAAACTTTTCTTGAATACAATTGTTAAGCTTATATTCAAGTTGTGGATTCACAAACCTTAAATATAAAATAAAATGAAAAATAATATAATATTAATATTTCAAAATGTAATTATGACTTTTGTAAGATTTAAAGCTAATTATCAAAAAAATTCTTGCTTTTTTGTTTTAACTTGAATTTTCACTCAGGCAGTTCTTGAAGGCATTCTTTACTCCTGCAGTTTTATAAAAAGATTTTGGCATTATTGACCTGTGAGGTACTCAGTGCAATGACTGAGCACACAGAAAGGACAAGGTTCAAGTAGCAGATAGAAAGCTGTAAGGTATTAGAGAACAATGACTTCATCTCTCTCTGAATAGGAAAGCACGATGAATACTCCTGTCTAGAGGAGCTGGCTCAGACTCAGAGACTCCATTTTGGTTAGTGGTACATGCATTCCATTGGAAGAATTTGTGGCTCAACAGATTTTTTCTAACTCTTGTCATTTTAGTATTAGCTATCTTTATACCCCACAACTCAAAACCTATAATAGGTTTCACAGTTTTTGGTATGGCTCAAAGCCCACATTTAATCCATGTAGTGAGTACCTTCCTGGATTAAACCACTTACTTGGGTAGTATCAGCACTATCAGGCAGAGAGGAAAGCAAGAATATGCTGCAGATGTCTTTTGTCAGGCTTAATTAGAATAGGGATAGAAACCTCTTGATAAATTTCAACTATTCACTTTTGCAAACAAAATGAAGTATGTAGAAAATTTTTGTTTTTTTTTTTTATTTTTTTTATTGTATATATTCTATATTTACAATTCATTTCCCTTTTTCTGGTTCCCCACCCCCAAAGGCCCCACATGTCCTTTTCCCTCCCCCTGCTCCCGCATCCACCCCTCCCACTTTACTGTTCTTGTACTCTCCCAATTTTTGTTAAACCCTTGTTTTCAGTGCAGGGTTTTGAAATATGCATTAAAGTGAGACTTGCAGTGGTTCTATGGGTGTTTTTTATTCAGCCCATTGTTAGAAAAGATTAAGTCAGTCATTACTAACACTGTTACCCAGATAATTCTGAAACAGGAATTTAAACTTTAGTTTTCACAGAAATTAAAGAACATTAATATTGGAAATAGACTGTTTTAAGCAATGGTTTTTGCAACCAAGGATCTCTACATATTAAACCACTCTTCTTTAGGAGTTGTTGAGCAGAATAAGTCTCTAAAATATTCTTTTAAATATGTCCATTATTAAAATAAATTTGTGTACCTGGTTCTTCAGGCACTGAAGGGATGGCTAAGAAAGTAACACTTTCTCTTTTCTGCAAGGCATATGAATGATTCCCAGAACCCTCACTTAATAGTTCTTAATAATGTTTATACCTGGTTACACAGGATTCAATGGCATTTTCTGGCATGTGTAGGGCGAATACATATACCCAGTATACTCTGATATAATAATTTATTATATGATAAATCTTTATTTTAGAAAAGAATTCATTATGTCACAGGTTGTTCTCTAGTGAGGTGAAACATATCTTCCTTCACAGAAGCTTGTTAAGCTCAGGGAATAAGCAGCACAAAGGATTCAGGGAAGTCCTCAAACCTAATCAGATGCACTAAAGATCTTCCCTCTGCAAACCTTAGTCTCTTGGACCAGCTAAGCCTTCAACAATAGATAAAGAGAAGCCAAGCTGGAAGACTTTAAGAGAAGCTGAGTTGCTCAGGATCTCACAACCTACAGTGCCTGAAAGACGTAGTAACTCAGCAGCTAGAACGTTGAGCAGTAAAATACAGCTTTCCATATTTTATAATCTGCTGTTTCTGCTAGGATGAGCTAAGATTGTGTTGATGCCACCATCATGGAATCATTTATGTTCCTCTAAGCAACCTCTTACCTATATTATTGATATATCCAATAAAACATATCATTTGTCAAGCTGAACTTTGTCAGTATCCTTACTTTGGTCAGTCCTTGGGTTCAGTATCCTTACTTTGGTCAGCACTCTCTGGTGATCAGACAATTATACTTTTCTACTCACCAAAAGTGTTATAGAAAGTATACATATATGCCAGTAGATTTACATAAATAAATATAAATAAAAACAAACTGAAGGTGTTCTCCTTTTCTCACCTCATATAAAACTTGATTTTATCTATCCTTCTGATAGGATTGGAAGACTTAATTGCAAGACATTGACCCATAAGGTTTTAACTGAAATTCAGATATAATATAATCTCAGTTAGAACAGCAAAATCTCTCTTACTTGGTTACTGAAAAAAATCCAGTATTTAAGAAAAGATGAACTGGATAGTTTTATGTCTATTTGACATAAGCTCACATCATTTAAGAGGAAGGAATGCCAATTTCTCCATACAATATTTGAAAAGGGTGTACTTACAGGGATTTTCTTAATTCCTGAATGATGGGTGAGGGCCCAGCCCATTGCAGGTGAGTTCTATTCTTGGGTCTATTTATTGCTAAGTAGGTTGAGCGAGCCAGGGGGATCAGGTCAGTAAGAAACTTCACTCCATGACCTCTGCATTAGTCTATACCTCCAAGTCCTTGTCCTTAAAGAGTTCCAGCCCCGACTTCCTTTGATGATGAAGTACTATAGGAATCTATGAGAAAAATTAAACTGTTCCTCCCCAAGTTATTTTGAATATGGTATTTTATCACAGCGATAGTTATTCCAATGAGAGACCGGACCATGTTGTTTTAAGAAGGATTGTGGAAGAAGTTTCAAATTTTGGCCAAGAAGGACATTGAGGTTTCAAACCTTCCTGAACTGCTCTTTGAAATTTGGGAAGGTAACAATGTTGAGGGCAATGCAGACTATATGGGTTTGGTTTTTAAACTTTCAGAGGGAAATGTAAGGGGAGGTATTGTTTTTCTAATTGGTTCTTGATTGTATCAATAAGAAAGGTGGAAGCCAATCACTGAGTGAAGAGAGAAAGGTGGGACTTCCAGCTTCCAGGGCAATGAATAAAGGAAATGAGAATTCAGGAGGTAGAGCAGATAGAAAGGTGTGGAGAAGTAGGTAAGTCTATGGTCACCAACAGTTTGTAGCCTCCACAGGCAGCTACAGATGCCAAGGATGATGGTGCAGGATATTCTTCACCCAGGCATTGAGTTATCTGGCTACTTTTAAAATATTAAGGCTGTCTGATGTTTTCTGTCCTTGGTGACTAAGATGGGCTGAAGAAAATGCACAGCTGGAGTTCTTCAGGTGAAAATTCTTTGTTTAGCTCTGTACCCCATTTTTTTTAATTTTTTTTTTTATTTTCTATATTCTATGTTTACATTCCAAAGGCTTTCCCCTTTCCCAGTTCCCACCCACCATAGTTCCTATAGTTCCTCTCCCCCCCCCCAACTGTTCCCCAATCATTCCCCCTCCCCCCTCGGTTTCTTTACTAAACTGGATGCAATCTTTACAGGCCCAGGGTCCTCTCCTTTCTTCTTCTTGGGAATCATTTGACTATTTTTTGATAGGGTTATTTGGTTTTCTGGAGTCTAACTTCTTGAGTTCTTTGTATATATTGGATAGTAGCCCTCTGTCAGATGTAGGGTTGGTGAAGATCTTTTCCTATTGGTTGGTTGCTGATTTGTCCTTTTGACTGTGTCTTGTGCCTTACAGAAACTTTGTAATTTTATGAGGTCCCATTTGTCAATTCTTGATCTTTAGTCATTAGGGAAATGCAAATCAAAACAAACCTGAGATTTCCCCTCACACCAGTCAGAATGGCTAAGATTAAAAACTCAGGAGACAGCAGGGGTTGGCGAGGATATGGAGAAAGAGGAACACTTCTCCACTGCTGGTGGGATTGCAAGCTGGTACAACCACTCTGTAAATCAGTCTGGCGCTTCCTCAGAAAACTGGGCACGACACTTCCGGAGGACCCTACTATACCACTCCTGGGTACATACCCAGAGGATTCCCCAGCATGTAATAAGGACACATGCTCTACTATGTTCCTAGCAGCCATATTTATAATAGCCAGAAGCTGGATAGATCCCAGATGTCCCTCAGCAGAGGAATGGATACAAACAATATGGCATATATACACAATGGAGTACTATTCAGACATTAGAAACAATGAATTCATGAAATTTTAGACAAATGGATGGAGCTGTAGAACATCATACTAAGTGAGGTAACTCAGTCTCAAAAGAACACTAATGTATGCACTCACTGATACTTATTAGCCTAGAATCTTGGAATACCCAAGAAACAATCTAAATATTAAATGATGTCCTAGAAGAAGGAAGGAGTGGTCCCTGGTTCTGGAAAGGTTCAGTGCATCAGTGTAGGGGAATACCAGAACAGGGACATGGGAATGGGGTGGATGGGGGAACAGGGGCAGGGAAAAGGGCTTACGGGACTTTCAGGGAGCAAGGAGCCTGGAAAGGGGAAATCATTTGAAATGTAAATAAAAATATATCGAATAAAAATGAAACAAAACAAAGAAACTAATTTAGAGCACTAACGGATAGAGACCATGCTGTGTACTAGAATTAGTATGGGCTCAATTTGATATCAGCCACATATTATCATTTCATATTATTTTACATGTGGGGATTTATTGATTAAATATATTTTTGTTTTTTCATATCAATTTTGGAGTTTTATTTATTATGAATAAAATTAACTTACTCCAAGTTAAAAAAAGAAAAAAGAAAAGGCACAGCTGGGGTTGACATTGGCTGAACTAGCTGTGTGGAGTTTGGCCATTGGAGAGCAATCAGAGCTCCCAGCTTGCATGGGAAAAGTGTCATCTGGCAATTAGCAGAGCTGAGTAAGGTGGGTGACTGCTGATCACAAAGCCTAGCTGGGAGTGCAGAAAGAGTTCTCAAGAAAGATGAGTGTGTTTTTTTAAATTACACACTACAGATGGCTTCACATGTTGTAGGTGAGAGCCCACTATTAACTTAGCATTCTCAGATTAATCACACCCAGTGAAACAGGTGTCGAAGGAAGGGGAGAATTGGTTTCTCTACAAGTAGAGCAGAGTCACATGGCTCCAGCATGCAGGAATCTTTAAGAAAAAAACACAAGGACAAGCTTAGCTCACAAGCTTTGAGTTCCCCTGCTGTGAAAAGAGATAAGATGGTTGCTCTGAGGCAGAGAGCCAGACAGTAAAAGCTGCCTGCTTCCCCTGAGCAGGTAATCAAAGGATAGAATTCTCAGTTTGGTTTAATTGTTTTTAAAGATAGAAGAGAATACAGATTTTGCTCCAGACACTTGGGGAATTCAACCCACAGTCCTGAACTAATGAAAAGAGTTTGGGCCCAGAGGAGCTGGGAGCCCCTGCTGTGCAAGGACAGGTTGAGCTGGGGGTAGGTAGAGAGGAAAGGCTGTGGCCTCCAAGAAAAGATACAGGGAAATTGTATGATAAATAAATAAATAAATAAATAAATAAATAAATGTTTTACAAAAGTATTGAAGAGGTCTTGTCAGATAATTCATTTTCTTCAAATGTGGGCTCTACAGGAACTTTTGGTTATATTTCCTGGCATGACAGAAGCCTGAGAATAAGTTTATACAGAAACCAAAAAAATGTTTTAAGGATAGTAGGGTGATTTTATGAAAATTAAAATGTTTTCTGGAAGTCTTGAAGTCTTACAGGATAACTCAATTTCTTTGAACGTGGGTCCTATGGGAATTGTGGGTTAAATATTTTGGCATGACAGATTAGAAAATGCCTAAAAATAGGCTCATACAGTATTTATTTAGTATACTTTCTTCGTTTTGAGTTGTTTAAACTTACAAAACCAAAGTGATTTGGATTTTTGTGGTTACATTATTCCTCTGGGAGGGAAGTCAAGCTATATAGGTTTTCATTACTGCCTAAAGGATACTCTACTTTGGGAGAAAGGCTCTACTTTTGTATTCACAGTAAAGGAGAATAACCTCTGGACCCCTTCTAGAGTTATATGGATCATGTATGACAGAGGGAGATCCACTGAAGAACTAGAAAACTTCAAGAGAATTAAATAGGACAGGTAAGCTTTCTTTGTGCAATCCTTCATATGGCATAAATGGAGACTTATGATTTGCTCTTTTTTATTTTCTATATTTTTTGTTTACATTCCAAATGCTTTCCCCTTTCCCAGTTTCCTCCTCACCATATGACTCATAAGTCCTATTCCCTCTGCCCATTCTGCAATCACCCCCCATTCATTTCTCTGTTCTAATACTCTCCTACAATACTGGATCAAGTCTTTTCAGAACCAGGGCCTTTCTCCTTCCTTCTTCTTGGGAATCTTTTGATTTGCTAGTTGTGTCTTGAGTATTCAGAGCTTCTGTTCTAATTAATGTCCACTTATCAGTGATTGCATTTCATGTGTATTCTTTTGTGATTGAATTAGCTCCATTAGGATGATACTTTCCAGATCCAACCATTTGCCTATAAATTGCATAAATTCATTGTTTTTAATTGCTGAGTAGTATTCCATTGTATAAATGTGCCACATTTTCTGTATCCATTCCTCCATTGAGGGGCATTTGGGTTCTTTCCAGCTTCTGGCTATTATAAATAAGGCTGCTATGAACATAGTGGAGCATGTGTCTTTGTTGCATGCAGGGGAATCCTCTGGGTATATGCCTAGCAGTGGTATGACAGGGTCCTCTGGAAGTGCCATGCCCAATTTTCTGAGGAACTGCCAGACTGATTTCCAGAGTGGATTTACCATCTTGCAATCCCACCAACAGTGGAGGAGTGTTCCTCTTTCTCCACATCCTCGCCAACACCTGCTGTCTCTTGAGTTTTTAATCTTAGCCATCCTGACTGGTGTGAGGTGGAATCTCAGGGTTGTTTTGATTTGCATTTCCCTGATGACTAAATGTTGAACATCTCTTAAGGTACTTCTCTGCCATCCAAACTTCTTCAGGTGAAAAACTCTTTGTTTTGCTCTGTACCCCATTTTTAACAGGGTTATTTGGTTCTCTGGGGTCTAACTTCTTGAGTTCTTGGTATATATTGGAAATGACAACTGTCTTCCACATCTTCATACAAGGAACAAAGATTCATTCTTAACAAGTCTGTGCATCCTACAGAGAATAACAAAATCCATGCAGATACCTTGATCGTACTTAAAATCTGTTTTGAAAGTTGTATATTGCAGAGTGTACAACTTTGGTGAAATTCGTCCTCAGACATGCTGAACTGACCTACTTGGACTCCCAGTGTCATGGCTTCCAAAATATCTTGCCTCATTCAAGCTTTCAGATGGATCCAGTCAGACCTTTATGCATCACAGACTGAATAACAATTGATGGTTTTCCTTTCTTAAGGCCTAACAAAATTTCCTATTTTTACTACTGTTCCCCTCCTCTATAAAGATACTTCATTGCCCCAGTTCTTCAGGAATCTGAAGGTAAATAGTTATTTTATATAAATAGTTATTTTAAAGGTTGTCATTATAGTGAATTGGAGAAGAATCATAATTTTGAACAGGGAGGAAATAAGTGGAATTGTTTGTGTAGCCATAATCTTAATTGTTAGAAATATTTATAATTGATGCAATGTTAAAACTGAATTTTCTTACATTAGAGCATTTCATTGTCATGAATTTCTTATATTGATACAAATTTGGGATTAAGATTGCACTGTGCCTATGCAACTCATCTAAGAATACAAGGCTTAGACCCAGTCATTCCAACTGCTTTTACAAACTGATTAAGTAATAGATGATTGATTAAGCAATACAAGTTTAGGGCCAGAGAGCAAATTCATGGTCCTGGGTTAATTAGAGAAGGGTGATTTCAAGATCTTTTAATTAGAAATTGCTGAGAGTAAACAAGCTTAATAGTCAGATATACTTTAGATAGATAGATGATGGATGGATAGATAGATAGATAGATAGATAGTCTTCAAAAGCATCAGAAATCTGGTTCATTTTTTTTAGTCTATTTTTATTGAATATATTCTTCATTTGCATTTCAAATGTTATACCCTTTCCCAGTTTGCCCCCTTCCAGAAAACTCCCAACTTGACCTCCCACCTCTGCTTCCAAGAATATACCCCTCCACTCAACCCACTCCCTCCTACCCCCACCCTCGTTTTTCCCATGCTGGGGCACCTATCTAGCCTTCATAGGACCTCTCCTCCCACTGATGCCCAACAAGGCATTCCACTGCCACTTTTTTGGCTGGAAACATGTGTACACCTTGGTTGATGGCTTAGTCCTTGGGAGCCCTGGTGCTTCTGGTTGGCAAACCCTATCAGCAATGGAGAAGTTTTCCTCTTTCTCCATATCCTCTCCAGCATCTGCTGTTCCTGAGTTTTTCATCTTAGCCATTCTGACTGGTGTGAGGTGGAATCTCAGGGTTGTTTTGGTTTGCATTTTCCTGATGTCTAAGGATGGTGAACATTTCTTTAGGTGCTTCAGAGCCATTTGTGATTCCTCAGATGAGAATTCTCTATTTAGCTCTGTACCACATTTTTAATGGGTTATCTGACTCTCTGGAGTCTTAACTTCTTGAGGTTTTTTTTTTTTTTATATATACATTGGTTATACATAGTCCTCTATTGGATGTAGGAGTGGTAAAGATCTTTTCCCAATCTGTTGGTTGCAGTTTTGTCCTATTGACATTGTCCTTTGCCTTACAGAAGCTTTGCAGTTTTATGCGGCCCCATTTGTTGATTCTTGTTCTTCCAGCATAAGCCATTGGTATTGTATACAGGGTAAATTTACCCCTATGCCCATGTGTTCAAGGCTCTTCCACACTTTCTCCTCAATGAGCTTCAATGTATATGGTTTTATGTGAAGGTGAAGGTCCTTCATCCACTTGGACTTGAGCTTAGTACAAGTAGATAAGAATGAGTCAATTTTCATTTTTCTGCATGTTGACCTCCAGTTGATCCAGAAACATTTGTTAATCATGCAGTCTTTCTCCCCCCACTGGATGTTATTAGTTCCTTTGTCAAACATCAAGTGACCATAGATGTTTGGGTTCATTTCTGAATCTTCAACTCTATTCCATTTCTCTGTAGTAGAACTTGAGATCAGGGATGGTGATTCCCCCAGGAGATCTTTTGTTGTGGAAATTAATTTTTTGGTACCCTGGGATTTTTGTTATTCTAAATGAATTTGCAGATTGCTCTTTCTAACTCTATGAAGAATTGAGTTAGAATTTTAATGGGGATTGCATTGAATCTGTACATTGCTTTTGGAAACATTTCCATTTTCACTATATCAATCCTGACAATACATGAGCATGGGAGATATTTCCATCTTCTGAGGTCTTTGATTTCTTTCTTCAGAGGCTTGAAGTTCTTGTCATACAGATCTTTCACTTGCTTGTTAGAGTCACACCAAAGTATGTAATATTATTTGTGACTATTGAGAAGGGTGTCAGTTCCCTAATTTATTTCTCAACTTGTTTATCCTTTGAGTAGAGGAAGGATACTGATTTGTTTCAGGTAATTTTATATCCACCCACTTTGCTGAAATGGTTTATCAGCTTTAGAAGTTCTCTTGTGGAATTTTTGGGGTAGCTTAATTATATAATCATATGATCTGCAAATAGTGATATTTTGAATTCCTCCTTTCCAATTCATATACCTTTGACGTCCTCTTGTCTAATTGCTCTGGCTAGGACTTCAAGTACTATATTGAATAGATAAGGAGAGCGTGGGCAGTCTTGTCTGGTCCCCAAATTTAGTGGGAATGCTTCAAGTTTCTCTCCATTTAGTTTGATGTTGGCTACTGGTTTGCTTTATATTGCTTTCACTATGTTTAGGTATGAGCCATGAATTCCTTATCTCTCCAAGACTTTCATCATGTAGGGATGCTGAATTTTGTCAAAAGCCTTTTCAGCATCTAACGATATGACCCTGTGTGTTTTTTTTTCTTTGAGTTTGTTTATGTAGTGGATTACATTGATGGATTTCCAATATTGAAACATCCCTGCATTCCTGAGATGAAGCCTACTTGGTTTTAGTGAATTATCATTTTGATGCATTTTTGAATTCAGTTGGCCAGAATTTTGTTGAGTATTTTTGCATCAATGTTCATGAGGAAAATTGGTCTGAAGTTCTATTTCCTTGTTTGGTCTTTGTTTGGCTTAGGTATAGTAGCATCATAAAATGAATTGGGTAGCGTTCCTTGTGTTTCTATTTTGTGGAATAGTTTAAAGAATATAAGTATTAGCTATTCTTTGAAAATCTGATAGAATTCCCCACTAAAACAATCTGTTCCTGGGATTTTTTTTTTTTTTTTTGGATGAGAGACTATTAACAACTACTTCTATTTCCTCAGGACTTATCTGACTATTTAAATTGTTCATCTTTTCCTGTTTTAACATTGGCAACTGGTATGTGTTTAGAAAATTGTCCATTTTGACCATATTTTCCAATTTTGTTGAATATAAGTTCTTGTAGTAGGATCTGATGATTTTTTGGATTTACACAGTTTCCGTTGTTATGTCTCCCAGTTCATTTCTAATTTATTAATTTGGGTAGTGCCTCTTGGTTAGTCTTGCTAAAGGTTTATCTCTCTTGCTGATTTTCTCAAAGAACCAGCTCCTGGTTTTGTTGATTCTTTTTATAGTTACTTTTTTTTCTATTTGGTTGATTTCAGCCCTGAGTTTGATTATAACCTACTGTCTTCTCCTCTTGGGTGCATTTGCTTCTTTTTGTTCTAGAGCTTTCAGGTGTGCTTTCAACCTCCTAGTGTAAGCTCTCACCATTTTCTTTTTGGTGGCACTATGAATTTTCCTCTTAGCATTGCTTTCAATGTGTCCCATAAGTTTTGATATGATATGTCCTCATTTTCATTAAATTCTAAATATTGTTTAGTTTCTTTCTTTATTTCTTCCTTGATCAAGCTGTCATTGCATAGAATATTGTTCAACTATCATGTATGTATGTTTTCCATTGTTTTTGTTTGAACTTAAGACCAGCCTTAGACCATGGTGATCTGATAGGGTGCATGGAATTATTTCAATATTCCTATATCTGTTGAAACCTGTTTTGTGACCAATTATATGGTCAGTTTTGGCGAAGATAACATGAGGTGATGAGAAGAAGGTATATTATTTTGCTTTAGGATGAAATGAATGTTCTATAAATATCTGTTAGATCCATTTGATCTGTTAGATCTACTCCTGGGATTCCAGTTCTCTCTGTTCACACAGCTAAATAGGCACTCCTGGAAGACCAGCTCTCTGGTGCTCCCAGACCTCTCAGCACTCCAAATGCCCTAAATGTTGCTGATTCTCTAGGAAGTATCAAGAGATGGTGTCTTCACTGTTGCAGACCTGGCAAGAGTCTGTCATAGCAGAAAGGGCAGGCAGCAGCAGAAAAAGGCACGAGGAACAGAAGGGGAGTGGTATAAGTTTTGGTGGGAGTTTTGGTGGTTGCTGGGTAGGGAGTCCCCTTGGATCCCCAGCAGCCTCTCTGGGCCTGGAGAGGTGGGAGGGCATTATTACCAAGTGCCCTGAGTGTAGCTGGTTCTCTAGGTAGCATCAGATGGTATCTTCTCTTTGGCAGACCTGGCAAATATCTTCCCCCTTAATATTTCATTAATAAAGATCATTTTACTACAAGACATGTCTGCTCCTGACAGTACCCACTTTCGGGTTTAAGGAAGATTTGAACATCTTCATCTGCAGACAAGTTTGCTATCATGGCAAGACAGCCACTGGTCAGAAATTGCCCATTTTATCTACAGACAAACTGTCCAGAGATGGTCAAATTTTGGAGAATAGTTGACTATTGACTGTCAAGATAAGGATAGTAGCCCTTCATTTTCCTGCATCATAAATCTGTCAGATAGATGATCAGTGGCCAGAAGGCCAGAGACAGATGCCCTTGGATTCTGAAAAATGGGGGAATGTTCAGAAAGTCAGCTGTCTCTACATTGGTTTAAGTTTGGAGACTATGTTTAGTGCTTCTAATGTTTTCAGGTAATATTTACTTATATACAGATTTCTGAAGGTGTTGAAAATTAGTTTCAGTCCTTTCTCCAAACTCAAGATGCTTAAAATATAAATAGTTTATAGAGCAGATGACATGGTTTTCAAGTGATGTTACAGGCTAAAATTATAAACATAATCCAGGGACAGAATCATAATTCTTTTAATTAGGAAACATAGTATAGTACTTTACCTAAATTGACAAATTCATGGACTGAATGCTATTTGTACCTCATAATTTAAAATTTACTTGCCTGTTATGTTTTGTACAATTTATATATGGGAGAAGAGGGTTTTTAAAAAATATTTTTTATTAGACAAAAAGGTGAAATGTTGGTGGAAGTATTGTTTTTCTAATTAGTTCTTGATTGTGTTAATAAAAAGATGGAAGCTAATCTTTGGGCTAATGGGAAGAAGGTGGGACTTTCAAGTCCCAGGGAGAAGAAAGGGAATGAGAATGAGAAGTGGACCAAGTTGTGAAGCAGATAGAAAGCTGCAGAAATGTAGGCCTCTTGGGTCACCCATAGGTTTTGGAATCTGCAGGTGGCTGCAAAGGCCAAGCATGATGAGGCAGTATACTTTACTCAGCCTTTGAGTTATCTAGTCAGTTTTAAAATGTAAAGTCTCTAGTGCTTTCCTTACATGGAGCTGAAGTGAGCTTTATGAGATGGCCATTATTGTGCACCTAGCAGGGGCAGAGACCGCAGAAACTTGGCGAAGCAAGTCAGAGGAGCTGGGTGAGATGGCCATTGACAACACCAGACAATGAGTTCCTGGTGACAGGCAACATAGCAGTGGCTGTACTTGGAGCATAGCCAGGAACTCAAAAAAGTGTTAGCAAACTTTGGGGACTGGGTAATTGGCAGGCTATTGGCTGCTGATCATAGAGCCTAGCCTGAACAAGTGTGGTGGTTTTTAAGTTACATGCAAGTGGGAAATTTAAAATTTCTATCAGGGAACTTTGCTATTTTGTGTTGAGAATCTGTAGTTCCGGTTAGAAGGAGCTGAAGAATAGGTCTTTATTAACAAGAGGCCAGAAGCGGTAAGTAAAACCTTTGTGTTGCTGTTACTGGGACAATAGATTTTGGTGAGCTAAGGCTAAGATAACAGTGGCTAAGATGAGACTGGCATAATCTAAGTAAAAAGTCTTCTGGGATGTGTTTACTCAGACTTCTTACAGAGTTGTGTTTCAGACATAACCATGGTTGTACTCAGTGCAGGAAAGTGAACAGGAGCTCACAGTGAAGATGCTGAATTTTTAAATATTTTTAGAATTTTAAATAAAACTTTTTTTAAGGCTGAATTTTAAAGTATGTGGATATGTAAAGTCTGTGGGAAGGTTTTGGTTTGTAAAATGTTCTATATTGTGATTTTAGTATTAATGTGTCATTTTGTAACTGAAAAGAAAAGAAAGGTTATAACTTAACACTGATGTATTTGTATATTAAGTTGATAAGTGGTCAGTTGTGCTGGATAGTTGTCTAGTTTTATATCAACTTGAAATAAGCTAATGTCAATTGAGAAGATCAACTCTCAGCCTCGAGCATTCTCCTACCTTGGATCATCAAGCCTCCACAGGACCAAGGCACCTTCCCTCCAGTGATGCCCCATAAGGCAACTCTCTGTTACTTATTCAGCTGGAACCATGGGTCTGTCCATGTGTACTCTTTGGTCAGTGGTTTCGTCCCTGGGAGCTTTGGGCAGACTGGTTGGATGATATTGTTCTTCCTACGGGGTTGCAAACCCCTTCAGGTTCTTCACTCCTTGCCCTAACTTCTCTATTGGGGTCGTCACACTCCATCCTCTGTTTCGCTGCATGCATCCACATCTGTGTTAGACAGGCTCTGACAGAGCCTCTTAGGGGACAGCTATACCAGACTCCTCTCAGGTCTTCTTGGCATCAGCAATAGTGTGACTGCCCAATAGTGGGTTGGTGTCTGTAGATGAGATTGTTCCACAAGTGGGGCAGTCTCTGGATGGCCTTTTCTTCAATCTCTGCTCCAATTTGTCCCTGCACTTGCTTTTGACAGGAGTAATTCTCTATTAATATTTTTGAGGTGGGTGGATGACCCTATTCCTCAACTAGGGACCATGCCTATTCACTGAATAGTCTCTGTGGTTTCTATCTCCTGTTTTTTTTTTGGGTCTTTCAACTAATGTCCTGCCTGTTGTGTCCTGGGAACCACTTGAGTCCCTGGCATCTGAGACATTCTAGTGACTTCACCCAGCTTTCCATTCCCCCTGCTACTCTCCTCCTTTCAAATTCATGATGCTCTGTAATTCTCCTCCATCTCCTCCCATATCTGAACTGGACCCCCTCTTTACCTCCTTCTCCTGTCTCCCTCTCAGATCCCTCTCTCCCTCTACATACTGAAATTATTTTCTTCCCCCATCTGATAAGTATTGTAGCATACATACCTAGGTGTGGTCTTCTTTCTTCTTGGGTTTCATGTGGTCTGTGAGTTGGATAATTGGCATTTTGAGCTTCTATTTGGCTAATATTTATAAATTAGTGAGGACATGCATGTGTGGTTTGTGCATGTGTGTGTGTGTGTGTGTGTGTGTGTGTGTGCATGAGACTGGGTTACCTCACTCAGGATGATATTGGCAAATTCCAACTATTTGCCTGTGAATATCACAAAAGCATTTTTTAAAATAGCTGTGTAGTATTCCATTTTGTAAATGTACCACATTTTCTGGATCCGTTACTATCTTGAGGGACATCTGGCTTTTTTCCTGCTTCTGGCTATTATAAATAAGGCTGCTATGAACATACTGGAGCTTACATCTTTGTTATATATTGAAAAATCTTTTGGGTATATGCCCAGGAGTGGAATATATGGATCCTCAGGTAAAGTGATTTTCATTTTTCTGAGGAACCAACAGAGTGATTGCTGGAATGTTTGTATCTGCTTGCATTCTCACCAGCAATGAATGAATGTTTCCTTTTCTCCACATCCTTGCCAGAAACTGCTGTCACATGATTTTTTTTTTAATCTTAGCCCTTCTGACTGGTGTAAGGTGGAATCTCTGGGTCATTTTGATTTGCATTTCCCTCATGACTAAAATTATTGAACATATCATTAAATGCTTCTCTTCTATTTGAAATTTCTCACTTGAGAATTCTGTTTAGCTCTGTACGCCATTGTTTTTTATTTTTATTTTTATTTTCTATATTCTATGTTTACATTCCAAAGGCTTTCCCCTTTAACAATTACCCCCCACCATATGTCCGATAATTCATCTCCCCCCGTGCTATTCCCCACTCATTCCTCCCCCCCACGATTTCTCTGTTCTGGGTCTACAATACTGGATCCAATCTTTACAGGCCCAGGGTCCTCTCCATTCTTCTTCTTGGGAGTCATTTGACTTGCTAATTGTGTCTTGAGTATTTAGGGCTTCTGGGCTCATTAATATCCACTTATCAGTGATTGCATTTCATGTGTATTCTTTTGTGATTGGGTTAGCTCACTTAGGATGATATTTTCCAGATCTATCCATTTACGTACAAATTGCATGAGTTCATTATTTTTAATTGCTGAGTAGTACTTCATTGTATAAATATACCACATTTTCTGTATCCATTCCTCTTTTGAGGGATATCTGGGCTCCTTCCAATTTCTGGCTATTATAAACAAGGCTGCTATAAACATAGTGGAACATGTGTCTCTATTGTATACAGAGGAATCCTCTGGGTATATGCCCAGGAGTGGTATGCCAGGGTCCTCTGGAAGTGACATGCCCAATTTTCTGAGGAACCGCCACACTGATCTACAGACTGGTTTTACCATTTTGCAATCCCACCAACAGTGGAGGAGTGTTCCTCTTTCTCCACATCCTCGCCAGCATCTGTTGTCTCTTGAGTTTTTAATCTTAGACATTCTGACTGGTGTGAGGTCAGGGACTAGACAAGGCTGCCCTCTCTCTCCATATCTTTTCAATATAGTACTTGAAGTTCTAGCAAGAGCAATTAGACAACATAAGGACGTCAAAGGGATACAAATTGGAAAGGAAGAAGTCAAAGTATCATTATTTGCAGACGATATGATAGTCTACTTAAGCGATCCAAAAAAATCCACCAGAGAACTTCTACAGCTGATAAACAACTTCATCAAAGTGGCTGGTTATAAAATTAACTCAAGCAAATCAGTAGCCTTCTTGTACTCAAAGGACAAGCAGGCTGAGAAAGAAGTTAGGGAAATAACACCCTTCACAATAGCCACAAACAACATAAAGTACCTTGGCGTAACTCTAACCAAACAAGCAAAAGATCTGTATGACAGGAACTTCAAGTCCTTGAAGAAAGAAATCAAAGAAGACCACAGAAAATGGAAAAATATTTCTTGCTCCTGGATTGGCAGGATCAATATAGTAAAAATGGCCATCTTGCCAAAAGCAATCTACAGATTCAATGCAATCCCCATGAAAATCCCAAATCAATTCTTCATAGATCTAGAAAGAGCAATTCTCAAATTCATCTGGAGCAACAAAAAAACCCAGGATAGCTAAAACTATTCTCAACAATAAAAGGACTTCTGGGGGAATCAATATCCCTGACCTCAAGCAGTACTACAGAGCAATTGTGTTAAAAACTGCATGGTATTGGTACAGAAATAGGCAGGTAGATCAATGGAATAGGATTGAAGACCCAGAAATGAACCCACAGACTTATGGTCACTTGATCTTTGATAAAGGAGCCATAACCATCCAGTGGAAAAAAGATAGCCTTTTCAACAAATGGTGCTGGTTCAACTGGAGGTCAACATGCAAAAGAATGCGAATTGACCCACTCTTATCTCCTTGTACTAAGATCAACTCCAAGTGGATCAAGGACCTCATAAAAACCACATAAAACCAGACACACTGAAACTATTAGAAAAGAAACTTGGGAAGACCCTGGAGGACATGGGCACAGGGAGAAAGTTCCTGAACAGAACACCAATAGCTTATGCTCTAAGATCAAGAATTGACAAATGGGACCTCATAAAATTACAAAGTTTCTGTAAGGCAAAGGACATGGTCAGAAGGACAAAATGGCAACCAACAAAGTGGGAAATGATCTTCACCAACCCCACATCCGACAGAGGGCTAATATCCAATATATACAAAGAACTCAAGAAGTTAGACCCCAAAGAACCAAATAACCCTATCAAAAAATGGGGTACAGAGCTAAACAAAGAATTTTCACCAGAAGAAATGCGGATGGCGAGAAACACCTTAAGAGATGTTCAACATCATTAGTCATCAGGGAAATGCAAATCTGTACGCCATTGTTAATCAGGTTATTTGGTTCTCTGAAGTTTAACTTATTCAGTCCTTTATATAATTTGGATGTTTGTCTTCTATCAGAAGTAAGGTTGGTAAAGATCTTTTCCCAATCAGTGGGTTGCAGTTTTGTCCTATTTTTTATTTAAATTTTTATTTTCTATCTTCTTTGTTTACATTCCAAAGGCTTTCCCCTTTCCCAGTTCCTCCCCACCATATGTCCCATAATTCCTCTTCCCCCAACTATTCCCCAATCATCGCCTCCCACGGTTTCTCTGTTCTGGTTCTACAAAACTGGATCCAATCTTTTCAGGTCCAGGGTCCTCTCCTTTCTTCTTCTTCACCTTACAGAAACTTTCAATTTTATGAGGTTCCATTGGTTAATTGTTGATCTTAGAGCCTGAGGCATTGGTGTTCTTTACATTAATTTTTTTCCTGTGCCAATGTGTTTGAGGTTATTTCACACTTTCTTTTATACTGTATTCATCAGATCAGGTTTTATGTGGAGCTCTTTGATCCATTTGCAGTTGATCTGTGTACAAGGAAATAAGAATGGGTCAATTTTCATTCTGCATTCTGACCTCCAGTTGAACCAGCACCATTTGTCGAAATGCTGTCATTTTTCCCCTGGATGGTATTTGATTCCTTGTCAAAATCAAGTGACCAAAGGTGTGTAGGCTCATTTCTGGGTTTTCCATTTTATTCCATTAATCTATCTGCCTGTTTCTGTACCAATACCATACAGTTTTTATTGCTATTCCTCTGTAGTGTACATTGAAGTCAGGGATGGTGATTCCCCCAGAAGTTCTTTTATTTTTGAGAATGTTTTTTACTCTCCTGTTTATTTAATTTTTGTTATTCAAGATTTGAGAATTGCTCTTTCTATCTCTGTGAAGAATTGAATTGGAATTTTGATCAGGATTGCACTGAATCTATAGATTACTTTTTGGTAAGATGGATATTTTCACTATATTAATCCTGCCAATCCATAAACATGGAACATCATTCTAAATTCTGAGATCTTCCATTTTTTTATTCAGAGACTTGAAGTTCATGTCAGAGATTTTTCACTTATTTGGTTAGGGTCACACAAAATTATTTCATATTATTTTTGACTATTGCGAAGGGTGTTTTTTCCCTAATTTATTTCTCAGCCCTTTGGGTATAGGAAGGCTACTGATATGTTTGACTTAATTTTGGATCCACACAATTTGTTAAATTTGTTTATCAGCGTTAGGATATCTTTCATGGATTTTTCACACACACACACACACACACACACACACACGTTATATATATCATATCATATCTTCTGTAAATAGTGATATCTTGACTTGCTACTTTCCAATTTGTATCCCTTTGATATCTGTTTCTTGCCTATTTGCTCTGGCTAGAACTAAAAGTACTATATTGAATAGATAGGTGAGAGTGAACAGCATTGTCTTGTCCCTGATGTTAGTTGGATTTCTTTAAATTTCTCTCCATTTAGTTTGATATTGGTTATTGGATTATTGTATATTGCTTTATTATATTTCACTATGGACTTTGAATTCCTTATCTCGCCAATACTTTTAGCATAAAGGGGGGGGTTGTGTTTTGTCAAAGATGTTTTTAGTATCCAATGAGATGATAATTTTTTTTTTTTTGGCTTGGAGGTTTTTGTTGTTGTTGTTGTTTGTTTTTTTTTTCTTTTCTTTTTCTTTTTTTTTTGTTTTTTGTTTTTTTGTTTTTTGTTTTTTCGAGACAGGGTTTCTCTGGGTAGTCCTGACTGTCCTGGAACTCACTCTGTAGACCAGGCTGGCCTTGAACTCAGAAATCCGCCTGCCTCTGCCTCCCAAGTGCTGAAATTACAGATGTGCACCACCACACCCGGCTTTTAAACAAAGAATTCTTAAATGAATTCTCTTAAAAGAATATCGAATGGCTGTTAAGCACCTAAAGAAATGTTCAACATCCTTAGTCATCAGGGAAATGCAAATCAAAACAACCCTGAGATTCCAACTCACACCATTTACAATGGCTGAGATCAAAAAGTGACAGCAGATGCTGGTAAGGATGTGGGGAAAGAGATACTATCTTACATTGCAAGTATGGTATTGCAAGTTGGAAATGAGTCTGGCAGTTCTTCAGAACATTGGACATTGTACTACATGAGGGCTTAGCTATACCACTACTGGGCATATACCCAAAAGATGCTTCAACATACAGCAAGGACACATGCTCTACTATGTTCATAGCAACCTTATTTATAATAGCCAGAAGCAGGAAAGAACCCAGATGTCCTTAAGCTAATGAATGGATACAGAAAATGTGGTACATTTATACAATGGAGTACTACTCAGCTATTAAAATCAATGTATTCATGAAATCCTTAGGCAAATGAATGGGATTAGAAAATATCCTGAGTGAGGTAACATGATTACAAAAGAATGCACATGGTAAATACACAATGAAAAGTGGATATTAACAACAAACATTTGGATACTCAAGATACAATTCACAGACCACATGAAGCTCAAAAAGAAGGAAGACCAAAGTATAAATTCCTTAGAAATGGGAACAAAATACTCATATGAGGAATTATGGAGTCAAAGTTTGGAGCAGAGACAGAAAGGCCATCCAGAGACTGCCCCACTTGTGGATCCATTCCATTTGTAGACACCAAAACCACACCCTATTGCAGATGCTAATCTGTGATCGCTGAGAGGAGGCTGATATAGCTTTCTCCTGAGAGACTCTGCTAGAACCTGAAAAATACAGAGGTGGATGCTTTCAGCCAAACTTTGGACTGAGCACTATTCCCCAATGGAGAAGTTAGGGAAGGACTGAAGGAGCTGAAGGGGTTTGCAACTCCATAGGAAGAACAATGTCAACTAACCAGAACCCCCAGAGCTCCTAAGGACAAAACCACCAACCAAAGATTACATATGGAGTGACTCATGGCTCCTGCAATATATGTAGCAGTGGATGGCCTTGTAGGGTATCATTTGGAAGAGAGGCCCTTGTTCCTATGAAAGTTTGATACTCCAGTGTAGGGGAATGTTAAGGTGGGGAGTTGGGAGTGGGTAGGTGAATGGAGGAGCACCCTCATAGAAGCAGGGGAGGGTGATGGGGTGGAGGGTTTCTGGAGGGAAACCAGGAAAGGGAATAACATTTGAAATGTAAACAAATAAAAATCAAAAAGAAGGGATGCCAAATACTCTTTCTTCAATATGAGGTTAGATTATTAGTGCCTTTGGATTCTGGTATTCACAGAACTATAAGACAGAGTTCATGTTTATATATATATATATATATATATATATATATATATATATGTGCAGATAGATAGATATAGATATATTAATTGATTTGTATTGACACTATTAAACTGAGAGAAAATAAATTTTAACATCAAAAATCAAATGGTTTTTTAAGCTGGCTGATGAAACAAGTAGCATAATAGGGGTATAGCCTAGAAAATGACAGGATATCTTTGCCATCTTCACATCAGAGAGAGATTTCATATCTAGAGCATAGAAAGTACTCCAAAAATCAAACATCAATTGCCTCATCATTCCTTAAACAGGTTCAGCAGTAAACAATCCTCAAAATGTCTATGGAAAAAGTAAGTAGGAACTTGGAGAATGTATTAATGGAATGCAGTGGAAACCTTTGGAGATATGTCCCTTCAGCAACCATGGCTTTTATCAGGAGAAAAAATAACAATAAATACTAAAAAGGATGTGTGTAAAGAGGAATGTAACCATCTATACCAGTCTGGGCTATGTATCTGTAAGAGTCTTACACAATATCCTACAGTGATGCATACACTCACAATACATAGCTCTAGGAATGGCTGAAGTTCTCACCACTACACTACTTGTACCACATTCACCGTACACATTTTCTAAATGTCCTCTGTAATTTTTCCTTAAGATTATATCCTCAGAATTTCTGTAATGGCTTCTAATCATAAAAACAATACTAATTCCTTATTTAGCCTAAACCAGGACAAATACCTTAGTACAGTCTGGTTTCTCTCTATTCCTTGGATTTTTTTCAACTTCCTTTGTATTTATTGAATTTCAGCTCACTTTGGATACTTCTTTCTATATAGAAATTCTTTCCACAATTCAGTCCTATTATAGCTTGGTCTTTCAATTCCTTTTTTAAACAGTACCTCAAGACAAAGACGAGGAAACCTATCCTGATATCAACTCCAACCTACCATACAATTCTTTTTACCTTCCTAGGAGATGTTAGTAACTAAAATTAGTTTACATATTTATATTTTTTACTTGCTTTTGTTTGTTTTATTTTAGATATAATTTTACTAAAATAAAAATATCTCTTTTTATTTTTATGGCCAAGACTGAGCTAACTTTCCAAAAATATTTGTTGGTTGGCCACATTAAACTCAATGTCACATAGTATAAAAACAAAAATATAGATAAATTATATGCTTGTGATTATGAATGCTATTGACAATACTTTCACATACATATTTATTATATTTTTATATATTTTGTGATGTCTTTTGAATATATTGGTCTTTTGTCAGATTATATTGTTTTATTTATGTTATTGAATTAAAAAAAACTTTCCCTGCACCCTAGACACACAACTATTGCCAGAAAATGTGTTGCAAATATTTTTGCTTTGTAGGTAACAATCTCTTAGAAGTGCTTTGAACTAAAATCTTGTTATTTTTTAAAGATCAACTCATCATTTTGATTCTTTTATATGTTATGCTTTTAATGTTTGCCTATCTCAAAATTACAATTATTTTCCCCTTTTGTTTTTCTGCAAACTTTATGTTTATAGCATTAATCTATTTAGAATATCACAAGTGATGGATTGGTTCAGATATTTTTCGGATTCATTTCTGTGTAAAATAAGTCTTGTTTTTCTGGAACTATCTATTGAAAGGATCATCCATTCACTTTTGTTTACATCCTGCTGAGCAGTGGTGGCACATATCTTTAATCCCAGCACTCACGAGGCAGAGGCAGGTGGATTCTTGAGTTCGAGGCCAGCCTGGTTTACAGAGTGAGTTTCAGGACAACCAAGACTATACAGCGAAACCCTGTCTTGAAAAACCAAAAAAAAAAAAAAAAAAAAAAAAAAAAATTGTTTTCACATCTCCATCAAAATTCAGCTGCTTTTAGGTACACTGTTTTTCAGGCTCTCTATTTATGTTGATTTGATGCTTCTTTGTATTTTTTGTCAGCATCTTGATAATAATAGCTTTATAGTAAGTAAAAATTGGATTATGATGCCATTCTAGTTCACTGCTTTTCTATATAAATTTTAGAGTCAACTTGTTAATATCTATAACATAGCCTGTTAAGATTTAAATTGCATTTACATTGATTCAGTAAGTCAAGAATGAAACATTTACTCTGTAATGAACCACACAACAAATAATTTAGAATTTCTGTTATGTATATTCTCTTTCACTATTGTTGTAACTTCTTTTAAAGTAGAAAACCATAAAATTATAATGATTAATTTACAAGCAATAGAAAAGAGACTAGTAAACATGGCCTATGTTATTTATAAAATGTGGAGTCTCTCCATGTTTATCATATAGGATTTATGTTTTATTGATATGTTTAATCTGTACACATTTCAATTTGCAGCACATATATCTTCCTCATCATTATTATTTATTATAGTGAAAACATATAAGCTTGTTTCTTCTGAATCTTTCAGTATATTGAATCACTCAATCTGTAACTACTATATGGTTATTTTTCCTTGTTTTGAACTTTTGTTGATTATCATATCCTTAAAATTTCTTACAGTTTGAGTTATAAGTGTCCTGCATATATTTTCTTGCAACGCTTCCTATGTGTTTGGTTTAATTAATATATTCATTTATTTTCTTTTCCATTTGGATTTTAATTTCAGGTTGTTGCTTTGGGCAAACATGTAGAAATAAATTATAGGTTTTTTTCAATTAATTTCTTTCTCACAATATTTAAGAATCTAATATATTTAGGATATTTCTTAATCAATTACTTTCATATACCATAATATTTTGGTAGAATAATGATAGCACATTGATTTTTAATATGTAGCTCTGTCATCTCTGTATCTTATTGTGCTGATAAAACTTCCATTACTTTGAAGAGCAGTGCTAAAGAAAGTCTTTCTGTATTTATTAATGAGATTGTAACAGTCACTGTTCTAATATTCACAGTTGTCTTACCTTTTTCCCCTTGTATTTCTTTTAGGTAAAGGAAAATTAATTCATATCCAGTAGTATGATAATAGAATCTTTTTTAAAAAAAATACAGTTTAAAATAAGTTTAACTAAAATTTAGTTCTATCATTTTCTGCATATCTTTTTTCATTTTAATCCTTCCCATGATTTCCCTACTCTCAAATTAATATTCTATTTTCTTTGTTTATTGCTGTTATTACACACAAGAATATATATGCATGGTTATGCATATGCACAAATATATAAACAACATTCTGAGTCTGTTTCTGTTATTTGTGTGCATATTTCAATGTTGATCTTACTGAGTTTAATAAACAATATAGAGGCTCATCCCAGGAAACATTAATTCTCTCAGTTTCATCTGTCATTCATTGATGATCTTAATAAGAATTGATTTTGCAGTGGGTTTTACTTTTAATTTTTCATTTACTAATGTGACCATAAGATTTCTTACTTTTTATCTGTTAATATGTGTATTACTTTCCCTTATTTTCGAATTGAGGCTTGAATGCCTACAGTAATTCTTACATGGATCGAAGGTAGGGCAGGAATTAACATCTTTGTATATGGATTGAACAATGGAAATTTACTTAAAAGTGTGCTGTTAAGTTTTCTATCATGCTAATATTTTATTAGTGTATGCTATTGAGGAATATTTATTTTTGCACATATATATATACATATATAAATATATATATATATTATCTATCTATCAACCTATCTATCATCTATGTATGTATGTTTGTATCTATCTATCTATCTATCTATCTATCTATCTATCTATCTATAGGTATACTCATTTATGACTATACATATGAACAAATAATATAAATTTTGTGAAATTTACTGATATAATTAAAAAATTTATGAGACAAAATATTCTGAGTTATCTAATATTATTTATGTCTTCCCCAGGCAAAATACTAATTTTACTTGAGTATATTTGAAAGAAGAAAATATATTCTGTATTTGTATGTTGTATTTACTTTGCAATATAAGGCTAAACAGCAACATTAGTGAAAAGCCATGCTGTTGTAATATCACAAATTCTTTTTCCATAGAGCATCATAGAAATCTGGTTGAAGTGCTCCATCAACTTTGATTTTCTTGAACTATTTGTATGGTTCCATATTGGTACACTAATTGTGACTATGCTCTCTTCTTCGGTTATTAGAATGTATTTATTTAGTAGCAGTTATGTGAGGGGCTATGCATATAACAGTGTATGTGAGCTGATATCAGAGAACAATCAAAGTGAATCAATTTGTTCTTGATTTTAATGATGTGAGCCCCAAGGATAGAAATCAGGTCATCAGCACAGAGCCACTTTAATAGCCTTATGATAATATTTTAAACATTTTTTACAATGTGAATTTAAGGATCTCAGGACAAGGAAAGAAGCCATCTCTCTGTACTGTCATAAGGTAACAATATTTCTACCTCTTTATATTATAAATGACTGGTACAACTGCATTCTGGACAAAAATATCTAGTTTGGGTTATGCAGGAAGGAAAGATCAACACTCTATTATAATTGAAAATAAAAAGAGAAGTGCTTAGTTCTGTCAACCAAACACAAGCTAGGATCCTCTGGAAGAAGAAAAACTCAATTGAGAAAATACATCAAAGAAATTGATTTTTTTAATTTTCTATATTCTTTGTTTACATCCCAAAGGCTTTCCCCTTTCCCAGTTTCCCCCTCACCATATGTCCCATAAGTCCTCTTCCCTCTGCCCATTCCCCAAACACTCCCCCCATTTCTCTCTTTGAGTTCTCTCCTACAATACTGGATCAAGTCTTTTCAAGACCAGGGTCCTCTCCTTCCTTCTTCTTGGGAATCTTTTGATTTGCTAATTGTGCCTTAAGTATTCAGAGCTTCTGGATTAATTAATAGCCACTTATCAGTGATTGCATTACATGTGTATTCTTTTGTAATTGGGAGGCTCACTTAGGATGATATTTTCCAGTTCCAAACATTTGCCTACAAATTGCATGAATTCATTATTTTTAATTGCCGAGTAGTATTACTTTGTAAGAGATTGACTTAGCCAGATCTTTCATTCACGTTTTAGATTTGGGATTGGTAGGAAATTAGTAGTCCACTCTGGGTGTTACCTTTGGTCAGGTGGTCCTAAGTTATATAGATATCAAGCTGAATAGGTCATGAAGAACAAGCCAATGAACAGCATGCCTCCATAGTCTTAAGGTCAGTTTCTGTCTTACCTTTATTTAAAAAACAAAAACAACATCAGGGTATGTAAATGAAATAAACTCTTGTCTCCACTGTTTCATACATGGTAATCAATTTCACATGCACCCACTTAGTAATTGTTTACTTCAAAATCTCAAATAAACTGTGCTCAATAAAATACCATGTTATTATGTTACCATAAAACCTGTGAACCACTCTGGAAATCAGTCTGGCGGTTCCTCAGAAAACTGGACATGATGCTTCAGGAGGATCCAGCCATACCACTCCTGGGAATAAACGCAGAAGATTCCCCAGCATGCAATAAGGATACATGCTCCACTATGTTCATAGCAGCCTTATTTACAATAGCCAGAAGCTGGAAAGTACCCAGATGTCCCTCAACAGAGGAATGGATACAAAAAAATGTGGTATATATACACAATGGAATACTATTCAGCCATTAGAAGCAATAAATTCATGAAATTCTTAGAGAAATGGATGGAGCTGGAGAACATCATACTAAGTGAGGTAACCCAGTCTCAAAATAATACCCATGGTATGCAGTCACTGATAAGTGGATATTAGCCTAGAATCTTGGGACACCAAAGACACAATTCACATACCAAATGATGTATGACAAGAAGAAAGGAATGGACACTAGTGCTGGAATGGATCAAAGCATCAGTGTAGGGGAATACCAGAACAGGAAAGTGGGAAGGGGTAGATGAGGGAGCAGGGGGAGAGAAAAGGGCATGTGGGACCTTAGGGGGGTGGGGAAACAAAAAAAGGGAAATGAAATGTAAATATAGAATATATCCAATAAAAATTTTTTTTGACTAACAAAAAAAAATAAAGTGTCCTTTTTCCACATTTTTTTCTGTCAAATACTGTGGTTTTATGTCTTTCTCTGTATAGAGAGCACAGTTAGTTGTACTTTAAACTCATAGCCATTTTCTATTTAAAAATCCTCAGCAGAAAAGAGCCAGTTATTGCAATTCATCTTTAAGAAGTACATGTCAAGGTCATGCAAACCTATCAGAATAGTAGAAAATGTAATTGGAGAAACATATTTTAAACCCTGACTTTTATTCTATAGAGGTTACAAATTTAAAAAACAAGACTTCCCAAACATCTGCTGCACAAACAGCCAAGGCTGGCCAGTGTTCACTGAGCTCATCTCACTGCCAAATGTGGGAGGAATGCTGGCTCCAAATGGAGTGGATTGCAAGGAGGCAAACTACACTGGGTTCAGGAAATGACAGCAACCTGGGAAGGAAATGGTGCCAAGATTTCTCGGAATTGCATACGCATGTCCGTTTGCTCTGTATCTGCCACATGGTGAATCCATTTTGGAATAGAAGCTGCAACATAAGAGATGCTTAAAAATGACATTTTATATCAATGGAAAATAAAATTAGCTACAGATGGTGAACACCCGCTCATCTTCTATTACCTGCAGTTACAAAGGTGGTAATTTACAAGTGAATTATCTTACTTGGATACAATCACAGACTTTAGTTAGGGAATTTCTGTGTTTCTGCTTCTGCCTCATACTTAATGCCTCACATGTTACCTAGAGTTAAGCATCCATCATTACACTGAGAAAATGTAATGTTGCAGAAAAAGACTTGAGAGACAAAGGAAAGCAGAGAAGTTCATTGGAAATATTAAAATCAATTTGAATTTTAAAGGTTTATAATGAGTACCAGAAGAGTAATACTTCTATTTTATAAAACAACTTATTTGGTAGTTTCATTTTGTAAATGATTAGATGTGCAATGCCTTCTGAAGATCAAGAAATATATGGTATATCAAGTCAGGGCCCTTACAAAAGTGCCAATATGGAGATTGGATCATTTCATTTACTTTATGTCATGTTTTGATGAAAATAAATTTAAATTATAAGAATAATCAAACATCTGAAAAACCATAAAGAACATTTAGAAAAGGCTAATGATGTTCTCCGGCTCCATCCATCATTAGCCTTTTCTAAGTGAGGTAACCCAGTCTCAAAAGAATACCCATGGTATGCACTCACTGATACATGGATATTAGCCTAGAATCTTGGAACACCAAAGACACAACCCTCATACCAAATGATGTCCAAGAAGAAAGAAGGAGTGGACCCTGGATCTGGAATGGCCAATGCATCAGTGTAGAATACCAGAACAGGGAAGTGGGAAGGGGAGGATGGGGGAACAGGGGGAGGGAAAGGGGCATATAGGACCTTTGGGGGGGCGGGGAACCAGGAAAAGGGGAATGAAATGTAAATAAAGGATATATCCAATAAAAAAGGCTAATGAACTATATTAGAAACACATATATGCATGGCTTGTTAAGTTTGCAACAATCACATAAGGAGTAAATATGTATTGTATTTGCATATTTATTTAGAACCTAAATCACTTGATAATAAAGTTTGAATGTTTAAATATGTAAGAAAATAGTATTTTTCCATATAGTGAGATGTTATTTTCTCAATATGTTTTCTTGTTTATATTTTCTTTATAACTGGTGGACTGCAACTCCTTTTGGATGTTTAATTCCTTCTTTTCATGTATTTTTATCTATATATTTTACTTTACTACCATACATTTTCAAAAAGTTGCTTCAAATAAATTTTTTATCTTAGCATATGTTTCTTCACCAGAATCATCTGCAACCTCCAAGTATTTGAGATGATGTAGTACTTTTATAATTTCTTGCTCAACTGCATTTGAAAAAAATAATTGGAGAGAAATATCATTGTGATATAAAATTTCCAAATATTGTTCTTCACCAAAATATGTATAAGCATCATACATTTAAATTAATATTTTTCAATTTATATTGTTATCAGAGCTATATATCCCTCCTCTCTCTCAGTCTCTCCCTCTTTCTTGTTTTCCCCACCATCCTTTCATCCTCCCTTTTTCCTCATTATGATGGAGACCACCCATCGATATCAACCCATGTTGGCATATCAAGTTCCTGTAAGAGTAGGTGGATCTTCTCCAATCGTGTCTAGGCAAGGGAACCCACTTTGGAGATAGGTATCTGAATGCAGGCAATAGGCAGATATAGCTTTTGATCATTCTGTTAGGAATTCTAAATGAAGGGCAGCTATATAAGTGTTACATACAGAGACATGTATAGTTTCTGGTGGGTGAAACTTCATGGGTCTCTATGGGCTCAGGTGAATTGAATCTATGATTTCTTGCGGTATACTTGACCTCTCTGAACCCTTCAATCCTTGAGTACCTCCCTCCATGCACACACACTTCCACAGAATTCCCCAAGCTTCACCTAATTTTTGGCTGTGGGTCTCTGTACCTGCTTCCATCTGTTGCTGGGTGAAACCTCTCTGATGACATTTATGTTTAGACCTGTCTGGAAGTATAACAGAATATTGTTCATAGTGTCAGGGGTGGGCTGACTTTCATGGCCTAGGTCTAAATCAGAGCCCGTAGTTGCTTGGGCATTTCCTCAAGTTAATCTCCATCTGTATTTGTACCCCTGGATATTTTCTTGGCAGGAGAAAATGTGGGCCCATCATTTTGTGATTAAGTTAGTTTCAAAGCCCATCTAGTAGAAGCCTTTTCTGTAAAAAGGGGATGGCCATTAGATTTTGCATGTCCCCATCACTAGGAGTTTTTGGTAGGGTCATAAACAGATTTCTGGGAGTTTCATTTTCCTAGTGAATCTACCAAATTAATTGTTAAAATGATTGTACAAGTTTTCACTCCCACCACATGTCAAGGAGTGCTCCCCTTGCTTCTGCATCCTCACCAGCATTTGCTTTTTCTTGAGATTTTTTTTTTTTTAAACTTGGCCTTTTTCACTAGTATAAGATTAAACTTCATACTTGTTTGGATCTGCCTTTCCTTAATGAGTAAGAGTGTTTAATATTTCTTCAAATGCTACTCAGCAGTTTAAGATTTCTCTTTTGAGAATTATGTGTTTAGAATTGTGGCCATTTTAAATTTGATTTTGATTATTTGGGTTGTTAATGTCTAATATCTTGAGTATATATATATATATATATATATATATATATATATATTATGGGTACTGTTAATTTGTCAAATGAATGGTTGGTAAAGACCTTTCCCATTCTCTAGGCTCATATTTTATCCTGTTGATGGTATATGCTGCCTTACAAAAATTTGTCAGTTTAATGAAGTCCAATTTATTAATTGTTGATCTTACTGCTTGAGCTGTTGGTGTTCTGTTCAGGGAATTATCTACTATGCCAAGGTTATTCCCCACTTTCCTGAATCTCAGATTTAGTGTATTTGGTGTCAAGTTTGTGGGGCAAGGGACCGTGCCAGGAAAAATGGTAAGACTCAATAGGTTCAGAACTCAAAGACCCTTAGACTTGAGCATGGTAATCATTTTACCTACTCCTGACCAGGTCTATGTCATATAACCACAGAATCTCCATAGAGAAGACCTTGACAATCTGTCATGTAGGGGCAGCATCCTGAAACCTCTCCACATGCAGATGAGGCATAACTATCATCTCACACCAAGCCAATAGAAAGAATCTGCTTTTAGATCCCAAAATATACATAAGACCCTGTCCACAAGGAATAAAAGTGTGAGAATTGTTTCACCAAATGTCATCTTGGAGTGCCTGTAATATAAGAGCTGTGATTATTTAGCATCTGGGATCTGCTTGAATATGCTGTAGCCACTTCCCCTCCTTGACTCCTAGCCAACTGCTATCCAGCTAGTCCTCCCCAAAACTGAATAACCCCACCACACTGTACTGGCTCTGAAGCAACTGCAGCAGCTGCTGAAGAGACCTAGCAACTTGCCCAGATCTGACCCCTACCTCTCTACTCAGGCTTCTGGGTAACATCTCACCTTCTAGACCCACAACAGCCACCTCGCAGCAGACTCCCCCTTTTCCCCTTCCAGTTTCATGTCACATAGTTCTTGTTTGGTTAGAGTTAACACAAGAATTTTATATTGTTCGTCACTATGGTGAAGGGTATTGTTTCCTAATCACTTTCTCAGCCATTTATAATTTGAATAAAGGAGGACTAATGATTTTTTAAACAAACATTTTTTTTTGTCCAGCCACTGTGCTGAAGTTCTTTATCAGTTGTTGGAGTTTTCTGATATAATTTGGGGATCACTTCTGTATACTGTCATATCACATGTGTATAAAGTTCCTTTGATTTATTTTCTTTCCAATTTATTTAACTTTTATCTCCTCTAGGTTTTTATTGCCCTAGCTAGTAATCCAAGTACTATATTAAATAGATATGGGGAGAGTGTGCAGTCTGGTCTTGTCCCTGATTTTCATGGAATTACTTTGTAATTTTCTCCATTTAATTTGATGTCTTTAATCATCTTATTTTACGTTGCTTTTATTTTGTATAGATATCCACCTTGTATCTCTAATCTCTTTAAGATTTTTATCATAAAAGAGTGTTGTAGTTTTTTTCCACAGGCTTTTCAGCATCTATGAGATGATAAGATAGAGTGATTTTTATTCTTTCAGTTTGTTTACATAGTAGATTGCATTGATGGATTTTCTTATGTTGAAGCATACCTACATCTCTGGTATGAAGCCTAATTTATGTGAATGTTGTTTCTGATGTGTTCTTGTATTCACTTTATGAGTATATTATTAAATATTTTAGCATCACTGTTCTTAAGAGAGATTGCTTTGTAATTCTCTTTGTTGAGTCTTTGTGATGTTTAGGTATCAGGGTGACTGGCCTCATATAACGAATATGGAAATGTTCCTTCTATTTCTTTTTTGTGGAATAACTTAAAGAGGATTGCTATTATGTCTTTTTTGAAAGTCTGGTAGAATTCTTCACTAAAGCCATCTGGCCCTGTTTTGTTGTGTTTTGTTTTGTTTCCTTTGGATTTTTCTAGTGTTCATTGTTTGATTTGTTGTTGGTGGTGGACTTTTGTTTTGTTTGAGAAAATTCAAAGACTGCTTTTGCTTCATTAGGCATAGTACTATTTATAGTGCTTATCTTATTTTTATCTAATTTTTATATGCAGTATGATGAACAATATAGTTCATTTTCTTTAGACTTTCTAATTTTGTGAGGGCACAGGTTTTTGAAATGAGACCTAGTGATTCTTTGGGTTTCCTTGCTATCTTTTGTTATGTCCCCATTTCTGATTTTGTTAATTTGGATATCATCTATCTGTCTTTTAGTTAGTTTGGCTAAGAATTTCTGTCTCTTATTGATATTTCCTCCAAAACAACTCTTGGTTTCCTTGAATCATTGCCTTGTTCTCTTTGTTCACAACTTATTATTATCAGCCATGAGTTTATTTCCACCCATCTAATTTTCTTGTCTTCTTCTTTTTTTATTATAAAGCTTTCTGTTGAGCCTTTATTAGTATGAAATTTCATTAATTTCTTAATGACAGCATTTACTATCAACATTTCTCCTAGCTCTCCTTTCATTATATCATATTGAGCATCTTAGCATTAATTTAATTAATTAGGAAGTCTTTAATTTTTTTTTGTAAATATTCCTAGACCCATTGGTCATTGAATAGTAAGTTGTCCAGTTTCCCTAAGTTTGTAGACTTTGTGTTGTTTATGTTGTTATTGAAGTCCAGGTATATTCTATGCTGTTCTGATAAAATCCATGAAACTATTTCAGTCTTCTTATATCTATTGACACTTGCTTTGTGACTAAATATATGATAGATCTTTGAGAATGTTCTGTAAATTGATGGAAGAAGACCTATTCTTTTGTGTTTGTGTGAAATGTTCTTTATATAATTCCTGGGTCCATTTCATTTATAGATTCTGTTTGATTATTTCATGGTTTAGTTTCTGTCTGGATGCCCTGCCCATTGGAGAGAGTGAGATTGTGAAGTCTCCCACTACTAATATGTGGGTTTCAATGTGTGATTTAAGAATTAGAAATGTTTCCTTTATGAATAAGGGAACCCCTCACATTTGAAACGTAGATGTTCAGAATTAAAAGATCATCTTGTTGAATTTTCCTCTGGTGAGTATGAAGAAGCCCTCTCCATCTCTTTTGAATAATTTTGATGGAACCTCTATTTTATTAGACATTAGAATGGATATTGATGCTTATTTCTTGGGTCCACTTCATTAGAAATGTTTTTTTCTAGCCTATACTCTGTTGTTGAGAAATGTTTCTAATGCAATAGAATGATATTGCATTAGATATCGATGCAGTTTTTGCATCGATTTTGTTAGCCTGTCTTTTTATTGAGACATATAAAGTCCAATGATATTGAGATATATTGGTGATCAGTGACTGTTAATTTTTTTGATGATGATGTGGTAGTGTTGTGTATGTGTGCTTCAGTTCTTTTGGTTTTCCCTTGTTTCTTGAGTATAGTGAACCTCCTTTGTTTGGAGTTTTCCTTCTAATATCCTGCAATCCCATGACATTAAGAGATATTTTTGACCAATGATTGTTAATTAATTTTGTTTTGATGGTGGAAGTGGTGATGGTAGAGCTAGTGGTGGTGTGGTGGTGGTGGTATGTTTGTGTATGTGTGTGTGTATGTGTGTGTGTGTGTGTGTGTGTGTGTGTATACTTCCCTTCTTTTGGAATTTCTGGTGTGGAATTATTTATTTCCTGTATTTTCTTGGGTATGGTTACCATCTGTAAGTTGATGTTTTAAGTATCTTCTGTGTGGTTAAATTTATGGATAGATTTTGTTTAAATTTGGTTTTCTGATGGAATACCTTTTATTCCCTTTTGGTGTTTCAATGTTTTGGTGGGTATAAGAGCCTGTGTGGGCATCTGTACATTCTTATAGATTGTAAGACATCTGCCCAGCACCTTCTCTGTTGAGAAGTTAGGTATAATACTTATAAGTTTCCCTTTATATGTTACTTGGCCTTTTCCCCTTGCACTTTTTAATATTCTTCCTTTGTTCAGTTTCAGTACATTTGATCATATGTGGTAGGATGATTTTCTTTTCTTGTCAAGTGGTATTCTGTAACATTCTTGTTTATAGGCATCTCTTTCTTTAAGTTAAGGTTTTCTATGATTTTGTTGAAAATATTTTCTTGCTCTATGCACTGATCCTACCAGGGAAGTACTGCTCTGCAGGGAGTGATTTGACTTCTTGCTTTGAAGGTCAGGCCTCAGCCATCTTAACTCCAGTAACTGGGTGTGCTATTACAGCCAGGAGACAGGCATCAGGAACAGAAAAACTTCTGGGTCCATCAGACCTATGCCTGTACCCAGGGACTGGCTGGATTCATGGTCCTCTGTGCACCAATCTTACCAGTAGAGAACCTCTCTGCAGGGAGTGATTTGATTTCCAGCTTTGGAGATCAGGCCAACATGATCTTATCTCAGGCTACTGAGCAGTCAGGTTCAACCAGGAATACAGGGAACACAGGAGTGGCAGAGCAGCTAAAACAGTGTCATTCAGGGCTATACTTGCACCCAGGAGATGGGAAGCACCACAGCACTCTATGCCATGGGAGAGCTGGTCACCTAGCAGTGCTGAGACAGGCTTGCAGGTCCACAGGAAAGAGAAACAGCCACCAGAGACAAGAGTACCAACTAACACAAGAGATATCCAGATGATGAAAGGCAAACATTGGAACATTACCAACAGAAATCAAGACAACATGGCACCATCCAAACCCAATATTCCCACAACAGCACGTCTTAGATACCCCAACACACTTAAAAAGCAAGATTTGGATTTTAAATCACAGCTCATGATGTTGATAGACTGCTCCAAGAAGGACATAAATAACTCACTTAAAGAAATACAGGAGAACACAAGTAAATAGGCAGAAGCCATTAAAGAACTACGGGAAAGCACAACAAAAGAGATGAAAGAAGTGAACAAAACCATCCAGCATCTAAAAATGGAGGTAGAAACAATAAAAAAGTCACAAAGGGAAACAACTCTGGACATAGGAAAGAAGTAAGCAGTCATGGATACAAGTATCAACAACAGAAAACAAAAGATAGAAAAGAGAATCTCAGATGCAGAAGATACCATAGAAAGCATTGAAACAACAGTCAAACGGAATGAAAAATACAAAAAGCACCTAACCCAGAACATCCAGAAAATTAAGGACAAAATGAGAAGACCAAACCTAAGGATTATAGGTATAGAAGACAGTGTAGATTTCCAAATTAATGGACCAGTAAATGTCTTTAACAAAATTATAGAAGAAACCTTCCCTAACCTAAAGAAAGAGATACCTGTGAACATGCAAGAAGTCTACAGAACTCAAAATAGTTTGGACCAGAAAAGAAATTCCTCCCATCACATAATAATTAAAATACCAAATGTACTAAACAAGGAAAGAATATTAAAAGCATTAAGGGGAAAAGGTCAGCTAACATATAAAAGCAAACCTATCATATTTACACCAGACTTCCCCCCAGTATCTATGAAAGCCAGAAAATCATGGGCAAATGTCACACAGACCCTAAAGGAACACAAATGCCAACCCAGGCTACAAAACTCTCAATTACCAGCAAAACTTTGAATTAGCATAGATGGAGAATCCAAGGCATTCCATAACAAAAACAAATTTACACAATATCTTTCCACAAATCCAGCCCTCCAAATGATAATCAATGAAAAACACTAACAAAAGGAGGAAACTACACACTAGAAAATTCAAGAAATTAATCATCTATTAACAAAACAAAAAGAAGAGAGAAACACAAACATAACTCCACCTCTAATAACAAAAGTAACAGGAAACAACCATCACTTTTCCTTAATATCTCTTAATATTAGTGGACTCAATTCTCCAATAAAAAGACACAGACTAACAGACTAGATACATAAGCAGGATCCACCATTTTGCTCCATACATGAAAATCATCTCAGGCACAAAGACAGACACTACCACAGAGTAAAAGGCTGGAAAACAATTTTCTGAGCAAATGATCCCAAGAAATAAGCTGGTATAGCCATTCTAATATCAAATAAAATTGACTTTCACCCGAAAACAATAAAAAATTATAAAGAAGAACACTTCATACTCATCAAAGGAAAAATCTACCAAGATGCATTCTCAATTCTGAACATATATTCTCCAAATATAAGGATACCCACATTCATAAAAGAAACTTTACTAAAGCTCAAAGCACACATTGCACCCCACACAATAATAGTGGGAGACTTCAACCCCTCACTCTCATCAGTGGACAGATCAGGGAAACACAAACTAAACAGAAAAACAGTGAAACTAACAGAAATTATGAACCAAATGGATTTAACATATATATATATATATATATATATATATATATATATAGAACATTTTATCCTATAACACAAAAATATATCTTCTTCTCCTCAACACTTCACAGTACTGTATCCAAAACTGACCATATACTCGGTTACAAAACAGACCTCAGCAGATGTAAGAAGATTTAAATAATTCCAATAATAACAACAACAGAATTTAAATTATAAAAAAACAACAGAAAGTCCACATACATACCAAAACTGAACAATATTGCACACAATTATAAGTTGTTCAAGGAAGAAATAAAGAAAGAACTTAAAGACATTTTAGAATTTAATGAAAATGAAGGCACAACATACCCAAATATATGGGACACAATGAAAGCATTGCTAAGAGGAAAACTCATAGTTCTGAGTGCCTCCAAAAAGAAACTGGAGAGAGCACACACTAACAGCTTAACATGACAGCTGGAGGCTCTAGAACACAAAGAAGCAAATACACAAAAAGGAGTAAACAAGAGGGAATCATCAAACTCAGGGCTGAAATCAAACAGAAGAAACAAAAAGAAGTATACAAAAAATCAACCAAAGCAGGACTTGGTTATTTAAAAAAATCCACAAGATAGATAAACCTTTAGCCAAACTAACCACAGGGAACACAGAGAGTACCCAAATCAGCAAAATCAGAAATGAAAAGGGAAAAATAGCAACAGATTCTGAGGAAAGCCAAAAATATCATCAGATCCTACTACAAAAGTCTATAGTCAACAAAAGTGGAAAATCTAAATGAAATGGACAATTTTATAGACAGATACCAAGTTCCAACATTAAATCAGGATTAGAAAAATGATCTAAACAATCACAAAACCCCTAAAGAAATTGAAGCAGTCATTAATAATCTCACAATCAAAAAGGGCACAGGACCAGATGGGCTCAATGAAGAGTTCTATCAGTCCTTCAAAGAAGACCTAATACCAATTCTCTTCAAACTATTCCACAAAATAGAAACAAATGGAACACTACCCAATTGGCTTTATGAATCTACAATTACTCTGATACCTAAACGACACAAAGACCCAAAAAATAAAGAGAACTTTAGACCAATTTCCTTTATGAATATTGGTGCAAAACTACTTAATAAAATTCTTGCCAACTGAAGCCAAGAACACATCAAAAAGATCATCCACCATGATCAAGTAGGCTTCATCCCAGGGATGAAGGAATGGTTCAATATACAGAAATCCATTAATGTAATCCACTATTTAAATAAACTAAAGGAAAAAACCCATGAGATCATTTCATTAGATGCAGAGAAAGCATTTGACAAAATCCAACATCTCTTCATGATAAAAGTCTTGGAAAGATCAGGAATTCAAGACCCATAGCTAATCATAGTAAAAGCAATATACAGCAAACCAGTAGTCAACATCAAACTAAATGGGGAGAAACTTGAAGCAATCCCATTGAAATCACTGACTAGACAAGGCTGTTCTAGCCTTCTTTCCTGTTCAATATAGTACTTGAAATCCTAGCTAGAGCAATTAGACAATGAAAGAAATTCAAAAGGATACAAATTGGAAAGGAAGAAGTCAAATTATAACTATTTGCAAATTATAAGATTAAACAATTAAGCGATTCCAAAAATTCTACCAGAGAACTCCCAAAGCTGATAAATCACTTCAGCAAAGTGGCTGGATAAGAAATTACCCCCAAAGAAATAAGTAACCTTCCTCTACTTAAAGGATAAGCAAGCTGAGAAAGAAAATAGGGAAATGATGCCATTCACATTAGTTACAAATAATATAAAATATGTTGATGTGACTCTAACCCAGCAAGTGAATGATCTGTATGACAAGAAATTTAAGTCTCTGAAAAAAGAAATTGAAGATTTCAGAGGATGGAAAGATCTCCTATGCTCACGGATTGGCAGGTCTAATATAGTAAAAATGGCCATCTTGCCTAAAGAAATCTACAGATTCAATGCAATCCCCAACAAACCTCCAACTCAATTCTTCAAAAAGTTAGAGAGAGCAATTTCCAAAATTACCTGGAATAACAAAAAATCCAGGATAGCAAAAACCATTCTCAACAATAAAAGAACTTCTGTCAGAATCACCATCACAGACCTCAAGCTCTACTACAGAGCAATAGTGATAAAAACTGCATAGTATTGGTACAGGGACAGGCAGGTAGATCAGTGGAATAGAAATGAAGACCCAGAGATGAACCCTCACACCTATGGCCACTTGATTTTTGACAAAGGAGCTAAAACTATCCAGTGGAAAAAAGACAGAATTTTCACAAATGGTGTTGGGTCAACTGGAAGTCAACATGTAGAAAGATGTAAATTGATTCATTCTTATCTTTCTGTACAAAGCTCAAGTCAAAGTGGATCAATCACCTCCACTTAAAACTAGACACACTGAATCTAATAGAAGAGAAATTGGGGAAGAACCTGGAGCACATGGGCACAGGGAAAATTTTCCTGAATAGAACACCAATAGTTTATGGTCTAAGATCAAGAATTGACAAATGGGACTTCATAAAATTGCAAAGCTTCTATAAGGCAAAAGACACTGATAATTAGGAATATACAGCAACCAACAGATTGGGAAAAGATCTTTAACAATCCTACATCTGATAGAGGGCTTATATCCAATATACACAAAGAATTCAAGAAGTTAGACTCCAGAGAATCAAATAAACCTATTAAAAATGGGGTACAGAGCTAAACAAATTATTCTCAACTAAGGAATACCAGATGGCTCTGAAAAACCTAAAGAACTGTTCAACATACTTAATCATCAGGGAAATGCAAATCAAAACAACTCTGAGATTCTACCTCACACCATGCAGAATCACCAAGATAAAAAACTCAGGGGACATAAAGTGCTGGAGAGTATGTGGAGAAAGAAGAACCCTCCTCCATTGCTGATGGGATTGCAAGCTGGTAAAACCACTCTGGAAATCAGTTTGGCGTTTCCTCAGAAAACTGGACATAGCACTACCTGAGGCCCCAGCTATACCACTTCTGGGCACATACCCAGAAGATGCTCCAACATATATTAAGGATACATGCTCCACTATATTCATATCAGCCTTATTTATAATAGCCAGAAGCTGGAAAGAACCCAGATGTCCCTGGACAGAGGATTGGATACAGAAACGTGGTACATTTATACAATCGAGTACTACTCAGCTATTAAGAACAATGAATACATGAAATTCTTAGGCAATGGATAGAGCTAGAAACTAACATCCTGTGTGAGGTAACCCAATCACAAAAGATTACACACAGTATGCACTCACTGATAAGTGGATATTAGCCCAAATGGTCATTATACTCAACATACAACATATAGACCACATGAAGTTCAAGATGAAGGAAGATCACAGTGTGGATACTTTAATCCTTATTAGAAAGTGGATCAGAACACCTATGGCTCACAGCCAACCAATAGAAAGAGAATAGTGTCCCCAATGGAACAGTTAGAGAGAGGACCTATGGAGCTGAAATGGATTTGCAGCTCTGCAGAAGAAACAATAATATGTACCTAGCAGCACCTCCAGAGTTCCCAAGGACTAAACCACAACCAAAGAGTATACATGAAGGGACTCACTTCTACATTTGTAGCAGAAGATGACCATTTCATCAATGAGAGGAGAGGTCCTGTGAAGGCTCAATTCCCCAGAATAAGGAAATGCAAGTCAGGAAATTTTTGGGGGGGAGGGGGATGATGGGATAAGAGGTTTTCAGTGGGGTAACATGGAAAGGGGATAACATTTGAAATGTAAATAAAGCAAATATCTAATAAGAAAAATTTTTTAAAAATGTATATATTTTCTGGACCTTTAAGCTAGGAGTGTTCCCCTTCAAGTACTGCTATTATTCTTAGGTTTTGTATTTCTTAGTGTCTCAGATTTCCTGGATATTTTATGTCAAGAACCTTTACATTTAATTTTTTTGCTGATGTGCTTGTATCTTCTACAGTAATTTCTACATCTGAGATTCTCTCTTATATCTCCTATATTTTGTTCTTGATGCTTGCACGTGTTATTACTGCTCTCTTACCAATATTTTCCATCTTTAGGCTTTCCACAATTTGTATATTCTTTATTGCTTACACTTCCATTTTCGGGTCTCAAACATTTCTATTTATTTCATGCATGTGTTTGATTTTATTTTCCTGTATTTCTTTAAAGGATTCATTTATTTTCTCTTTAAACATATCTATCATAACCATAAACTTGGATTTATGGTTAGTCTCTAGTACTTTAGCTGTTTTAGACTATCCATGGCTTGCTGTAATAGGATAGGTGGGATCTGATGGTGATATATTGCCCTGGTTGTTATTTCTTTTGTGTTTAAGCTGACTTCTAGCAATCTTGGATTTGCAGTTATTATAGACTGAAATTATGATTTCTTGGTTTAGCTTTGTTGGATGTGTGTTTTTTAATGCTTTTCCCTTAAGTTCAGTTTTCTCTCTACTAGTCAGCAGATGTTGGAGTTCTGATAATTAGCTAGTATACAGGCTCTCTGAGGTATTTTCCCTGTTTTGTTTTGTTATGTTTTGTTTATTTGTTTGTTTTCTTTTGTTTGCTTTTTTTGCCTGTATAACCTCTTGGACTTTGGGTGCTGCCCTTGACTTTGTGGATATAGTACCAGCATTGTATGGAACACCAGGTGCTAGCAGTCCACTGGGAAAGCATCCCTGGGTGTGGGCTATAAAGCAGTTTTCCGGGAGCAGGGTACAATGTTAGGCTTATGTGTATGTTTAGAAAAATATGTACATGATTTACAATCACTTTTGACAGGGCCTTATCTAGTTGTTCTTGGTAACTGCAACCCTCCAGGAATATAAGCAGTGTTGTAGAGCAAGAAATTATGCATGGGGTATCTGGTGCAATATACCATCGTTGGTTGTGCTTTTAGGTGAGTTTGAAGACAGGGTTTTGGAGTGAGAGGGATTTCCTGGTATTCTCAGTGTCAGAAGACCTCCAGGAAACAGTCAGAGTTGTGGCAAAGGAAATGGTGCACAGAATATAGGGTGAAATTTACTTGGGTTGGGGAAACATTGCAACATTATATATTTCTGTTACTTTTACATATTAATGTATTTGGATATGAGGAAGCATAAACATGCCATGTCACATGTAGAAGTGAAAGGGCAATTTACTAGAATCAGTTCCCTATCTTTAATATGTGGGTTCTGAGGATTTAAGGCAGGTCATTAAGATTATCAACACTTGGTTCTGATGCTGCTTTAAGAAAGCTGACTGTGTGTTTATGGAGAGAAAGTCAGTAAGAAGCACATTTTATGGCTTCTTCTCTATTTTCTATCTTCAGATTCTTGTCCTGTCTTCCTCCAAGCAATTAACTTTTAGATCACGAAGTAAAATAAAGTCTTTTCTCTGAAATGTATTTTGTTCATGGTGTTTTATCACTGCAATAGAAACCCTAACTGAGACAGAAACTGGTACAGAGTCATGTGGTAATTCTTTCATAGATATGACCTTGGAGAGGCCCTCCAAGTGCTTTGGATCCTTTGGCTAGAGAGAACCATAAGTGTTCATGGTTTTCTCAGTAGTACTCAGAATTATTTAAGATAGTGCATAGTGTAGATCATAGTGATATCTCAGAAAAATGGTTCTAGAGCCACTTAAAGAACTTATAAAAGCCATGTGTAATTCTTTGAATACATAACTGCTAAGCAGAAGCTTCCTTACTAAAGTATTCAATACTGGTCATTTGGGGCTGTAGAATCATCTGTGATTAGAAAAGACCATCATCATTGTGGTAAAAACTTATGAAAAAAATGTTTCTCTAGAAAATCATTGTGAAGTTGTTTTTCCGAGGTGGCCAATGTAATATTTTATGCTGACAGCTGAACTCCAGAGTGCATAAGGATCTCAAAGTTGTTATAGGGTTTGAAAGTATGAACAGATCATGGAAAACAGCCAAGGCTTAGCACTATGAGAGGCCAGGCGAATGCATTGAAGTTACAGCATCAGTTATAATGAAACTCTAGGAATGAAGAAGTCATGGAGAGAAATTTTAGCTTGTCACCATGTAACAGGGTCACAGTCCTTGAAGGAATATTAATTTTTAAAGATGAACCTCAGATGAAGAGCAAGAACTTAGAATTTTGTATATGTTAGTACCATGGGAAGAACACAAAGGACAGCAGCAGCTGGGATGTGGAGGCAGTCTGAGCCTTACTCCATAGAAGACATTATTATTTGGAGAGGGGCAGAGCTGGAAAATAGAGCAGTCACCATATTAATATTTGTTTAGAAGTTAAGATAAATTATTACAGAATAAGTAAACCAAATGAACAAAGAAAGAGGGTTATAGTTTTAGCTATCCTGGGTTTTTTGTTATTCCAGATGAATTTGAGAATTGCTCTTTCTAGCTCTATGAAGAACTGAGTTGGGATTTTGTTTGTTTTGTTTTTTTTTTTTTTGAAACAGGGTTTCTCTGTGTAGTCCTGGCTGTCCTGGAACTCACTCTGTAGACCAGGCTGGCCTCGAACTCAGAAATCCGCCTGCCTCTGCCTCCCAAGTGCTGGGATTACAGGTGTGTGCTACCACGCCCGGCTCTGAGTTGGGATTTTGATGGGGATTGCATTGAATCTGTATATTGCTTTGGGCAAGATTGCCATTTTGACTATATTAGTCCTGCCAACCCACGAGCATGGAAGATTTTCCCATTTTCTGATGTCTTCTTCAATTTCCCTCTTCAGACACCGGAAGTTTTTGTCGTATAAATCTTTCACATGTTTGGTTAGTGTCACTCCAAGATACTTTATATCATTTGTGGCTATTGTGAAGGGTGTCATTTCCCTAATTTCTTTCTCGGCCTGCTTATCCTTCGCGTATAGGAAGGCTACTGATTTACTTGAGTTGATTTTATAGCCAGCCACTTTGCTGAAGTTGTTTATCAGTTGCAGGAGTTCTCTGGTGGAGGTTTTTGGGTCACTTAAGTAAACTATCATATCATCTGCAAATAGTGATAGTTTGACTTCTTCCTTTCCCATTTGTATCCCTTTGACTTCCCTCTGTTGTCGAATTGCTCTAGCTAGTACCTCAAGTACTATATTGAAGAGATACGGCGAGAGGGGACAGCCTTGTCTAGTCCCTGATTTTAGTGGGATTGCTTCAAGTTTTTCTACATTTACCTTGATGTTGGCTACTGGTCTGCTTTTACTATGTTTAGATATGAGCCTTGAATTCCTGTTCTTTCTAGGACCTTTAGCATGAAAGGATGCTGAATTTTGTCAAATGCTTTTTCCATCATCAACAGCAAAAGAACTTCTGGGGGAATCAATATCCCAGACCTCAAGCAATATTACAGAGCAGTGGTATTAAAAACTGCATGGTATTGGTTCAGTGACAGGGAAGCTGATCAATGGAATAGGATCAAAGACCCAGAATTGAACCCACACATCTATGGCCAATTGATCTTCGACAAAGGAGCTGAAAACATCCAGTGGAAAAAAGATAGCCTTTTCAACAGATGGTGCTGGCTCAACTGGAGGTCAACATGCAGAAGAATGCGAATTGATCCACTCTTATCTCCTTGCACTAAACTCAACTCCAAGTGGATCAAGGATCTCCACATAAAACTAGACACACTAAAACTAATAGAAAAGAAACTGGGGAAGACCCTTGAAGACATCGGCTCAGGGGAAAAATTCCTGAACTTATGCTCTAAGAAACAGAATAGACAAATGGGACCTCATAAAACTACAAAGTTTCTGTAAGGCAAAAGACACTGTCAAAAGGATAAATCGGCAACCAACAAATTGGGAAAAAATCTTCACCAACCCCACATCCTACAGAGGGCTAATCTCCAATGTATACAAAGAACTCAAGAGGTTAGACCCCAGAAAACCAAATAACCCTATCCAAAAATGGGGTACAGAGCTAAGCAGAGACTTTTCACCTGAAGAAATTCGGATGGCTGAGAAACACCTTAAAAAATGTTCAACATCACTAGTCATTAGGGAAATGCAAATTAAAACAACCCTGAGATTTCACCTCACACCAGTCAGAATGGCTAAGATTAAAAACTCAGAAGACATCAGGTGTTGGCGAGGATATGGAGAAAGAGGAACACTCCTCCACTGCTGGTGGGAATGCAAGCTGGTACAACCACTCTGGAAATCAGTCTGGCGGTTCCTCAGAAAACTGGGCGTGATACTTCCGGAGGACCCAGCCATACCACTCCTGGGAATATACCCAGAAGATTCACCAGCATGCAATAAGGATACATGCTCCACTATATTCATAGCAGCCTTATATATAATAGCCAGAAGCTGGAAAGAACCCAGATGTCCCTCAACAGAGGAATGGATACAAAAAGTGTGGTATATATACACAATGGAGTACTATTCAGCCATTAGAAACAATGAATTCATGAAATTCTTAGAGAAATGGATGGAGCTGGAGAACATCATACTAAGTGAGGTGACCCAGTCTCAAAAGAATACCCATGGTATACAGTCACTGATAAGTGGATATTAGCCTAGAATCTTGGGACACCAAAGACACAATTCACATACCAAATGATGTATGACAAGAAGAAAGGAGTGGACACTGGTGCTAGAATGGACCAAAACATCATTGTGGGAGAGTACAAGAACAGTAAAGTGGGAGGGGGTGGATGCGGGAGCAGGGGGAGGGAAAAGGATATGTGGGACCTTTGCGGGGTGGGGAACCATAAAAAGGGAACTGAATTGTAAATATAGAATATATACAATAAAAAAAGAAAAAAAGAAAGAGGGTTATATATAGGTTAATATAAATCAATATATGGTAAAGTGATAAAATAGAGTGAAACTGACATGAATGTGCAAGTGAAAGATATAGAAAAAGTAACAGAAAAGAAAGGAAGAGTAAAGAAATTCCTCCTGCAAAGGGATTTTATCACCTGTAAAATTGTCAATAAAGAGCAAACGTAACACAGTTATATGAAAAAATCAAAGGGATATCAATTAATCCAAAACATTATACATTTTTATCTGAATGGATTTTTTAAGTTCACAGTTTTTATCATCTTAAGAACATCTTTTTTTAAAAAATTGCAGTGAGCAGATGATCAAAATAACTTCAGCAGTCTATTGAACTAGTTTGTATGCAAAAACACTACACATAAAAAGGGTGACTATAGCCATTGTCTTCAAGTGGTACCACATGTACCAAGATAAGCTTCTCTTGTATCATAAAACAAGTCCTACTCATGCATAACAACCATAGTTCATTATTACATGCAAACTGACAGCAATGGAACAAATAAACCTTTGATAACAATAGAATACCCATGCAAATTTGAAGTATTTAAGAGTTGAAATCATTTTAGCAATCCACAAATAAGCTATACCCTCACAAGGAAATTATAAATATTTCAAATTGATATTAAAGAGCAACATGTCAAAATAAAATGATGATTAAAATACTTTTCAGAAAATATAAAAATATTCATCTGTGAATAGCAGATCTCTATCTGCTAGTGCAGATGAAGGTGACCTGATATGTTCTAAGGAATGGATGAAGCACAACTTACAGAACTATAAATATAATTAAAACATAACTTATAAAAACCTAATGATACATATTTCAAGGTGATTTAAGACTATGTATACATATTGAATAATCTAGACAGATATAAACATTTTAAGAGACTCTTACTAGGTAGATTTAATATAATTTCTGTTAAAGATTTCTAATTATGTTTTTAAAATGAGCATTGAAATGTTTAAATACTGTATGGATCACTAGAAGAAATTTACTAAAACTAGTGAAAACAAAACTATACTAAATTTATATGAATCACTTAAATGTACATTTTGGTACATATCTGTATGTCTCTATATCTACATATAGATATATTGATAAATAGATAGAGAGATATAGGTATTATCACAGGAACATTTGTATTAAAAGACAAAGAAAAAATGTATTATCATTCACTTACAAATTAGGGAAGAAATGCAACTCTTTGTGTCATTGAAAACAAGCACAAAATAAATAAATATTAAACATAGTAATATAAATTAATTAAAAGAGAAATTCATGAATTTATTGTAATATCACTTGCAAATCCTACTCAAAAAAAGGTAAAATCCACCAAGAAGAGCTCTCAATACTGAACATCTATGCTCCAAATGCAAGGGCACCCTCATTCTTAAAAGAAACCTTACTAAAGCTTAAAACACACATTACACCTAACACAATAATTGTGGGTGACTTCAACTCTCCACTCTCCTCAATGGACCGATCAGGAAAGCAGAAACTAAACAGGGACACAGTGAAACTAATTGAAATTCTGGACCAATTGGATTTAACAGATATATATAGAACATTTCATCCTAAAGCTAAAGAATATACCTTTGTCTCAGCACCGCATGGTACCTTCTCAAAAATAGACCATATAATCGGTCACAAGACAGATGTCAACAAATACAAGAAGATCGAGCTAATCCCATGCCTCCTATCAGATCACCATGGAGTAAGAGTGGTCTTCAATAGCAACAAAACAACAGAAAGCCCACATACACATGGAAACTGAACAATACTCTACTCAATGACACCTTGGTCAAGGAAGAAATAAAAAAAAAGAAATCAAAGACTTTTTAGAATTCAATGAAAATGAAGGTACAACCTACCCAAATCTATGGGACACAATTAAAGTAGTGCTAAGAGGAAAACTCATAGCTCTAAGTGCATCCAAAAAGAAACTGGAGAGAGCATACACTAGCAGCTTAACTGCACACCTTAAAGCCCTGGAAGAAAAACAAGTTAATTCACCCAGGAGGAGTAGAAGACAAGAAATCATCAAACTCAGGGCTGAAATCAATCAAATAGAAACAAAGAGAACCATACAAAGAATCAACAAGACCAGGAGTTGGTTCTTTGAGAAAATCAACAAGATAGATAAACCCTTAGCCAGACTAACCAAAGGACACAGAGACAGTATACAAATTAACAAAATTAGAAATGAAAAGGGAGACATAACAACAGAAACTGAGGAAATTCAAAAGATCATCAGATCCTACTACAAAGGTCTATACTCAAAACAACTGGAGAATCTGGAGGAAATGGACGATTTCCTAGACAGATATCAAATACCAAAATTAAATCAGCATCAAGTAGACCAGATAAATAGTCCCATAACCCCTAAAGAAATAGAAGGGGTTATAGAAAGCCTCCCAACCAAAAAAAGTACGGGACCAGATGGTTTTAGTGCAGAATTCTACCAGACCTTCAAAGAAGACTTAACACCAATACTCTTCAAACTATTCCACAAAATAGAGACAGAAGGGACACTGCCCAACTCATTCTTCGAAGCCACAATTACGCTAATACCTAAACCACAAAAAGATCCAACAAAGAAAGAGAACTTCAGGCCAATTTCTCTGATGAATATAGATGCAAAAATACTAAATAAAATTCTTGCTAACAGAATCCAAGAGCACATCAAAATGATCATCCACCATGATCAAGTAGGCTTCATCCCAGGGATGCAGGGATGGTTCAATATACGGAAACCCATCAATGTAATCCACTACATAAACAAACTGAAAGAATAAAACCACATGGTCATCTCATTAGATGCTGAAAAAGCATTCGACAAAATTCAGCATCCTTTCATGCTAAAAGTCTTGGAAAGAGCAGGAATTCAAGGCCCATACCTAAACATAGTAAAAGCAATCTACAGCAAACCAGTAGCCAACATCAAAATAAATGGAGAAAAACTTGAAGCATTCCCACTAAAATCAGGGACTAGACAAGGCTGCCCTCTCTCTCCATATCTTTTCAATACAGTACTTGAAGTTCTAGCAAGAGCAATTAGACAACATAAGCAAGTCAAAGGGATACAAATTGGAAAGGAAGAAGTGAAACTATCATTATTTGCAGACGATATGATAGTTTACCTAAGCGACCCAAAAAACTCCACCAGAGAACTTCTACAGCTGATAAACAACTTCAGCAAAGTGGCAGGTTATAAAATTAACTCAAGCAAGTCAGTGGCCTTCTTCTAATCAAAGGACAAGCAGGCAGAGAAAGAAATTAGGGAAATAACACCCTTCACAATAGCCACAAACAACATAAAATATCTTGACGTAACTCTAACCAAACAAGCGAAAGATCTGTACAACAGGAACTTCAAGTCCTTGAAGAAAGAAATCGAAGAAGACCTCAGAAGATGGAAAAATATTTCTAGCTCCTGGATTGGCAGGATCAATATAGTAAAAATGGCCATCTTGCCAAAAGCAATATACAGATTCAATGCGATCCCCATCAAAATCCCAACTCAATTCTTCATAGATCTAGAAAGAGCAATTCTCAAATTCATCTGGAGCAACAAAAAACCCAGGATAGCTAAAACTATTCTCAACAATAAAAGGACTTCTGGGGGAATCAATATCCCTGACCTCAAGCAGTACTACAGAGCAATTGTGTTAAAAACTGCATGGTATTGGTATAGCAACAGGCAAGCAGATCAATGGAACAGGATTGAAGACCCAGAAATTAACCCACAGGTTTCGCTGCTAGTTTAGCATCCCAATCCCATCATTGGAAGTCTTGCCTGGTTATAGTAGATAGCCGGTTCAGGCTCCACATCCCCCATTGCTAGGAGTCACCCTCATAGATTCCTGGGAGTTGTCTTTGCCTAGGTTTCTTGCTCATTCCAGAGAAGCCCACGCCCACATTCCAGTTGACTATCACTGTACTCTCTTCCTCTGTCTTCCCCCAACTTGATCCCTCTTGTTCTCATTCCCACCCCTCCCCCAACCCAGTCCTTTCCCTCCACCCTCCACCCTTTACATGGCATACCTATTTTATTTCCCCTTCTCAATGAGATTCAAGTGTCACCCCTTGGACCCTCCTTGTTACTTAGCCTCTTTGGGTCTGTTAATTTTAGCATGGTTATCATGTGCTTTATGATTAATATCAACTTATAAGTGAATTTATACTATGTTTATCTTTCTGGGTCTGAGTTACCTCACTCAAGATGATCTTTTCTAATTCTGTTTGCCTACAAATTGCATGATGTCATTGTTTTAATACAATAATGGAGTAATACACCATTGTGTGAATGTACCATATTTTCTTTATCCATTCTTCAGTTGGAGGACATGTTGTTCCAGTTTCTGGCAATTATTAATAAAGCTGCTATGAGCATACGTGAGAAAAAAAAAAAAAAAAAAAAAAAGACTTGTTTTCATTATTACGGGTTTCTTATTTTTCCAGATGAATTTGAGATCTACTCTTTCCATATCTTTGAAGAATTGTCTTGGGATTTTGATGGGTATTGTTAAACCTGTATATTTTGCTAAACCTGTATATTGTAGTGGGATGGCCATTTTTGCAAAGTTAATTCTACCAATCCATGAGCATGGGAGATCTCTCCATTTTCTTAGATCTTCTTTGATTTCTTTCTTGGGAGATTTGAAGTTCTTGTCACACAGACCATTCAATTGTTTGGTTAGAGTTACCCCAAGAAATTGTATATTATTTATGACTATTGTGAAGAGTTTGTTTCTCTAACTATTCTCAGTCCACTTATAATTTATATAAAGGACCACTACTGATTTATTTGAGTTAATTTTATACCCAGTCACTTTGCTGAAGTTGCTTATCAGCTGTAGAATTTCTCTTGTAGAATTTTGGGGGTTGTTTTTGCATACTATCATATATTATATCATCTGCAAATAGTGATACCTTGACTTCTTCCTTGCCATTGTGAATCTACTTGATGCCTTTTTGTTTTCTTATTGCTCTAGTTACAACATAGAGTACTGTATTAAAAAGATATGGGGAGACTGGCAACCTTTACTTTTCTCTGTTTTTAGTGAGAATATTTCAAGTATCTCACCATTTAATTTGATATTGGCTGTGGGTTTGCTGTATATTGCTTTTAATATGATCAGTTATTGGCCTTGAATGTCTAATCTCTCCAATACTTTTAACATGAAGGGGTGTTGTACTTTGTCAAATGCACCTAATGTGATGATCATGGGATATTTTCATTGCATTTCTTTATATAGTGAATTACATTCATATATTGAACCAACCTTCTATCCCAGGGATGAAGCATATTAGATTATAATAGATGATAGTTTTGATGTGTTCTTGGATTTGGTTTGCAAGAATCTTAGTATTTTTTGCATAGATATTCATAAGTATAATTCGCCTGAAGTTCTCTTTTTTATGTTGGGTCTTTGTGTGGTTTAGGTTTCAGACTAATTGTGGATCAAGTACCTCAACATAAAAACGGATACACTGATTTTAATATGAGAGAAAATGGGAAAGAGCTTTGACCTCATTGGCACAGGGAAAAGTTTACTAAACAGTTCCAATGGCTCAGGCTCTAAGATCAATAATTGATAAATGGTACCTTATGAAACTGGAAAGCTTCTGTAAGGCAAAGGATATAGTCAATAGGACAAACAGGCAACCTACAGATTAAGAAAGAAAAAAACTTCATTAACCCCACATCCAATAGGGGGATAATATCCAAAATATATAAAGAACTCAAAACGCTAACCACCAAAAAAAGAAAAAAAAACAATTAAAAAAATGGGGTATAGAACTAAACCAAGAATGAGCAACAGAGGAATAGAGGAATCTTAACTTTCTGAGAAGCACTTAAAGAAATCATCCATGCCCTTAGTGGTCAGAGAAATGTAAATTAAAGTGACTCTGAGATCCCACTTCATATCAATCAGAATGGCTAAGATCAAAACTTCAACTGAAAGTGCATTTTAGGGAGTATGTGAAGAAAGAGGAAGACTTCTCTATTTCTGGTGGGATTGCCAACTGGTAAAACCACTCTGGAAATCAATCTGAAGGTTCCTCAAAAAATTGGAAATGGATCTACTTGAATATCTAGTAATAGCACACTTGGGAATTTCTCCAAAGGATGCCTGACCATGCCATAGGGGCACATGTTCCACTATGTACACAGTTGTCTTATTTATGATATGTCCAGGGCCCTGACACAGTTACTAATGTTGTGGTATGCTTGCAGACAAGAGCCTAGCTTGGCTGCCCTGTTATAAGGCCAACAAGTAAATGGGAAGAGTCAGATGCAGCTGATAGCACCCAATCAATGGATAGAAGCCAGGGAATCTTGTGGCTGAAGTGGAGAAAATCTGAAGAGGAGGGTGACTCCATAGATAAAACAGAAGTCTCAGCTAACCTGGACTCCCGAGACCTCTCAGACACTTAGCCACCAACCAGGCAGCATACACCCTCAGATACAAGGCTCCTGAAACACATACAGCAGAGGACTGCCTGGTCTGGCCTCAGTGATAGATGAAGCACCTAACTCTTGAAAGATTTGAGTCTCCAGGGAATAGAGAGGCCTGGTTGGTGGGTGGGAACATCCCTTTGGGGACAGGGGTATGAGGAATGAGGTATCTGAGTAGTCAGGGAGCAGACAGGAGATGAGATCTGGCCTGTAAAAAATGATTGACAAATAAAAATGTATTAATTTAAAAAATAGAAATGACAAAACGACAGACAGTTGTTCTGAGAATATGATTCTCAGCTCCCAATTAAGAAAGAATGTAAACAGAAAGAGTAGCAATAAAACAGTGAATATTCTAATCTAGGAAGGTGATTCCTTAGTAGGCATACTGTTTCACATATCCAGGGCCCTGAAGTCAATTTCTTCAGTTTATGTCACTTCCTAAAAGGAGTGTTCTCTAAAGGAACAAAAAAAGGAAAATGGAAGACAGGTAAGAAGGAAGGAAGGAAGGAAGGAAGGAAGGAAGGAAGGAAGGAAGGAAGGAAGGAAGAGAAAGAGAGAGAGGGAGGGACAGAAGGAGGGAGGAAACAAAATCTAGAATGGAATAAATTGGAACACCTGGAAACTAAGAACAATACTAGAGACTTCAGAGGGCAGGATTAGGAAACTACCTAGGATAAAATAATCAGTAACTTAGTGATAGAGCATGAATTTTATTACTATTGTTTTAATAATTTAGAGGGTAGATCATGTTTTTGACCATTAGCCTTTCTGACAGTCTGTGCTTAAATTCAGATGAATATGTAAAGATAATCTCACCAATCAGGAGACTTCCCCACTTGAAAGACAAAGTCAGAGGAAGAAAAGAAGTCCATTTCACCATGTCTTTATCATTAATACAGTTCCTAATGGTTTGTGCTAAGGGTCTGAATTATTGCATTTTGCTATGCTATTGCAGGCCTGAAGAGCCAGGCATACATTTCTTTGCTGAAATAAACTTCAGTGATGCCAATGGATTTGTCATGTTAACTTAGTCAGCCATGAAACAAGCTGAAGGTTATATTCAACCTCAAGCATACATCCTAAAATAGATAATAAAATTGGGAAAAGTAATCCTATGGGATTTTTGTCTTAATTACAAAGAATTACAAAAAAAATCTTTAATCTGGTGAACTGAATAATAAATATTGATTTTCACTTTTCAGAAAGAAATTTATCATGGAATTCAAATTATGGCAAATTCTGAACTTGAAGATTTCACAAACAGGAACTATGTCAAAACTTTATTTACAAACATTTTTTAATCTCTTATTTATCCATTTATTTATTTGTTTACACTCCAGATTTTATTCCCCTCCTGATCTACCCTCTGACTGTCCCACAGCTCATACCTCCTTCCTGCCCCCCTGTCTCCATGATGATGTCCCTACCCCCAATACCCACAAACCAGACCTCTAAACTCCAGTCTGTTGAGGGTTAGGTGCATCTTCACTGATTGAACCCAGACTTGGCATCCTCTGCTGTGTATGTGTTGAGGGCCACGTATCTGCTGGTGTATGCTGCCTGGTTGGTGGTCCAGTGCATGAGAGACCTCATGGTTACAGGTTCATTGAGACTGCTGGTGATCCTACAGGGTTCCCCTTCTTCTCAGCTTCTTCCAGATTTTCTCTAATTCAACCACATGGGCCAGCAGCTTCTGTCCATTGGTTGGGTACAAATATTTGCATCTGACTCTTTCAGTTCTTTGTTGGGTTTATAGAATGCTGTCATGATATGTCCTTTTTTGTGAGTGTTCCAAAATAATAGTGTCTGGCCTTGGGACCTCCCGTTGAGCTTAATCCCACTTTGGGCCTCTCACTGGACCTTCTTTTCCCCAGGGTCCTCTCCATTTCCATCCCTGTAGTTCTTTCAGACAGGAACACATTATTGGTCAGAGATTGAACTGTGGGATGGCAACCTTCTCCCTCACTTGATGCCCTGTCTTCCTGTTGCAGGTAGGGTAAATAAGTTCTCTCTCCCTATGGTCAGGCATTTCATCTAAGGTACCTCCCATTGAGTCTTGAGAGTCTCTCATTTCCCAGGACTTTGGTGCATTCTGGACGGTCCTCCCAACCTCTTAACTCCTGAGGTCGCCTGTTTCCATTCTTTCTGCTGGCATTCAAGGCTTCAGTCCTTTTCCCTAACCCAATACTAGACCAGGTTCCCCTATCTGCTTTCCCTCCCAAATCCCTTGCTCTCTCCTCCCTTGTAATTGCTTTCTTCTCCCTCCCAAGAGCAACTGAGGAGGCCTCACTTGGGCCCTTCAGACTGTTGACTTTTTGAGTTCTGTGTACTGCATGTTGGGTATTCTATACTTTTTCCTTTTGGCAGATATCTAATTAGTGAGCACATAACATATATATCCATTTGGGTCTGAGTTATCTCACTCAGGATGGTATTTTCCAGTTCCATCAATTTACCAGCTAAACTAAGGATGTTCTTGTTCATAATAGCTGAGTGCCATTGTGTAAATGAACCATATTTTCTGTATCCAATCTTCTGTAATGTGGGATCTATGTTGTTTCCAGCTATTGGCTTTCACAAACAAGTCCACTATGAACACAGTGGAACTTTTACTTCTGTGGCATGGAATGGGGTATCTTTTGAGTATATTCGAAAGTATGCTTTTGCTAGGTCTTCAGGTATATCTATTTCCAAATTTTTGAGGAACCTCCAGATTGATTTTCAGTGTTTGTACCAGTTTGCAATACCTCCAGCAATGGAGGAGTGTTCATTTTTTTCTACATCCTTGCCAACATTAGCTGTCACCTGAGGTTTTGATTGTAGCCATTCTGAATGGTTTGAGGTGGAATCTCAGGGTCGTTTTGATTTGCATTTCTCTAATCACTAAGGATTTTGAACATTCCTTTAGGTGCTTCTCAGTCATTCAACATTCCTCTGTCATGCATTCTCAGTTTAATGCTATACCCATTTTTTGGTTATGTTGTTTGGTTTTTAGGTAGCTAGCTTCTTGAGTACTTCATATATTTTTTATATTATCTCTCAATTGGATGTGGAATTAGTGAAGATTTTTCCCAATCTGTAGGTTGTCAATTTGTCTTGCTGACTATGTCCTCCTTACAGAAGCTTTCCAGTTTCATAATGTCCCATTTATCAATTATTGATCTTAGAGCATGAGCCCCTGGAGTTCTGTTCAGAAAATTTCCCCCTGTGCCAATGAGTTCAAGGCTCTTTCCCACATTCTCTTCTATTAGTTTCAGTGTGTCTAGCTATATGTTGAGGTCCTTGATCCACTTGGACTTGAGCTTTGTGCAAGGTGACAAATATGGGTCTCATTTTTCAATGTATGGACCGCCAGTTAGACCAGCACCATTTATTGAAGATGCTTTTTTTTTCCCCATTGTATATTTTTTACATCTTTGTCAAGAGATCAAGTGTCCATAATTGTGTGGTTTTACATCTGGGACTTCAATTGAATTTTATTGATCAACAAATCTATGTTTATACCAATACCATGCAGTTTTTATCACTATTACTCTGGAGTAGAACTTGAGGTCAGTGATTGTGATTCCTCTAGCTGTTCTTTAATTGTTAAGAATTTTTTCAGTATTCTGTATTCTGGTTTTGTTGTTGTTGTTGTTGTTGTTGTTTTGTTTTGTTTTTTGTTTTTTGCTTTTCCAGGTGAATTTGAAAATTACTTTCTATGTCTTTGAAAAATTGCATTAGGAATTTGATGTGAATTGCACTGGATCAGTAAATTGCCATTGGTAGGATGGCCACTTTTACTATATTAATTCTGCCAATCCATGAGCATGTATAATCTCTCCATTTTCTGAGATCTTCTTCAACTTTTTTTCTTGAGAGACTTGAAGTTATTTTCAAACAGGTCTTTCACTCCTTGGGTTAGAATTACCACATGGTATTTTATATTATTTGTGGCTATTATAGAGGGATTTGTCTCCCTAATTTCTTTCTCAGCCTATTTATCATTACTATAAAAGAAGGCTACTGATTTATTTGAGTTAATTTATATCTAACCACATTGCTGAAGTTGTTTATCAGTTGGAGAGGTTCTCTGGTAGAATTTTAGGGCTCTCATGAATACCATTATATTATCTGCAAATAGCGATACATTTATTCCTTCTTTGCCATTTTTTATCCCCTTGATATCTTTTTGTTGGCTTATTTTTCTATCACTTCAAGTACTATATTGAATAGGTATCAGAGTGTCCTACTCTGACTTTTCCCTGAATTTAATTAGATTTCTTCAAGTATTGCTCTACTTAATTTGATATTGGCTGTTGATTTGTAGTAAATTGCATTTATAATGTTTAGGCATGGGCCCTGAATTCCTGTTCTTTCCAATACATTTAACATGAAGTTGTGTTGTATTTTGTCAAATGTGTTTTCTGCTTATAAGGAGATGATCATATTATTTTTCTTTGAGTTTTTTTATATTGTAGAATACTTTAATGGATTTTCATATATTGAAACTACATTATATCCATGGGATGAAGCCTACTTGATTGCAGTGAATGATGGTTTTGATGAATTCTATTGAATATGTTTTCATAGATATTCATAAGACATATTCATCTGAAGTTCTCCTTTTTGGTTGGGTCCTTGTATGTTTTTGGTATCAGAGTAATTGTGGTGTCATAAAATGAATTAATTAGTGTTACTTCTGTTTCTATTTCATGAAATAGTTTGAGGAATATTAATATCAGGTCTTCTTTGAAGAGCTCATAGATTTATGCACTAAATCCATCTGGCCCTTGTTATGTTGTTGTTGTTGTTGTTGTCGTTGTTGTTGTTGTTGTTGGGATATTTTTAATGAATTTCTCCATTTCTTTATGGAATATAGGCCTGTGTAGATAGGTTATTTGCTCTTGATTTAACTTTGGTTGGTGTTATCTGTCTAGAAAAACCATCCTTTTCATCTAGATTTTCTTGTTTTGTTGAGTATAGGGATTTTTAGTAGGATCTGATGATTTTTTGAATTTTCTCTGTTTCTGTTGTTATGTCTCCCTTTTCATTTCTGATTTTAATTTGTATACTGCCTCTGGGCTCATTAGTTAGTTTGGTTAGGAGTTTATCTATCATGTTGATTCTCTCAAGGAACCAGTTTTTGATTTGGTTGATTCTTTGTATTGTTCTCTGTTTCTATTTTGTTGATTTCTGCCCTGAGTTTGACGATTTCTTGCTTTCTACTCCTCTTGGGAATGATTGCTTCTTTTGGTTCTAGACCTCTTAACTTGACCTTAACAGCTGTGCTGTTAAGTTACTAGTGTAAGATTACTCCAGGTTTTTTTTTTTGCTTTGTTTTGTTTTGTTTTGTTTTGTTTTGTTTTGTTTTGTTTTGTTTTGTGGATTTTCCTCTTAGCATACATTTCATTGTTTCCCATAAGTTTGGATCTGATATGTCAATATTTACATTAAATTTTAGGAATTCTTTAATTTTTTTTATTTCTTCTGTGACCAAATTGTCATTGTGTTGTTTAGTTTTCAAGAGTATGTGGGCTTTCTGTTGTTTTTGCTTTTATTGAAGACCAGCCTTAGGCTGTGGTTATCTGATAGGATGCATGGGATTAATTCAATCTTCCTCTATCAGTGGAGAGTTGTTTTGTGACCAATTATATAATCAGTTTTGTAAAAGGTACCATGAGGTGCTGAGACGAAGGTGTATTCTTTTGTTTTAAGATGAAATGTTCTGTCGATATCTCTTAAAGCCATTTAGTTCAAAACCTCTCTCAGTTTCATTGTGTCTCTGTTTACTTTCTGCTTCAGTGACCTGTACATTGGTGAGAGTGAGGTGTTGAAGTCTTCCCCTATAATTGTGTGGAGTTCAATGTATGTTTTGAGCTTTAGTAGAGTTTCTTTTATGAATATGGTGCTCTTGTATTTGGGCCATTGATGTTCAGAATTGAGACTTTCTCTTGGTCGATTTTCCTCTTGATGAATATGAAGTATCCTTCCTCATTACATTTGATAACTTATGGTTGAAAGTCTATTTTATTGGCTATTAGGATGGTAACTCTAGCTTGTTTCCTGGGACCATTTGCTTGGAAGACCTTTTCCCATCTTTTTACTCTGAAACAGTGTCTGTTTTTTTTTTTTATTGAGGTGTGTTTTTCTGTTGTTGTTGCTGTTGTTGCTGCTGTTTGTTTGTTTTTGGTTTGTTTGTTTTCTTTTGTTTATTTTTTTGAGATAAGGTTTCTCTGTTAAGCCCTGGCAACCTGGAACTCACTCTGTACATCAGGCTGGCCTAAAACTCAATAATCCACCTGCCTTTGCTCCCCCCCAAAGTCCTGGGATTAAAGGCATGAAGCAACACTGCCCTGAAAGGTATGATTTTGTATGAAGCAAAGTGTTTGTCTTATTTTGTTTATCTTTTATGTCATTTTATAGGTGAGTTGAGTACATTAATATTGAAAGATATTAAAGACAGATGACTGTTGTTTCCTGATATGTTTGTTTTTGTAGGTGGCTACATGTTCTTGTGGTTCTCTCCTTTTGACTTTCTTATGAGATGCTTAATATCTTTTCTTTGGTATAGATGCTTTCTCTGTATTGGAGTTTTCCTTCTAGGATTTTCTGTAGGACTGGGTTGGTAAACAGATACTGTGTGAATTTGGTTTTGTCCTGGAATATTTTGCTTTCACCATCTATGTTGAATGAGTTGTTTAATGGGTATTGTAGCCTGGGCTGACATTTGTGCCCTCTTAGAGCCTACATAACCTCTGACCAGGCTTTTCTGGATTTCATATTCTCTGTTGATATTTTTGGTGTAATTTTGATAGGTCTACCTCTTTATGTTATTTGGCCCTTTTCCCTTGCAGCTTTTAATATTCTTTCTTTGTTCTGTGTGTTTAGTATTTAGATTATTATTTGACAAGAGGATTTTCTTTCCTAGTCACATTTATTTTGTTTTCTATAGGCTCCTTGTGCCTTTATGGCCAACCATTTCTTTAGGTTGGGGAAATTTTCTTTTACAATTTTGTTGAAGACATTTTCATGTCCTTTGATCTGGGAATCGTCTTTTTCCTCTATTCTGATTATTCTTAGATTTGAACTTTTCTTTCTTTCTTACATTTCCTGAATGCTTTGGGTTAAGAATTTTTTTTTACATTTTGAATTTCTTTGACAGTTGTATGAATTTCCTCTTCAGCATCTTCTACACCTGGGAGTCTCTCTTCTATCTCCTGTATAATGCTGGTGATACATCTGTAATTCCTAACCTCTTTCCTAGGTTTTCCATTTCCAGGTGTGCCTCCATTGGTGTTTTCTTTATTGTTTCTTCTTTCAATTTAAAGTCTGGGATCATGTTATTCAATACCCTCACCTGGTTACTTGTGTTTTCCTAATTTTCTTACTGTGAGTTATTTATATCCTCCTTATAGAACTGTATTATCTTCATGAGAGAGAATTTTAGGTCAACTTCTTTATTTTCATGTTTGTTGATATATTCAGGGTTTGCTGTGGTGGGAGAACTGGGTTCTGAGTAGTCACACATATATTGATTTCTGTTGCTTATGATCTTGAGCTTTATTCTCACCATCTAGTTATTTCTGGTGTTTACTAGTCTGGGTGAATCTGTCTGAAGACTACCTCTTTTGTCCCTGGGCTGCTTCATTTCTCCCAGTATGCCTGAGACCCTGGATGCAGCAGACAACCTGTGGGGCCTTCCAAGTGGGTACTCTTCAGAAGGGCAGAGACGCTGTTGATCTATTGCCCTAGCTGCAGTAAATCTCTTGGGAGGCCTTCAAACTGTTGGGACTCCAGAGGACAGTCTAGCTGTTGTCCTATGTGATATGTCCTTCAGGGGCCCTAAGGGCTGTGGTTTCTGTTTCTCTGAGTGCAGCAGAAGCTTTGAGTCTGTATAGTCAGTTCCCTTGCATGTCACAGAGCCCCTGGGAGTTCTTCAGACTGTGGTGTCTGTTGCTAAATTATCCTGGGTACAGAGGAGCTTCTGGGATGGCTTCAAGCTATACTGTCTTCAGGGCAGCAGACAAGTTGGAGGACAGTTGCTCATTTTCTTTGTGTGCAGCAGATCTCCTGGGATACCTCAGTATGTGGTGTCAATTGCCTGTTGGCTCTGATTGCAGTGGATCTTTTGGGATTGTTCAGGATATGGTATCTTCAGGGGAGCATACTGCTAAGCAGTGTGTCCAAGTCCTCTGGGCTCCCAACAGCAGCTCTGGGACTTCAGGGAGCTCTTACCAACTACTCTAGGTGCAGCAGGTATTCTGGGATGGCTCAGGATATTGGGTCTTCAGGGGAGTTTACTGACTATTAGTGTGCCCCAACAGAAAGAAACAGGCAAAGGAGTACAAATCTATCTTTTTAAAACCAAAATAAGCTTCTTTTTGTTCCAGGGCTTTCAGGTGTGTCATTAAGCTGCTAGTGTATGCTCTCTCCAGTTTCTTTTTAGAGGGACTAAGGGCTATGAGTTTTCCTCTTAGCACTGCTTTCATTATGTCCCATAGATTTAGGCATGTTGCACCTTCATTTTCGTTAAATTCTAAAAAGTCTTTAATTTCTTTCTTTATTTCTTCTTTGAGTAGAGTATTGTTCAGGGTCCATGTGGATGTGGGCTTTCTGTTGTTTTTGTTGCTATTGAAGACCACTCTTACACCATAGTGATCTGATAGGAGGCATGGTATTAGTTCAATATTCTTACATTTGTTGTCTGTCTTGTGCCCAATTATATGATCGATTTTGAAGAAGGTACCATGAGGTACTGAGAAAAAGGTATATTATTTTGCTTTAGGATGAAATATTCTATATATATCTGGTAAATCCAATTGGTCTAAAACTTCGATTAGCTTCACTGTGTCCCTGCTTAGTTTCTGTTTTCCTGATCAGTACATTGAGGAAAGTGGAGTGTTGAAGTCACCCACATTTATTGTGTTAAGTGCAATGTGTGCTTTGAGCTTTAGTAAAGTTTCTTTTATGAATGAGGGTGCCCTTGCATTTGGAGCACAGAAAGGGGACAACATTAGAAATACAAATAAAGAAAATATCTAATAAGCATTGTTTTTAAAAAGAAGAAAAAACAAACCAAAATAAGTAATCTATCTTAGCTGAAACACACACACACACACACACACACACACACACACACACACACACACACACGGGGTGGGGGAATGGAAGGGCCAGAGAAAGGAATCAAACACAAAGAGATGTACACCCTATTAAACACACACACACACACACACACACACACACACACACACACACACTGAAGCCTGAAGAACTTAATAGATATTTCAATATTACAGTCAGCTATTTGCAAAGCTTGGATAAAAACCATGTCTGCCCAATGTAGATCTATGTACCTTAAGAGACAAATTATAACTTATAATTATAGGCACAGAAAGATTCTAGGGAATTCATAAAATTTGGAACAGAAGAATGATTATAAAATATGAAATGTGAAATACCTGAGAAAACCATAACCATTTGGTGAATCTCAGTACAAAACAAGTTGATACATAAATTTGATTAAAGAGTAAAAGAATGGTGGTTTCCTGTATAGGGTCTTACAATGACAGTATGACACGAAGTTTCTTCTTTTTTACCTGTATTTCCATATGGAGTAGATCTCTTCATGGTGCAAGCCAGTTAAATTGAGCCTTCACAGAGAGTTAAAATCCAGAATTTCCATGAGAGTAATAATTAATAACTGAGTCTCAACAGCATAGTAAGCTGTGGAAATGAAATATTTCATTAGGACACACGTTTCCCAAGCTCTTCAGATTTCAAACTGCAATTGAAGGTCTCACTTTCTTTTACTTTCCAGGTCACAGCAGAAGGTCAACCACTACAGAAATTTTGCAAAGTAACACTGTACAGTTGAAAGCCCTATTTCTGAAAGTTCCCTAGTAGTTTTACTCATCAATAGCTTTTTCTTTCACTTACTATTTTTGTTTTATGACATTGCAGTAGGTGATTCAAGTATCTTCTCTGTAGGAATGCAGTGAATTCAGCAGCCTGCAGCAGTTGGAAATGATGAGGAGAAAACACTGGTGGAGTGTTTTAAATGTAAATTTAAATATGTAGTTCTTAGCAGAATCATGTTCCCAAATAAACTTATGAGTAATGAAAATATGCTATGTCCAAACATTTTGTAATATTAAGTTTGGTTTCATTATAAAGTGAGTGAAACTGTATATTTTCCAGACATTTTTTATACCTCTACTCAGAATGCTCTACATGAACATGTTGCCTTGTAGGTCATAAAGTCTATTAAGTCTATCAAGATAACAGTATTTAATTCCCTACTCCGAATGTAAAAGACTCTAAATGAGCCAATTCTTATAGAATACTGACCTCCAAATCCTCAAATCTTGTCTTGCATCTGAGGTTCTTCTTACCTTAGATTCTTTTTTTAAGATTCTTTCTAATTTAACAATTCTTTCTAATTTAAACAGAAGACACACCTCTCAAAAAAGACCACCCAGGTCTCCCAGAGTCTAGGCTACCACCCAGTGCTCCTGGAAGGATCCATTGCTCCAGATACATATGGAAGGTGAGACCCTTGGTCTAGGGGAGGTATAATGCCCCAAAGTATGGGAATGTTGGAGCAGTGGTGGGCAGGAGAGTGTGAGTAGGTGGGGGATCATCCTCATATAGGCAAAGTGGAGGGGGAGGGTCTATATTGATTAGGGGTGATGGAGGGGTAATCAGGAAGCAAGATATCATGGGATCGGGGCTTGGTGGAGGAGTTACCAAGAAGTGTGATATAATTTGAGATGTAAATGAATGGAATGATTAATAAAAATAAAAATAAGTAAAATATTGATATGTAGAATAAAATAAATCACTTTTGTCTGTCTGGACGTCACCTTCCACTTGTGGAGGAATCTTTTGCCTATCACATTCAAGCAGGTGTAATTCTGCAACTCTATAGTTGGCATGCACATTGTGGATAATATTTTCAAGGCTGTGTAGACAGAAGAGGATGAGCTCAGACATATTTTCTATGTCTAACCTTGTTCAATATCTAAATTTGAGAATGAAATAACTTGAATATAAGGTAGAAAATAATTGTTGACTTACACAAGCTTTAAATTCAGCATTTGTAACCTTGTGAGATTTGAGAAAATGGGAAAGATATAGAGTTCCCTCTGATATTAGAGTCCTGGCTAACAATTAATCAGAGGAAAGTATACTATTGTAATTTATGTTTTCATGAAGTTTATTAGGCAACCTACAACAGATATCACAGTTATCTGAGAACTTCAATTTACCATACTTAGAGATCGTGGCTGATAAATGGTTGTTCTACATTTTATTAGTTCCTAATTCATAATTTCTAAAATTTTATTTTCCATTATGTTTCCAATACACACTAATAAGAACTCAATTTTTATCCTTACAGTTTTAGAATTGCTTGCTGTACAGCTGCCTGAACCTGTGACCATGTCTTGGCACCAAGCAACTTCAGATGGTAGCAAAGCATGACCCATGCATTTGTGAATGGGAAGGGACATATCATCATGTTTGGGAAAGACAGCTGCTACAACTATGAATCTGTTCCAAGAAACAATATCGGATTTTCTCAGCTCATCCTCTTCTGTCTACACAGCCTTGAAAATATTGTCCACAATGTGCATGCCAACTATAGAGTTGCAGAATTACACCTGCTTGAATGTGATAGCCAAAAGATTCCTCCACAAACTGCCTAGAAGTAGAACTGTTCCAAGCATATTGATGAAACTTTCATTGCATATTGACTGACAGTCAGGGTAAATCGAATAAAGGAAACTGCTCCCACTGGTGTATCAGTATTATTATAAAGTAAGAGGAAATAAGTTGAACATTGAATGTTGTGGCTAATCACTGTGACTAGTAAATAATAGTTTATGAGACCACTTCTGAGGATTCCAGTTAATTATTTGAAAATATTTGAAGTATGTATACTAACTTCCATTATATTACTCTGGGAAGATTGAATGCTAATGATTTAGCATTTATCAACCCCACATTATTTGGCTCATCCATTATTGCAAACAGTAGGTTCTTTTACTGGTATTTACACTTTCATCTTTGTCATTAAAGTTTTGTATTAATATGAAAATTCTTTTATCTACATTCTAATATTTGGCTGATATTTTTAAATATTAGCATATTTGCCTTATGTTTGGCTGTGGGTCTCTGCATCTGTTTCTTTCAGTTGTTGAGTGGGGCCTCTCAGAAACCAGTTATGCTAGACTCCTGTCTGCAAGCATAACAGGGTATCATTAACATTTTAGAAACATGTTCTTGCACATAGGATGAATCTCATGTTGGGTCAGCACTGGTTGACCATTCTCTCAAGTCTCTGCTCCAAATCTATACCTGAACTCTGTAGAAATCCACAACAAAATATTAGTCAAAGCTTGAAAATCTTGTGGAAAAACTGAGGCAAGAATCAATAAATTCACAGGGGATAGGAAATCCACAAAAAGACCAATAGAATCAAATAACCTGGACTTTTGGGAGCTTCAAGAGACTGAATCATTTACTAAAGAAAATACATAGGTTGGATATACCCACCCCTACACATGCATAGTAGATATGTAGCTAAATCTTCATAATTATCCTCCAATACAACTGGAGCAGGTTCTGTCCCTGACATGCTGCTTGTCTGTGAATCCTGTTCCCCTAATTGTGCTGTCTCATCTGGCCTCAGTGGGAGAGGATATGCCTACTCCTGCAGTGTCTTGAAGTGCCAAGGTGGGCTGGAACTCTCAGTGGCTTTCCCTTCTCATAAGTGAAGGGAGATCATGGGACTGGGTATTGGGGAGATGAAATTGGGATGTAATATGAATAAATAAATAAAATCATGTAGAAACAGGTTATTGTCTGAGAGACATGTTAATTTCTATATACATTTTTGGTTAAGAATAAAAGCAGTAGGCTAATTCCAACAGACATAAATGCATAGATTTTTGTAAATTTGTGATTGGTAAATTTTAAATGTAATTTTATATGAGACTGTAGGTAAAATTTATAAGAATAGTTTGTACTGGCATTGATTAATGTGCATTTAAATTGATTGTGTGGGGGGATATGTGGGTGGGTATGTTTGTATGTTTGTGTGTGTATGTGCAGATTTGTGTGCACGTGCTATATATTAAAAATGTAACAGGCATGTGGGCAGGTGTTTAGAATTATATATGTTCATGTAGAGATCAGAAGTCAACATAGAATGTCTTCTCTTCTTCCTATCTACTTTAGTTTTGAAACACAGTCCTTTGTTTTTCACTAATACTCAAGGCAATGCATTCAAGATCAGCAAGTTAGGGAGCTCCATTGTCACTTAGAAAAGTCTCACACCCTGATCAAATGTAAGTTGGGGAAGAAAGTATTTATTTCATCTTATACTTCAAATGACATTTATTGTCAAGGGAAGTTGAGGCAGGAACCTGAATACAAGCTCTGTAGCAGAGACTGATGGAAAATATTACTATTCACTGGCACGTTAACCATTGTTTGCTCAGCTGGCTTTTATACACACTCCAGGACCACATATCCCAGGATGTTACCATGATGGGATGGGCTTTTCCCATCAACTGTGAATAAAGAAAAGTATTCCCAGAGTCATTCACAGAGGAGATTCTGATAGCGGAAATTGTTCAGGTCAAGCCACGTTTTTATTTCAGGTGACTAGTTTGAATCAGGGTGATAAAAACTAAATAACATTTTTCTTTTGTCAGTGTGACACATAAACATGTCACCATTAATTCACAATCTTAACATTCTTACCTATCTGTAAGATTCCATGCTAATATAACAATAAAATATAGTATAAATATAACATTCCCACCATCTTAAAAGATTTAAAAAGTTCAGTTTTTTTTAAACATCCAAAACTTCTGAGCTGTAGTCTCCTGTAAAAAATTTTAAAAGCCCTATTAAATACATTCTTAATACAAGAGGTTAAAACTAGGTTATAAATGTACACACATATACTATGAATATCAAACTACAATTAAATTCATTGCCAATAATATAAAATGTTCACTGCCCATTATCTGGGAATCACTCCTCACCATCTGGGTTCTAAATTGTTCTCATATTCCCACTTTCCATGTTCTCTGCTCCATAGCAAACAGACTGGCTCAGGCTCAGGCAGTCTGCACAACATGCCTGATAGCATCCCAGATCATTGACCAATGGCCCTATCATCTCCTTTATCCTGAGATCTCAAGACTGAAGCTGAAGCTGCATCTTCACCAGCAGCCTCTCCTTTCCTTTTCCAGAGACAAGTCTGATAGTTTCTCATGACTTCTGGAATACTGCAGCTTCTATGTGAGCAAAACCTTTAACTATTGGAGACTATACATTATGAAGTTTGACAGCCAGATTGAAACTGTGGCTCACCCTTCTGGATCACAGCATTTTTGTACTGACTCTGAGCAAATACCCACAGAGTTCTCCTCTTAATCAATACAAACTTAATCAAGTTTGTATTCTCTTACTCACTGCTGATAATTTTCAATCCCAGATAACAAATATCAATATCTCAGCAACACAAAGATTTCACTTCAGTTTTTCTGGTTTCTTGTTAATCACATCCAATTTTTCTATAATAGCTTACCAGAAACAAATTTTTAGTTGAAAATATTACACAAATATCTGTGATATAGTGTTTGAGTAACTCTCAGGCTGAAATTTCACAGGCCTGGTACCTAGTGTCTGACATGATCCCAATTTTATACACCAAGATCCCACAGCAGTTAAGTAAGCATTAAGCACACAATAGCTTTTCTAGTCCTAATCTCTATAATTATCCACCTTCATCTTAGAATGGTTCTTCAGGCCTAAAACCCACATCATAGGTGTCACACTGCAAACCCCTATTATATGGTAACCATTTCTGTTCTACTTTCAAAATATATCAAGCATTGTGTCTATTTGCATATGTATGTTCATGTAAACAGTGAGGAGTCAAATGCATGTATGATAGCTCTACCTATAATTCTTTGTAGATTTCATTTATTTATTGTATTTATTGTATATATATATATATATATATATATATATGTGTGTGTGTGTGTGTGTGTGTGTGTGTGTGTGTAGGGGGGTGCTACTTAAGTATACAATAAAAACTTAAGTATCTATGTCAAGTCCTCAATAATGAGTGTACTTATAGAAAAAATATGGTTTTCTTTTTCTTTCCAAGACAGGGTTTCTCTGAATAGCCCTGGCTGTCCTGGATCTCACACTGTAGACCAGGCTGGCCTCCACCTCAGAAATCCGCCTGCCTCTGCCTCTCAAGTGCTGGGATTAAAGGCGTGTGCCACCACTGCCTGGTGAAAAAATAAGTTTATAAATGGAAATTTGTGCTACTGAAATATACATGAATACGTTAGATTTTTTGTACAGTGAGATGGCTGGATGGTTAAAGACACTTAACAGTTGACTTGAGTTTGATTCAAGAATTCAGATGGTAAAAAGAAAAATTGATTACAGCAAGTTGTGACTCATCCTTTGATGACTTTAAAGTATCTTGACCAAATTATGGATAATTTAGATTCCTTGAACATTATTTTAAATATTGAATTCAAATCCTTGGGTAAATGGTCACAGGTTCCTTTAGGGCTAAGACTGGAATGTATCACATTTATTATTTAAAACTTAATTTAACATCTTTTCTGAAGCATTCTAGAGATCCTTATGATTTGATTAAGGTTCTCCCTCACATACAAGATTTAAAATTGGGTATGTCTGGTACTACCTGGATAGCCAAAAATGGGTAATAGGATAATCGAAAGTCCTTTGGTAGAACCAAACATGACCCTCTAATAATAATGATTAACCATAGTAATATTAATATTAATAATAATAACTACTATTAGTACTTTTTTATTATTCTCTCATACACTACTATTACTACTGCTGCTGCTGCTGCTGCTGCTGCTGCTGCTTCTACAGTAGTGGTAGTAGTAGTAGTAGTAGTAGTAGTAGTAGTAGTAGTAGTAGTAGTAAATTATGATTTCTACCTAACTCACCAACTCACCAGAGAGGCTTCCTTTGACAGGTGATGAGGAGATGCAGGAACCCAGAGCAAATCATTAGATGTAACTAAAAGAACACTTTAGAGAAATGATTGAAAGTAATACTGAAGCCATAGGGTCAATGAAACCATGAAAGCAGAGTCTACAGAATGAAATAAGCATGGCTTGAAGTTGCTCATGGAGATTGAAAAAATAGTCATGGAGCTGGCATGTGTCTACATTAGGGCTTTTGCATATATTCCATGGTAAAGTAGCTTGAGATTTTTGTGTGACTCCTAACCATGGGAGTGGGTGTGTCACTGACTCTTTTTTTTACTCTTGGGACATTTTGTTTCCTATTTTTGTCTCACACTACCTTTATATGAGGGATTAGACCTAGTTTTATTGCATATTGTCATGCTGTAGCTGGTTAATATCACTGAAAGACCTAGTTTGGAGTAGTTGACCTGGGAGAGACAGATGGTCAAGGGATGGAAATAATGAAGGAAAGAGAGACTGCATTCTGTATATATTGTATGAGAGAAGAATAAATAAGTAGTTAAATAATAAAGAAAAATAAAGCTTAACATGAAACTGAGAAAAAAGTGCTTATTACACAATCAAACAAATGGATCGTGGATCTGCAGGTTTCAGATAAATCTGATTCTATAGCAAATCTGCAATTACAACACTCCAATAGTAAGATGGAAGATGAGGAAAGAAGAATCCCTGGAAGTTCAGCCTGGATATGAAGTGGCAAAGAAGCATGCTGCATGCCTTAAACAAGGTAGAAGGTTAAAACTGACAGTCAAGGATATTTTCTTTACTCCGTGTATGTGATAAAGCACTGACATGAGCAAGCCTGAATATACATATGCACAGGTACCTACAACCAGATGTGAGAAAATTTTCCACAGACATTACAAGTAATGAACATCCTAGAAACCATCATATATACAATTCAATCAATACAAAATAGAATTCAAGGTGTAAAGGATAATGAGTTGGTAGTCAACTTTTAATGATCAAGTTTGAGAATGCAGAACAACAGAAAACAAAAAGCACATCAAAGTAGAGACCCCAGGTGTTCCATCAACTGTACAATCACTTCCTTGGCAAAAGAAAAAATCTTCTAATATTGATCTTGCAAATATATTCACTTTGAGAACTGTCTCTAAGGGAAAACAGAATTATCTTCATATGAAGCACATTATCATGTAACAATGCTTCCTGTCACAAATACTCTGAAGGAATTGAAAGTGTTGATGTTCCAGAGTATAATTTTTTATTCTAAATTGATTGTGCTGTGTTAATAAGGTAGAATAAAAAAGATACACTAGGAAATATCAATGTCCTAAGAAAAGTGTTTTAGATCTAGAAGGTGGATGGTAAACTTGTAAAGTTGTAGAGATTACCACCCTGGTGAAGGCTTTGGAATCTATCTATTAATTGATTATAAGTTTCCTCATTACATTTTTCTTTTGTTGAAACCCAAAAGTGTATGGAAGAGAATGCCTATCCACAAGGAAAGGGGAAAACCTGAGGAAAAGAGAAAATATATACATATATGAAAAGGCCACAGTGAGTACATTAGAGGCAAGTAGTGCCTTTGTGATACTGTGTAAACTCACAAATACTATGCTATTTATTACAAATTAACAATTTATTCTATCAGCTTTAGGAACACTGTAATCCTTTCATAATATATTAATAATATTTTCTCAACACTTTATGAATATATTTATCAGCTTCTCAATACACATCATAAGCAGCTCAGTTCTTGTACTCCTGCTGACTTTGAATAGTATCTATTTTGCTTTTCAAAACAAAATCAGTTTTTATAGTATTGTTTTTATCATGTCCACCAGCTTTAACAGGAGCAATTTCTTTCTGTGATCAGCATAAGTACTTTCAACAACTGAATTAAAATAGAATAAAATTGTTAGGGAAAAATGAATCTTTATTGCTACTTTTATGCATTCAAAGGAGCAAATGAAAATTCCTAGATTTGGAGTTTCAATTTTCTTTATATTGCAGAAATATATTTTTATATATTTGTTATATAAATCATTATAAACTTATTTTAGTTTCCTTCTGTTCTTGGCAAAATATAAACCAATTGATACTATTCCACTGTTTAAATCCCTTTGAAAACAAGGGTAGGAATCCAAGGTTCTTAATAAAAAAAAATTTATAAAAACCTTGCTCTTATCTATGAGCACTGAAAGGTCCAATATTTTTATTTTTTCAATATTATATTACCTTTAATTTTCTCTAATGAGGTAGTACACCCAAATATAATGTTTGAAATTTTTACATAAATTTATATTTATGTAAAATATATTTACATAAATATACATTAGAAGGAAACCTTTCATAAATATCTTCAACATATGAATTTCCTTGAAATAAATATGCTCGTGGCTTTTGTCCATAATTGTTTTTAGGAAAGCTTTTAGAGCAATTATCCTTGGACCAAGAGAGAGTATTTTACTTCCTAGAAAATTCCAGGCAGTTTACTGTGTATTTTAGCCTCATCTGTGTTCAGGGTTATATCTAGTAACACAAGTTATATCATAGGCAGGTGTCTCTCTGGTGCTTTCATATCTTTTGAGAACATGGCTTTGAAAAGGTATCATAAAACATGGTAATTGCCTTCCAAATATGATAGTAATGTCCTTTTCCTTGACCCCATCATAACCTGCTTTTTCATAGGAAATGGCAACTGTCACAGAATAAGTTTTTCACAAAGGAATATAAAATATAATTTCATAAAGAAATGTAAGAAGTCTGTTCTTTGTTTTGACAAAAATGCATGGAATATACACAAAGATAAACTTCATCACCCAATATGCGATTATCATATTGACGAACTGCACTCATCAAAGCGTAAGCTGAATTTAATCTTGTCATATTTTGCAAATTAAATCACTAACTCTCAGTACCATAGAATATGTATAAATCTGATATAGTGGGTCTTGACAATAAATTAAAATTAAATATAATATGAATGGGCCTCATTCAATCTTAAGTACTTGAAATATTGTGAAAGTTAGATGCAGAAAGAGATACCATGAGTAACCCACAAGGATCAAGCTCATAATCAGCCCAGAAGTCCTAAATACTCAAGGCACAATTAGCAAGTCAAATGATTCCCAAGAAGAAGAAAGGAGAGGACCCTGGGCCTGAAAAGATTGGATCCAGTTTTATAGACCCAGAACAGAGAAATCCTGGGGGGGGGGATGATTGGGGAATAGGTGGGGGGGAGAGGAATTATGGGACATATGGTGGGGGGTAACTGGGAAAGGGGAAAGCCTTTGGAATGTAAACATAGAATATAGAAAATAAAAATTTAAATAAAAAATAAAAAAAGACACATGTCTTTTGTTTAAGACATCCGTGATAGTTTGTATGCAGTCTTAGCAAAGTAATATTCCCAATTAAACATATTCCCATTTAGCCATATTTGGGTACCATAAATGGAAACCATATTCCCAATTAATAAGGAGACTCCAAGAAGCAGTTAAAGGATATAGGTTGAACCTTGAAATTAGGTTTAAACAGAGTTGCTTTAACTATTCCCTACTTCTTTTGAAAAATGCCCCCAAAGATATCTTTGCCAGCCACATGGCAAACAAAAGTTCCGTCTGTGTTTAAAATTATTTTTAACTTATTTTCCTGATAAGCTAGGTTTTACAACATTTCAGACCATACTTACAAAGAACTCTTTCCCTTGCAGTATTCCCTCATGGAAAATTATGTGTGCACTGGGCAGAAAAGAAGATATAATTGCAACATATCCAGGGCCACATTCAAGGTGGAGATTTAAGGAACACAACACACAAGGTTGATTACAGAGCCTGACAAGAGTTGTAGCATTTTATTCTCAATCTTCTCTCACATTCAAAAGTGAATTTCCACCCTACTAATTTTTGATACTAACATTTTATTATTAATTCTTAGAGAATTATTATTTGACATAAATTGTCAAATCATATCCAAACCTTCTATTGCAATTTCTTCCAGAACCAATACTACCTTACTACACATGCAATTTTTTGTTTTCTTTCTTCATTTAATTTTTTTCCTTGGGTTTTGTTTTCTATCTTTTCTTTAAATGTTGTCCAAATACTCTTGGATGTATGGCCAACTACTGGACCATAGGTGACTTATCTAGGGTCATATTCTGAAAGCAAACTAAGTGTCTCTCTTCCAGCATTTATCAATTGGCAACATTACTTCAGCTAGTGATGGGATTTCTGGCTCACTTCCTGACATTATCGTGGATTTTTGTTTGATCTTTTAAAGTTTTTGTTCATGTCTTCATAACTACTGAACTTTTAAAACCTTGATGTTGTGTTCAGAAAACAGTATTTCATTGTAGTCATTTGTAACTTCTGGGTGTAAACTTCTACAAAGACAGTGTCTGAGAACTTTTGGTTGTGCTGTAACACAGATGCCCCATTTGAGGCCCAGTGCTATGCAGGCTCTTATTCTCTCCAAAGTAGCCTATGATGAGCTGTGTAAACACCATGTACTACAACATTGATATCTTTTGTTTGTTTGTTTGTTTGAGACAAGGTTTCTCTGTGTAGTCCTGGCTGTCCTGGAACTCACTCTGTAGACCAAGCTGACCTCGAACTCAGAAATCTGCCTGCCTCTGCCTCCCAAGTGCTGAGATTACAGGCGTGTGCCACCACGCCTGGCTACAACATTGATATCTTGATATTGATATCTGCTATATAAATAAACTAGTGCCCCTCTCAACCTCTTTAAGGGAAGATTATCTGTACATAAAGAGGACAGTAAATTATGTCAAAATCATCTGTGCTTCCTATTTATTTTGTCATAGACTTGGACTTTTATATATTCATGTTCTTTATGCAAGAACCAAATATAAACAGCATAAATAAAATTAAATGAGATGTGAACAAAGTGTGAGTCTTTCTATTTTTATGAAAGATTTTCAAGACTCATTCAGGACTAAACTTTATGCCTTAATATACTTCAAAGGAAAAATATGGCTTTTGCATCAATTCAATTGATGGTTGAATTTAAAAGTTTGAGCTTATTAGCCAGTTTGATACTTATATTCGGGAATTGTTCAGTATATTACTCTGAGAGAACTAAATGTTGTTTGCTATCTACTTTGTGAGCTAAAGTCATGTACATTCTCATAGTTTTAACCCCTTTCCAATAAGGCAGCTTTGTAGCTATGGACTAATCCATTCATTGCTACTGCTAAGCTACCATCTTTACCACTAAGAAAACCACATAATGACACTATATCTACCTGCTTCTTTTTTTATTATCCTACTATAAAAATAGGGTGGCTGCAAAATGAACTTGTCTTATGAATCTAGGGATAGTTACAGTAAAATCAATCACTGAGCAGTCCAACAAAAAGTAAGTTTGCTGTGTCTTCCTTGGTCATGTGAGGGACAGTGTAACATTGCCACCTCCTCTGGAACTAAGTCACTAGGGTTTGGACCTACATGAATGTTGATAGCTGCTGTATACATAAGTATTGAGTGTGTATGTGTGTGTGTGTGTATATATATATATATATATATATACTGACTTTGTTGCTGCTTTTTAAAATACAGTAATTAAACTAAGATTTATTTACTGAAAATAAGGAAACCTTTACCCTGAGTATACAATAATCTTGAAGGTATAGGTCAGAACATTTGATTTTGTATATTCAGGGCATTTTTTGTTATATTATGCTCAGTGGGTTGAAAGGCTGCAATCACTACCTCCTGGAAGTTTAGGAATTTCTACAATACTAAAGGAGATGTAATGGTAACAGGAGATTAAAAATAGATCCACTTGCAGGGAATATATTTTGTTGATATAGCTTTTGTAAACATTATAATTCATAAGCCTGATTTATAAACCATCTCTGTGCTTCCCAGTCTTGATAATAACATCAAAGAGCTATTAAATGACTCAATAGCACACTCCGAGATTTTTGTTCTACACAAAGAAACTCCAATATGTTGCTGCCTGAAAAATATATACTGTAATATATAATCGCTCAAACATATACTTGACAAATTAAACAATGTGTATGTTGATATTAAAAGTGAGAAAAAATTCAACAAGGTCATTGTCTCTTTTATCTTCCTTGCATCTGAAAAGACAACAACAAATGCAAAGATTTAGTAAACACATTTCAATATACACAAGGCTTTTAGTTGCAGAGTTCATTCGAGTGCCTTAACTACATCTTAATAATAAATTGTGTAATGACAATTTTAAGGATGGTGTTATGAGAGGAAAGAGACAAATATTGAAAAGTGAAATTATCAAGACCCCAAACCTATATTTGTAGTGATAAAATACCTAGCAGGATGAATTTTACACATTGAATCTACCAGTTGTTAGATTATCTGCTATCCACAAGTGAAATTGTTATTCATTTTATACAAGTCATTCCTTTGTCAAATATTTTCCTTCTTTTTGATTTGTTTCATAATGTTCATTACAAGGAAAAGAAGTTAAAAGACATATTACATTATAAAAATTTGAATTTCAATAGATCATACTTATCATTTTTCATTCATTAATAAAAGCCTTAAATGACAATCTTGGAAGTCTCCTCTGTCATATTTTGACCTCAAACTTTTAGGAAGAAGGACTATATTAGATTCTGTGTAAACACTTGAAATATAAGTACAAGATTTCTTAAATAGGTGTCCATAATTTTTCAAAGTGTTTGAAATAATTCTGGAGTACAAGAAGAAAAGTTGGATATATGTTTTAAGGCAATCAATTGATTAAGAAAAAAATAACTATCACTGTATATTGGGAAAGGCTAGATATTTTTATAATTATTTTGATGTTAAAGTACAGAATCAAAAGTCACTGAAATTTTTATGAATATTTAAAAGAGCATTAAAATGAAGATAGAAATGAAACTTCTGCCATTATATTGGTTTTCTATTTTCCCTTTCTTCTATTCCATGCAAGTATGCATAAATTTCTTTCACTTGGGAGTGAATAATGACAACTAAAGGTGCATCATTACTGATACATTGAAAATTAACACATATCTCAATTAATGACAGAACAAATAACTTATGTGTGATTCAGAAATTTCAACTTTTGGCTGCAAGAACTTCTTATTCAATTTTTCTTTTATAATTTGTAAGTTTATAGTACACCAGAATTCCCTCAAAGCCATGATTGCTTACTGAAGAAAACCTGATATTCATCATAAACTCCTGTTTATACAATATGTATAATGTGTCCTGTGCTCTCTGGTGAACAGTAGTATTGAGGTGTCAGTGGAGAATACAGGTAAATTATATGGTCCCATTCACCCAGTGGTGGAACTGGGGTTCCATGCAACTGGCTAGCCTCAGGTGAGCAGGTTGTAACTGTTCTACCAAAGCATTTAGTTGCCTGTACCAACTGCCTATTTCTCTATCCTTATATACCCTGAAACTTCTTTGTCTCCTTCTCCTCCTTCTCTCTATTAAGATCAAAGAGGAAATAATAGTATAGTCCACAACCAAAAGCAAAACAATACCAGAACAAATGAAATATAAAGAAAGAAAAGAAAAGGAAAGAAAAAAGAAAAGAAAAGAAAACAATGATATGCAGCAACAAATATTCTATTTTGCAGGACTTGATGTTCTCTATTTTGGGGTTGAGGAGGGAGGCAAAATGTCACATCTTTAATTTTTATTTTGTTGCTCTCTGTAGTAAATTGTGTATATGAGGAATGAACTTTTTTTTAACGAGTTGCCTTCCAAGGAACCACAAAATCTTCCACATGGCTGGCACAAGATCAGCTACAGGGTTATTTCATTCTCGGCTTGTTCACAATGATTGATCTGAAGGAGAATTTCCTTCCATCAGCCACAGAGGAAGATCATTTGTCTGATTTATTATTATGGCTCATCACCTTGGAAGTTCCCTTTAAATACCTTTCTGTTAGGCATACAATCTCCATCAATGAATATATTTTATGTGACATCTACATTTTCATACTTACTTGGAATACCATTTATAAGATTTTAATTAATGTTCTACATTGGAAAATTTGCTGTTTTAGCATTTATTGCTGAACATACATTTCTGCTATGTTTGATGAATGTCTCCTCAAAGAGATGTGGGTAATCAACTTTACTTTTCTAAAACAATGTACGTGAAATATACTGTACTATATATTGAAGACTTCTATATGGATATATTGAGTATAAGCCATATAAAAATTCAAATAGAAATGAAAATCAGGTTCTTTCAGTATATTGTTCATTATTGAAAATAAATATTTTATTTTCTTTATATGTAACTGATTCTAACTGAAAAACTTTTATTTGACTTTAAAAGACATTATTATATTCCATGAAGCTTCTTTTAGTGTCATAATTGATTTTTGTCTGATTTTCACTTTAATAGCAAAAGTAGGATGCATTTTTAGCTAAATAAAGATTAATAAAAATAATAAGATAAAGAAAACTTGATAATTTTTGCAAATTTGGGTGCATGAAAAATAAATTCTTTGAAATTATGATATATCAATAATAATCTAAAGAATCTAATTCATAACATAATTCAGCAAAGAAAATACACATGTTAAATAAATTCTGAAGTGTGAGTGCAAATTAAATTTCTTGATATTGTTACAAACTGAAATATGTCTTAGTACGAAAGATCATGTGTCATACATGATTTTGAGACTTGTTCATATTTAATATATGTATGGTGCACTGATATGTAATACTAAAAGAGTATGCCCTGAGAAGAAAGGAAATTCAAGAAATAGGAAAGTTTTCTATATGTATGTGAGTATCTTACTGTTTTCTATTTATACAAAATATAAAATTATTTATTTTATTCATTACATTTCTTAGAATACTTGTCAGTAATTAAAACTACATAGTGATATATTACAAGAAAATAAAAATCAAGTGTAATATTTACTTGAATATTATTTATGTAAGTTTCAACTCATTGATTCTTGTATTCTCTACTACATTGTGTTGCTCAGCGACATTGTAATATCATGTCATAGATTTCAGTATATCTGTATTTATAAATATCTTTTCAACTTGATTTTGTAAACTTAAATGAAGAAAACTTGTCTGTATACCTAAAAGCCAGAAAAAATAATACAACAGCTTTAGGGGCACTGATGTTGTAAATGTTAAATAGAAAAAATAAAAGACAAGATGTATTCACACTTTCAAACCTGAGACACATTCGCCTTACTCTACCTGCACTGGTATAAGCACTCCCTAATTTCCATTTTCTGAACAATGTTAACTACTTAAAATATTTTTATTGGACATATTCTTTATATATATGTATATTGTTTTTTATATTCTTTGTTTACATTCCAAAGGCTTTCCCCTTTCCAGTTACTCCCCTCACCATATGTCCCATAAGTCCTCTTCCCCCCAACCCATTCCCCAATCACCCCTGCTCCCCACAATTTCTCTGTTCTTGTACATTCCTACAAAACTGGATTTAGTCTTTTCCAGACCAGGGTCCTCTCCATCCCTTTCTTGGGAATCTTTTGCTTAGCTAATTGTGTGTTGAGTATTCAGAGCTTCTGGACTCATTAATATCCACTAATCAGTGATTGCAATTCATGTGAATTCCTTTGTGATTGGGTTGATTCACTTAGGATGATATTTTCCAGATCCAACCATTTGCCTACAAATTGCATGAATTCATTATTTTTAATTGCTGAGTAGTATTCCCTTGTATAAATATACCACATTTTCTGTATCCATTCCTCCAATGAGGGACATCTGGGTTCTTTCCAGCTTCTGGCTATTATAAATAAGGCTGCTATAAACATAGTGGAGCATGTGTCTTTATTGCATGCAGGGGAATCCTCTGGGTATATGCCCAGGAGTGGTATGACAGGGTCCTCTGGAAGTGTCATGCCCAATTTTCTGAGGAACCACCAGACTGATTTTCAGAGCAGTTGTACCATCATGCAATCCCACCAACAATGGAGGAGTGATCCTCTTTCTCCACATCCTCACCAGTACCTGTTGTCTCTTGAGTTTTTAATCTTAGCCATTTTGACTGGTATGAGGTGGAATCTCAGGGTTGTTTTGATTTGCATTTCCCTGATGACTAATGATGTTGAACATCTCTTAAGGTGCTTCTCAGCCATCCGAATTTCTTCTGGTGAAAATTCCTTGTTTAGCTCTGTACCCCATTTTTAATAGGGTTATTTGGTTCTTTGGGGTCTAACTTCTTGAGTTCTTTGTATATATTGGATATGAGCCCTCTGTCGGATGTGGGGTTGGTGAAGATCTTTTCCCAATTTGTTGGTTGCTGTTTTGTCCTTCTGATAGTGTCTTTTGCTTTACAGAAACTGATGATTTCCCTTTTCCTGGCTCCCCAACCCCCAAGGCCCCTTATGCTCTTTTCCCTCCCCCTGTTTAAAGCACATTTCTGATCGCTGAATCTAATTCATGCTAGGTTATAAACAATGGACTCAGATTCATCTCATAAGAATCCAGAAAGGCCTTATTGTGCTATTTGGCTCTTAGGCTGAAGTTTTGTAAAGGTTTCTTTACTTTAAAGGAATTCTTCTTTGAACTGTCCTTAAATTTTTCAACATTGCCTTCTATCCCACAAGTGGATAAAGTCTTTCCAGGCCACCTTCTTTCTATCAGCCTTTGCTATTTTTTTTCTTCCAAATTTCTTTTCATTTTTTCACCTGCCATTCTACTTGACTTGTGTTCAGGCTGATTTCTATCTCATGTCTTAAGTAAAGGATTATGGCATTTAGGTTAGGAGATTTTTGGCTTTAATATCCATTTAACAAGATTATATCAATGAGCACACAGGTTGAAGAAAATGACTGATTTGAAAATACACTGCAAGCATTTTCTTTTTTGGCAAATTTAAAAGTATTTTAATTACTGAAATATATGATATTTATCACCAACTGAGGGTTTTATACTTTAATCTGGAGACAGTATTTAATTTGGAATTAGTTCATACTACATTCAATGCATTTCTTTTTATAAGAGATTTTTTTTGTGGAACTACTTGTACAAAAGAGTATATTTCACTGTAATGTTTCCATAAATTCATTTTGCATAGTTTGACCACCTTCACCATCTCTACTGATCTGAACTGTACCATCTTATCCTTAACTGCTTGCCATATATTCTTCTATCTCCTGTAAGCTCATCTTTTATTTTGTTCTATGCCTATCTTCTCAACAGACACTAAAATAGAAGAAATCCTAGGCAGATATTATGCAGATCCTCAGAGAGAACAGCTGCCAGCCCAGACTACTGTATGCAGCAAAAATCTCAATCAGCATATATGGAGAAACCAAGGTATTCCATGACAAAACAAAATATAAGTAATATGTTTCTACAAATTCAGATGTACAGAAGATTCTAGAAGTAAAACTCTCATACAAGGAGGATAATTTCATCAAAGAAAAGCAAGACATTAATCATCTCACAACTGTAACATTAATTTTTTTCAAGTTCTATTTTTTTTGTTCTAACATTTTATTGGGTAGATGATTTTAAAAGTAAATCAAGTTCTATTTTTAATGACCTATTTAGTAATGGATCTTTGGAACAACTAACATCTCTTTTGCTGCAAACCAGCACTTCAGTTCACAGGTTAGCAGTGGCAGCTGTATCCACTCACAAAGAATTCATGCACAGAAATACCAGCAGGCAGTTTAGTAGGGCCAGTATAGCGAAAATGAATCAGCAGTGGTGGCACTGCCTAGCAGATGCAGCCCGGCTTTAGTCTCAGCAAAATTCATCAGGAGGAACCAGAAGGAACTCCAAGAGAAGACCTCAGCTGTGTCTCTCAGGGAAGCAAATATCTGTGAAGATACAAGACCCACAAGTAATAATTTCTGGATTTGGTTGGGTCACTGGGTGGCCTTTCTTTGTCTCTGCTTCATTTTTTCCCTGTGTTTCCTTTATGCAGGAACAATTTTGGTTTAAAAGATTGGAAGACAGGTGAACTGTCTTCTGTCCTAGATGGGGGCCCTATCTCTTATGGGTCTTTTGAGGTTCCACTGTTGGACATTTCAGCAAGCATCATCCCCATGGAGTCCTAGTAGCTTCTCACATCTCAAGTCTCTGCCTTTCTAGAGGATACCCCTGCACCCACTCCCCCTACTGCACATTTCTTTTCATTCTCCTGGAACTCTTGGCATTTCTCCTGTCTGCTCCATAGTTCATTCTCCCCCCACCCGTTATACACCCTTCCCTCTTTGACACAGGTATCTCCCTCCCTTTGCATCCCATGATTATTTCACCCCTCTTTCTACATATGTTTGAGGAATCCCCACTTGGGCCTTCCTTCTTGTTAAGCTTCCTGTGGTCTGTGAGTTGTATCATGGTTATTCTGAACCATTTTACTAGTACACAATTATTATAGTCTGATTGGGTCAGGATTACCTCACTCAGGATATTTTCTAGTTCTCTCCATTTGATTGAAAAATTCATGATGCAATCATATTTGGTAGCTAAATAGTATTCCATTGTGTAAATGAACCACATTTTCTGCATCCATTCTTCTGTTGTGGGACATTGGGCTTGTTTCCAGTTTCTGGCTATTACAAATATGGCTGCTATGAACACAATGGAACACGTGTTCTCATTGTATAGTGGAACATTTTTTGGGTATATTCCCAGGACTGGTGTAGCTTGAACTTCAATTAAAACGATTTCCAGTTTTCTGAGTAACCTCCAAATTGATTTCCAGAGTGTTTTTACCAGGTTGCAATCCCTCTAGCAATAGAAGAGTGTTCCTCTTTCTCCATATACTTGTCACCATGTGTTGTCACCTGAGATTTTTTTTTTTTTTTGCTGTTAAACACTAAATTTTTTTTATTGGATATATTCTTTATTTACATTTCATTTCCCTTTTCCTCCCCCCCCCAAAGGTCACACATGCCCTTTTCCCTCCCCCTGTTCACCCATCCTCCCCTTCCCACTTCCCTGTTCTGGTATCCTCCTACACTGATGCATTGGCCTTTCCAGATCCAGGGTCCACTCCTTCCTTCTTCTCGGACATCATTTTGTATGTGGATTGTGCCTTTGGTGTTCCAAGATTCTAGGCTAATATCCACTTATCAGTGAGTGCATACCATGCATATTCTTTTGAGACTGGGTTACCTCACTTAGTATGATGTTCTCCAGCTCCATCCATTTGTCTAAGAATTTCATTAATTCATTGCCTCTAATGCCTGAATAGCACTCTATTGTGTATATATACCACATTTTTTGCATCTATTCCTCCATTGAGTGACATCTGAGTTCTTTCCAGCTAAGTTTCTGTAAGGCAAAAGACACTATCAAAAGGACAAATCAGCAACCAACAAATTGGGAAAAGATCTTCACCAACCCTACATCCGAAAGAGGGCTAATATCCAATGTATACAAAGAACTCAAGAAGTTAGACCCCAGAAAACCAAATAACCCTATCCAAAAATGGGGTACAGAGCTAAACAAAGACTTTTCACCTGAAGAATTTCGGATGGCTGAGAAGCACCTTAAGAAATGTTCAACATCATTAGTTATTAGGGAAATGCAAATTTAAACAACCCTGAGATTTCACCTCACTCCAGTCAGAATGGCTAAGATTAAAAACTCAGAAGACATCAGGTGTTGGCGAGGATGTGGAGAAAGAGGAACACGCCTCCACTGCTGGTGGGATTGCAAGCTGGTACAACCACTCTGGAAATCAGTCTGGCGGTTCCTTAGAAAACTGGACATGATGCTTCCGGAGGAATGAGCCATACCACTCCTGGGAATATACCCAGAAGACTCCCCAGCATGCAATAAGGATACATGCTCCACGATGTTCATAGCAGCCTTATTTATAATAGCCAGAAGCTGGAAAGAACCCAGATGTCCCTCATTGGAGGAATGGATACAAAAAATGTGGTATATATACACAATGGAATACTATTCAGTCATTAGAAACAATGAATTCATGAAATTCTTAGAGAAATGGATGGAGCTGGAGAACATCATTCTAAGTGAGGTAACCCAGTCTCAAAAGAATATCCATGGTATGTACTCACTGATGAGAGAAATCTTGAATAAATGTAAAAGCTAGATATTGTAACTGTGATACAGCATTAGTTATTAAAACATTTAATATCAGTGAATCTTTAACCTTTGTATACCATCATCGTTCATACTTTCAAGCTGTCATTTAAGTGAAAGTCTTCATTTTTTAAATTTTAGTTGCACCCTGTAATTATTGGATAAATGATATTGAAACTTTGAGACACCAATATGGTAGAAAATTCTTCATAGAAAAATGAACTTGCATGAATTTCAGTGATAATAAGGTAACAATGTAAAAGTTATCAGACATTAGTACTTCTCCTGTCAGTTGATCCTATATCTGATGAAATACTCAAAATTTTATGTTGTTATTTCTCAGTAATTGTGATTAATTTTCCCTTAAACATATTTATATCTTCTTGCACTTATATACTGAGTTCAGCACTTTTGACTATTGGTTAAGTACCCTTGTACCACTATATTATTAACATATTTTAGAAACAATATATCATAGAAAATTATTCTGAGAGATATTGCTTGATTGGGTTTAGTTGGTAGTAATCTTCAACATATGGCTGATTATTTCTTTCCCTTTGACTGATTGTTTTGATAATTATCTATAAAGTATTAGAAAAAACTGTATAAATATATAGTAATTTGTACTTAGATACATGATTCTTTCCTTTGGAAAAGAAAATGATACTAACAATAGTAATAATTTCATATATTTTACCTAATAGAGGTTTTCTACACTTGATAGCAAGGTAACTGTAATTTAAAGCAGAGCAAAATAATAGATTTTTGTGCTCATATATCAGTGACATATTCAGTCACTATCAGAAAAGCTTTCTTCCTACAGCATATAGACAAAAATATAAAGACATACAGCAAGACTTTATGCAACAATAGAAACCATGGTATATATGGGTCTAAATGGGAAGGGTCCAACAAATCTCTTCCCTAAGAGATCATGGAAGAGGAGGCAGAAGCAATCAGGAAAACAGAGGTAAGGGGGAACAGCAGGAGAACAAAGCCCTCTAACAGAAGTGAGCAAAGCTCAGAAAAATTCAGATTAAAGCAACAACTGTGGAGCCTGTCTAGGTCTGTCCTGGTCTTTTGTCTACATATTATGGATTTCAATTTAGTAATTTTATGGGATTCCTGAATGTGTGAACAAGTGTGTCCCTGATTATTGTGCCTGATTCTAGGGTATTTTTCCTTATGTTAGGTTGCCCTGTCTAACTTTGATGTGATGCATTTGTTTTCTTATTTTATTCATTATTGTTATGTTTTATTATTTTCGTCTTAGAGGCTTATTTTTTTTCTGGTAAGAAACAGAAAGATAGTGGCTACAGATGGTAGGGGAGGTTGGAAGAAACTTGGCGGAAAAAAAGGGAGACACATTAATCAGGATGTTCTGTATGAAAAAAGATTTTATTTTTAATAAAAGAGACAAGAAAAGATATACTTGGGAAATTCATGAAGCATATCTATCAATATGCATGTGAGATCAACTCAAGAGATCATGAGAACTGAAAGAGTAAGTATATAAAACCACTGAAAAACAATTAGTCTCATGTCATTTCAATATCTTTCCAGATGAGAAAATCTATTCTTAGATTTACCTGCCATTTATCTTGAGGACAAATAATTAAGAACAACGAAGGTAAAAATCACTGCTGAATTGTTAATGTCAGGACTCCTACAGGAAGGAAGAGCCTACAGACTCTGAAGAAGGCCTGTAACTTTTCTTAGTCTAGGGTTTCAGTACTTACCCTAAAAATGATTATTTAAAATTGATTCATGGTATAATATTATCCTTAGTAACTAATATATGGCATCCAATAACACATTAAGTATAGCAATTCCAAATGTATTATGAAATATATTCTTCAATATGTTATTATATTAATAGTTTAATTTTATGGATTATAAAATAATTTGCATCTCTCAAATGTATTTCATAATGATTTCTACTTTATATTTATATAATATTCATATACAATATTTTCATATCAACGTATTTCATCCATAAAACATGGAATATGCATACAAGAGAGAGAGAGAGAGAGAGAGAGAGAGAGAGAGAGAGAGAAAAGAGAAGAGATAGTAAGTGTGGCTTAAGAAATGAACTCAAATTGTAGATTTCAGTACCTCACTTATATGACTAATCCTTAGGCAGGTGCCAGAATGACTTAGGATCAGATCATTATTCATGGTGCAAATATATAGAACAGTATGTATTTAATTCATTAAAAATTTTACTTAAAATTGTCATGAACCAAATATCAGTATCAGCAGTATAATGTAAAGTTCTATATTCTCTTTTCTTTTTATGTTTTTATTGGATATTTTCTTTATTTACATTACAAATGTTATCCTGTTCCCTGGTCCCCCCAAAACCTCCTACTCAATGCTCCTTACTCAGCTTCTATGAGAGTGTTCCCCCACCCCCACCCAAACCTTCCTCTCCAACATCGAATTCCCCTACACTAGGGCATCAAGCCTTCACAGGATGAAGGGCCTATCCTCCCATTGATGCCCCACAAGGTCATCCTCTGGTACATATGCAGTTGGAGCCATGGGTCCCTCCATGTGTACTTCTCTGTTGGTGATTTAGTCCTTGGGATCTCTGGGGGTCTAGTTGGTTGATGTTATTGTTTCTATGGGGTTGCAAACCCCTTCAACTCCTTCAACCCTTTCTCTAACTCCTCCAGTGGGAACACCATTGGGGGCCCTGTGCTTAATCCAATGATTGGCTGGAAGCATTCACCTCTGTTTTTGTCAGTCTCTGGCAGAGCCTTTTGGGCTATAGTTACATTAGGCTCCCGTCAGCTTGCATTTCATGGCATCCACAATAGTGTCCAGGTTTGGTGACTGTATATGGGATGGATCCCCAGGTGGAGCAGACAACAGATTGGGAAAAGATCTTTACCAATCCCGCATTTGATACAGGGCTAATATCCAATATATATGAAAAATTTAAGAAGTTAGATTCCAATGAATCAGATAACACTATTAAAAAATGGACTACAGATCTAAACAAAGAAATCTCAACTGATAACAAATGGCTGAGTAGCACCTTAAGAAGTGTTTAACATCCTTAGTCACCAGGGAAACACTAATACAAACAACTCTCAGATTCCACCTCATACCAGTGTGAATGGCTAAGATCAATGACTCAGGTGACAGAAGATGCTAGTGACGACGTGGAGAAAGATGAGCACTCCTTCAGTCTAGGTGGGATTGCAAGCTAGAACAATCACTCTGGAAGTCAGTCTGGCAGTTCCTCAGAAGATTACTTATAGAATTACCTGATGATCCAGCTGTACCTCTCCTGGGCATATATGCAAAAGATTGTCCTACATAAAACAAGGACACATGCTCAACTATGCTCATAGCAGCCTTATATATCATAGTCAGGACCATAAAGAACCTAGATGTCTTTCAACAGATGATTGAATACAGAAAATGTGGTATATTTACACAATGGATTACTACTTAGCTGTTAAAAGCAATGAATTCATGAAATACTTAAGCAAATGGGTGGAACTAGAAAACATCATCCTGAGTGAGGTAACCCAATCACCAAAGAACACACAAGGTATGTACTAATAAGTGGATATTAGCTCAAATACTCAGAATACCCAAGATATAATTCACAGACCACATGAAGCTCAAGAAGAAGGAAGACGAAAGTGTGGTGCTTCAAACATTCTTAGAAAGGGGAACAAAATACTCATGGGAACAAATACAGAAACATAGTATGAAAGACTAAAAAAAAAAGGTCATCCAAAGTCTCTATTTTCTTCTTAATGATTTTTTGCTTCTGTCTAAGAATTTATTTAGAATATTTTATGATGGTTTAGTACATTTATTTCATCTGAGAATTTATTCATTTATTGTTTATTTATTTAGAAAAACAGGGAGAAATTTTAAATATTCTCTAGTTAAAGTGATTCCTAGTTGCTATTTTGGGTATTGCAAAAATAAAACAATGAAAGATAAAGTTAATATCATTATGGCCAAATATACACTATAATTCTGGTAAGAAACATAGAAGAGTTAGTTCCTCAAAACTTTAGATGAGGCTGTGCCATTTACATAAGAGCCTGGATTTCTTTTCAACAATTAGTATCTATTGAGAGAGCTACATGTAATTTATATCTGACAATACTAAACAAAATTCTCTATGGTCCCAATGTCGTTAGGAGTTATTTGAAACTATTATTGAAGTCACATTTTGCTTAATTTAAATTCAATTAAATTTCTAATGGGAGTAGAATTTCAAATCAATCTTGTATTACACAATATATAAGTGAAGACCTTTAAATGTCTGCTTATCTAGAAAATTTCAAATCTGTACTATTTTAAAAGGGAAATAAATACAATGTGTTGAACACATTTCTTGGGATATTCTGGGAAGGATTCATCAGATTGCATATTAAAGAATAGACACTGGAGTTTGTCTTGATCCATACTCCCATGAAAACTAAAGAAAAAAAAAGAAAAAAGAAAAAAGAAACAGTAACATAAAATTTAGTTGAATTTCCAATTATACATTGTTTTAATAATTTAATTGTAAATGTTTAATAAAAATTAAATTTTAATACTTAATGATTTAAAATATTATGGTCATGAACTCCCTTTAAAATTTTCTTAACATTAATGACTCTCTGACTAAAATATTTTTAATATTTAGCTCAGGACTTAAGTAGCATTCATAATTATCCAGTATATGAGAAGAAATGATAACAATTTTCATACCAGAGAATTAAGGTCTGGTCTTCTGTGTGCCATACTGATGTTTTCCTTTAGAATACAAGGATGTTTTACACATGCATTTCTGCAGGATATATATATGTTTACATTTTCCCACAGACAGCAAAGTCATAACTGAAATATCAATAAAATCTTTTATAACTATAATTAGAAATATTTCCACAACAAACACTTTTTCAAGATAATGTAACCATATATCAAATTTAACTCTTATCCATGTTTCTTCAATTGCAATGTTGATTTTTATATTTTGATGAATACATCTAATAAATAGACAGTATTTCTTCCAAAATAGAAATGAGCAGACTATATTTCAAAGGTCACAATGTTACATATAATGCATAGAATGACAGTTTCTATTTCATTTGTATTATACTTTGTCCATGGTAAGCAATTCAAAACAGCAAATAAGTGTTAGTCACAAAATTACAAATAGCTGCAAATTTAAAATCTCCATATGAATAGAAGTACCTTGCCTTATATAATTATGGATCAGAAAGAAATCATTCATACTTTTAGCTTTATCAAATGTTTTGTTATTGCTAAAAATAGTCATGAAGATTATTGTCATATGCAAGAATACTCCTGTGTTCTTTATTTCTCCATCTGATGTTATCGGTGACCCACCTTCCTAGGTATTGTTAGAACATCCTTCCAGGGACTGTAGCATGTTATGTCCACTAGTTGTTTCATGTAAATATTTTTCAATTGCTTATATCACTTGTAACATCACTGTATATATGCCTCATTTCCTCCCTAATTATTTGTATGTTGTTTCAAGGCAAGGATGATATCTTGTGTAATAGTTTTTATTAATTTGATTTTTAGAAGAAAAATATTCAAGTAAAATTTTAAAAATGTCCTACATGTATTCAAAATAACTATCCAAAGTCATAGTAAGATTCTCAGAATATATTCCTCACATACTGTTTGAATTGTATGTTTAGTGAATCCTTTTGACAGATTTATTTTTTAGACTTGACTTCCATAATATCACTTAAACACATGCACATCCAATCTCTGTCTCTGTATCTGTCTCTGTCTCTGTCTCTGTCTCTCTTTCTCTCTCACACACAAACACACTAAGAATGTAGAAGGAACGTTTGAAGTGGAATGGAAAAGGTAAGAGAGAGCAGACAGATGAAAAGAAAGAATATTAAGTCTAATTACAGTATAAACCAGGTTGAAAATTTCATGATCAAAGCTGTCACTCTATACAATAAATCTTCAACAATAAAACATAAACTTTAATGTTGTACCAAGCAGAATAAAGTGCCTGTTTACATTAACAACTATTTTTTCATTGTCTAACTATAATTATGTGACAATCTTCCCTTGTAACACTCATAGAATTATATTGTCTATCACTTTCTTATAAAGAATATAATAATATAATCAATGAGCTGATTTTTATGTCAGAATGTCCTGAAAGAAATAATCTAATCAGCTAAATAAATAAGCTTTGGTTTATATACTTAGTGAAACTGGTATGTGTAGGAAGCATGGATTTTTGCACATAAGTTGGGGGCTTAGGTGTCAATCACTGAAAACTGTGTGAGGACTCCAACTTGTGCTTCCTTTTGTGACAGCAGTCACTGCAGTTAGTAGTTTGGTCTTAAACAAAGCCTAAGGGACATGAAGGCACTGACTTTGGCACTTATAATCCATGTGCAGAGTTACTGCTTAACATGCTTTACTTGTTTGCATGATCCATTTTTCTTGTGCCATTGCTGTTTCCCATGCCTTTTAGATCACTGGAATAAAGACCCTGAGAGGATCCTCAAGCACAACAAAATCAATGTTAAACCGCACATGAGACGCATTTCTGGAATATATTCTCTTTATTCTTGGTATTCAGAATTCTGACTTAATTAGATTTGAAAATATATGCTACTTATGAGACAATGTATTTTGCATACTCTAATCCGAGCAATTCTGTCACTCAGTATATCTTTAGTGGGGTGAAAGGATACTGAGGCCTAAATATTGAGAGTGGATTCATAGGTGAATACAGATAAAGTCAGGAAGTGTTATCCTTCAATAACCAGAGAAGTGCAAATTTAATGAGAGCTGATTTCTCCTAGTCAACCACTGCATGTTCATTAACCGCTGATAATTTCTCCAATGATTGAATAATACCACCTATCCTTAGGTTTATGTAACTGCCCACTGTCTTTTTGTATTGTTTTCATACAGTCATTTTACAGGGTAAATTTGTTCAAATACAAAAAGAAATCTCAATAGACTCATTTCCGACAGAAGTGGGTGGCACATAACTCCCTTTCTTGCTCACAGTCTCTTATACATAAAGCAAGATAAATATATATTGTTCCTGGATCTCCTGAAGTTTTAAATGATACTTAATACTATTAAGATGAATTTATGTTTAATGGAGTCATACAGTTGCTTTTCTGGTTTGTGTTATTGATAAATATGAATGTTTTAAAATCCAGGTATAATTTTAAAATAATTATTGGTACTGTACCATAACAAAAATTGTGAGATCATTTAAGAGTCCTTAAATTCTGATATGCTCACTGTTGCCTTTTCTTATTAAAAACATATTTTATATTTACAAATTTTGCTAGTTCACAAATAAATATATTTAATCAAAATATTTGAACTATAGGAAAACTTATTTAATTGATTCAAGATAAAGATTATTATGGAATTCTGGCCAAGGACATAGGTTAGAGAGGGAGATGGCTTGCAGGTATGACCACACACTGCTCTTGCAAACCTGAGTTCTGCCCTCAGCACCCATGTGAGTGGAGAGCACCTCTTATAACTCCAGCTTCAGAGGCTTTGATATCCTCATATAGATCTGCTAGCACCTGTCTGTGCTCCTATACACCCTCCATTCATACATCTATATAATTTTTCAAAAGTAAACAGCATATTTGGAAAAGTAATCATTAAAAGGAAGCACCTTGCAAGTATAAAACACTTTCCACCCCCTTTTTTCTTATTGTATTGGTAATCTGGCAGGGTCGCCATGAAAAAATTATGATCAGAAGCCAAACTAAAAATAAAATTGTGACTATTTTATAAACAAAAGAGAAAATTATGTAGGATATAGTGTGAATTATTCTCTACCAGCACTAGAAAAGAATCATGTTGAATCACAATTAGGGGAATCTCTCCATTTCTCAAAAAATGCCCCTAATAATTAATGGACACCAATCAAAAATGGCAAGAAGAAGGTAGGAGTAGAGGTATATTGAGCTTTTAATGAGATGACCTCCAGAAGGATATATACACACTGGAGATATGAGAACAACTATTAGAGTAACTGGATCATATCGAGAGGACTTGTGTTCAAAGTTTTAGCTTACTTCATAGACTGTAATGGTTTAATCTATCGACCAATTATGACACCTGTCATGTAAAATTTCTAATATTTTACTATTGGGCCTGAAAAATGTTAGATTTCATCTATAATTGGACTCATGCTAACTTTCATGCACGTTTTATATACCAAATCATCTCAGATAAAATTTTTAGTAATCTAGCCTAGCATTTTGGCATATGCTGTGGAAATCCCTACTCTAAAGGTTGAAATAAAAGAATAATTGCCCTGGCTAACATAAATGAGTGCCTGTGGGGTTAGTTCTGATTTTCTTTAAGGGAAAACAATAGTAAAAATGTAAAAGAAACAGTAACTGTCTTTTCTAGTGGTTTGACCAAATCGAAGTACTCTTCCCTTTATGTGCTATTCTTTTAACAACATCTGAAAGCTGGTGAGGTTTGTAAAACTTAGTAAACTCAGAAAATTTAAAGAAGGAAAGAGAAACTTCCAATGGTTTTGTAAGCTGAAGTTGACTGTCAGGGAAGAAGAGACTTGATGAAGCTGCTTGCACATTGGTTTGGGAACTCCCAGTACATAGCTAAAATGGATATGTAGTGGCATAACTACTTCTGTCTCGTCAGTTCTACTGTAAGTGATCCAAATCAAGCAACCTGGATATCTATGTTATACCACAGCAAAATTTTTTCAGTGCCCCTCTGCGGGACTGGGTACCTGTGGAGGAGACCAGGTAGGGCAGCAAGGGGGATGCGAGTCCTGGATCCAGTCTGGTGGCTGGGAACCCTGAGAGGCCTGTTTCATTCCTCCAGCATAGTGGGTTTAGATGGAAGAATAGACAGTCCATAACTTTAAAGCTTTATTGTAGAAAGTAGAGGAAAAGAGAAAATGTAGACAAGTAGGAGCTGGTCAGGACCACGTGGAGAGAGGTGGGGAAGGAATCAGACAAAAAGGCCCAAGAGGGCAAGAAAGAGAGAGGAAGAAAGAGAAGAAAAGAAAGACAAGAAAAGAAAAGAGAAGAGAAGAGAGAAGAGAAGAGAAGAGAAGAGAAGAGAAGAGAAGAGAAGAGAAGAGAAGAGAAGAGAAGAGGGCAAGAGGAAGATGTCAAGAGAGGGAGGAGGAGCTAAGCAGCTTCTTTTATAGTGGGCCCAGCTACCTGGCTCTTGCTAAGTAACTATGGGGTAGGGTGAATGTGGATGTAACCATATGCCTGTTAGGTGGAATCCAGACAGAATAGTGGGGGCATGGGGCATGACCCTATGTGACTGATGGTCATGGGGTTACGTCTGTCACTCCTTCTGTAGAGAATAGATATTGGTTCCCACATTTTCCTGAACATGACACACAGCATACTGCTGTCTACATGAGAAAGGTATTTAAAATATAAAGAGGAACAACAGAATTCTTTAAGACATTATAAATACTTCATGATATCTACAACCTTGTTTGTCTAAAAAAACTGACACCATAGAAACAGTATAATGTATGTTTAACTATATATAAAATATAGATGGTCTTTGAGCAAAAATGAATCAATGATAAAACTTGGAACATCAATAATATAAAATATGAAAACAAACTCAGCCAAAATTTGTGTAAATAAAATAGTATTTAATTTTATGTATACCTTTGTATACATATGATAAGTATGATAGAGTAGTGCAGACCTATTTGCATTCAGAAAATCAAAGAAAAAATTCATATAAAGCAACATATTAATATTAAATTCTTCCCATTTCTAATCTTACTGGAAACTAATATTTGATAAGGGATTATTTCAAAGACATATTGATATGTCATTTCAAAACAGACACAGGAGAAACATGCTTTCCTTGACAAAGATAACAACTTTAATTAGTTTGACTCTTGTTTTTATAACCATTTATCAAAGCATCAGTAGATTTGAATCAGCTATTTATTTATTAGGCAATTCAAAATATCATTTTCTTCTAAACAATTCATTCAAACTCATGAATGTTTCTGTGTGACTCTAAGTATATCTAAAATTAAGCTTAATAGCCAATGATTTGCACTTTTATATTGTATCTAATTATGCATAGAAATGTTAACTCTGTCTTCTAATTTTGATTAAAACTACTTGTGTTTAATAAGCTATTTTAGCACATAGAGTCTGTTGAAGAACAGCTTTGAAATGGATTGTCTTTTTCATATCTTGATGACTTCAAACAGCAGTATAAATCAGCATGTCATAAAAAGTTCCTATGATCATACATATTAAAATGTAACCATATAAAACTCAAAGCAGGAGATATTGACTTCCTACTGGGAGAAGGTAACTATTGATATTTCTGACACTTTTAAGGGTTGGTGGCGGCACAGTCTACACTGAAAACAATTACACGAATCTCACTATTTAAACTAAATGTGTAAATTGTTCCTACATCCTGAAAACATGGCAATATTAGCTTTTTATTAGTTTGTTAAGTCCTGCTCACACACAGTAATGTTTACCTCAGAATTCATTATTTAAAAATTTTATTCTCAAAATTTTCACATTACTTGAAGCTATAGAGTTTGAAATTTCACTTCCTGAAATCACCCAATACTGTTTGAATAGGTTCATTACAACTTTGGAGTTCTTTTCCAATATCAGATAAGAGATACATTACTGTGAGTCTCTAACTTCAAATCAAAAGTCTCACTCTAAACATTTGTTTTACTAGTATACAAACCATTAATTATGGATTAACTATAATTCTACAATACATCATAAATTTTGATACAGATTGTTATCTAATGAAAGGATCTCTAAATTTTGATGATATTCAGGGAAGTCTAGAGAAGGATGTAGCTTTAGAGGATCATTTAGCATATACAAATATACATTCACTACAAATAGACAGATATATGTGATATTTAAAATGTTTTCCCAGCATTTCCATGAGTATTGATAACATCTGAAGAAAGCACTAATGATAATATTTATTGGTGATATTTGCAAGAGTCCCATAAGATTCCTAATAATAGTCATTAAAAGTGCTTGTTTAAACATTTTAACACTTAGTGACTTCTCATGACAACTTCTCAAGTTTTGTGTTGTTTCATTTATACAAATTCCTTATGTGAATGACAGTGCCAACATATGTACTTAATGATTTAAACATAGTAACTCAACCATGAAAGCCAACATAAAGAATCCCTAACAACTAATGTCCTTTTACTCACAGATGATTACAGTCTTCACCACTCATGAAGTACAAGTCTCTTTGCAATGAACACTACATAAAAGCGTATTCAATCACAGTTTAGAATTGCTCTGATACAGCATCTAAAGCTCAGAAAACATTGAGGAGAAAAGGCAGAGATCTTTTCAGAGCCAGAAGACCTAAGAATTTCCCTGAATACTATTTATCGTAGTAATATCAGAATCATTACATGTAAAAATCTCACTATCATGGCAGTACAAATATCAACTACACAATTATGTTATAAATAGACATGTAAGTCTGGACACAGAAGGCTCAGGAGGCTACAATTCTATGCAAGGAGCTATAAAAAACTGAAATCTAGGGACAGGAGAGGTGGCCTTTCTAAGGGAAGTTCAGACCAACTGGTTAACATTGCAAAGTGGTCATTTATAAAAAATGCATATACATGTAGCAGTATATGAACTGAGAGGGATATATCTATGTCTATGTCTACGTCTATGTCTACATCTATGTCTACGTCTACCTCTCTCTCTCTCTCTCTCTCTCTCTCTCTCTCTCTCTCTATCTCTATCTATATCACCTATATCTGTATTTATATCATCTCTATCTCTATATATATGTATATATATGCATATAATAACAATTCTTGATAAAACGAAGACATGAATTTGAATGAAAAGAGATAAGGATTTATGGAAAAAAGAAGGGAAATGTTATAAATAAATAGTAAACTTGAAAAAATAACCTAACATACTTTGATATCATTTTTACTTCTAGAGAATATACTTCATTTTGTTAAACAGACACTATTTCATATAAATAGGATACACACACACACACACAAACATACAATATACGTTCAGATTATATCTAAATTTCAGTCCATATAGATTTGCAGGAGTCATGAAATTTACCCTAAACATGTCACAGCAATAGGTTTTTATCAAAAGAAAACTGATCTAAGAGTTAACAGAAGCATACTCAGGAAACAACCACATAGAACTCAAGAAGGTTAACAAGCAGAAAGTAAGTTAGAAGCAAAAGGGATGCCTCAATACCTCTTGGAAGGGAGAAGGAAGAAATTAGGGGGTGGGGGACAGAGGGAGGAAGCAACCTAGGAAGGAGAGGAACATTATCAGGTATTGAGAAAGGAGAAGGACTGAAGCCCTGAGGGCCAGCAGAAATAAAATGGAGGTAGGAGGTAGGGAGACCCTCTAGAATTTAGCAGACATGGGTGGGGGTATGAGAGAATCTCAAGACTCAAAGGGAGGGACTTTAGATGAAATGCTCTATAGTGGGTAGAGGGAACTTGTTGAGTCCACCACCAGTAGAAAGATAGGCCATCAAGTGGAGGGAAGGAACTATAATCCCATAGTCAAAAACTCTGAACCAGAATTGTTTCTTGGCTGAACGAACTGCAGGGAGAGAAATGGAGAAGAGCCTGAAGGAAAGGAGGTCCTGTGACCTGCCCAAATTGGGATCTAGCTCAAGGGGAGGCCCCAAGGTCTGAAAGTATTAGTAATGCTATAGTGTGTTTACAAATAGGAGCCTAGCCCTAGGAGAGGCCCAACAAGAGCTGAAGGTGTTATATACAGATACTTACACTCAACCAATAGACAGAAGTTGGTCACCACATAGCAGAATTAGGGATAAGCTGGAGGAAGCTGAGTAGGAGAGTTACCCCAAAGGAAGATCAATAGTTTCATCCAACCTGGACCCCCAAGATCTCTCAGACACTGAGCTGCCAATCAGGCAGCATATACCAACTGATACTAGCCTTCAGGAGAGAGAGATAAAGAGGGGAGCAAGCCCCCACGGAATGGGGAGGTCTGGTACGTGGGGACTAGGGTTGGGGAATCCTCTTGGAGATAGTGGTGGAGTGGGCAGGAGTTATCGGATGAGAAAGAGTCAGTGGGCAGACCAGGAGGGGAATAAAGACTGGACTGTAAATACAAAGTTTAAGGAATAAAGATAATAAAATTTTAAAAATGTAAAAACAATCTTATCATTGCAAACATGATTTATTTTTGGTATCTATTTTCAGTATGCTGGCAACAAATTTATTTAAATTCATTTAATTATAAAATATGTAGTTTGAAACTAAAGCACATAGGGGACAGAGAAAAGTACTCCTCAAATTTTTGGCTTATCAAAGTAAAGTGTTTAATTTGTGTCAAGAACTCTGAAGTGCTAGCAGTTCAAGAAATGAGATTTTCTGTAGAAGAAACTTGAATCCAAGAGCACATCAAAACGATCATTCACCATGATCAAGTAGGCTTCATCCCAGGGATGCAGGGATGGTTCAACATACGGAAATCCATCAATGTAATACACTACATAAACAAACTAAAAGAAAAAAACACATGGTCATCTCAGATGCTGAAAAAATAATCAACAAAATTCAGCATCCTTTCATGCTAAAAGTCATGGAAAGAGCAGGAATTCAAGGCCCATACCTAAACATAGTAAAAGCAATCTACAGTAAACCAGTAGCCAACATCAAAATAAATGGAGAGAAACTTGAAGCAATCCCACTAAAATCAGGGACTAGACAAGGCTGCCCTCTCTCTCCATATCTTTTCAATATAGTACTTAAAGTTCTAGCGAGAGCAATTAGACAACATAAGGAAGTCAAAGGGATACAAATTGGAAAGGAAAAAGTCAAACTATCATTATTTGCAGATGATATGATAGTTTACTTAAGTGACCCAGAAAACTCCACCAGAGAACTTCTACAGCTGATAAACAACTTCAGCAAAGTGGCTGGTTATAAAATTAACTCAAGCAAATCAGTAGCCTTCTTGTACTCAAAGGACAGGCAGGCTGAGAAAGAAGTTAGGGAAATAACACCCTTCACAATAGCCACAAACAACATAAAGTACCTTGGCATAACTCTAACCAAAGAAGCGAAAGAACTGTATGACAGGAACTTCAAGTCCTTGAAGAAAGAAATCGAAGAAGACTTCAGAAGATGGAAAAATATTTCTTGCTCCTGGATTGGCAGGATCAATATAGTAAAAATGGCCATCTTTCCAAAAGCAATCTACAGATTCAATGTGATCCCCATCAAAATCCCAACTCAATTCTTTATAGATCTAGAAAGAGCAATTCTCAAATTCATCTGGAGCAACAAAAAACCTAGGATAGCTAAAACTATTCTCAACAATAAAAGGACTTCTGGGGGAATCAATATCCCTGAACTCAAGCAGTACTACAGAGAAATTGTGTTAAAAACTGCATGGTATTGGTACAGCAACAGGCAAGTGGATCAATGGAATAGGATTGAAGACCCAAAAATTAACCCACAGACTTATGGTCACTTGATCTATGATAAAGGAGCCACAACCATCCAGTGAAATAAAGATAGCCTCTTCAACAAATTGTGCTGGTTCAACTGTAGGTCAACATGCAGAAGAATGCGAATTGACCCACTCTTATCTCCTTGCACTAAGATCAACTCCAAGTGGATCAAGGACCTCCACATAAAACCAGACTCACTGAAACTATTAGGAAAGAAACTTGGGAAGACCCTGGAGGACATAGGCACAGGGGGAAAGTTCCTGAATAGAACACCAATAGCTTATGCACTAAGATCAAGAATTGACAAATGGGACCTCATAAAAGTACAAAGTTTCTGCAAGGCAAAGGACACTGTCAGAAGGACAAAACGACAACCAACAAAGTGGGAAAAGATCTTCACCAACCCCACATCCGACAGAGGGCTAATATCCAGTATATACAAAGAACTCAAGAAGTTAGACCCCAAAGAACCAAATAACCCTATCAAAAATGGGGTACAGAGCTAAACAAAGAATTTTCACCAGAAGAAATTCAGATGGCTGAGAAACACCTTAAGAGATGTTCAACATCGTTAGTCATCAGAGAAATGCAAAGTGAAACAACCCTGAGATTCCACCTCACACCAGTCAGAATGGCTAAGATTAAAAACTCAAAAGATGACAAATGCTGGCGAGGATGTGGAGAAAGAGGAACACTCCTCCACTGTTGGTGGGATTGCAAAATGGTAAAACCGCTCTGGAAATCAGTGTGGCGGTTCCTCAGAAAATTGGGCATGTTCCTTCCAGAGGACCCTGGCATACCACTCCTGGGCATACACCCAGAGGATTCCCCTGCATACAATAAAGACACATGCTCCACTATGTTTATAGCAGCCTTGTTTATAATAGCCAGAAATTGGAAGGAGCCCAAATATCCCTCAAAGGAGGAATGGATACAGAAAATGTGCCATATTTATGCAATGGAGTACTACTCAGCAATTAAAAATAATGAATTCATGCAATTTGTAGGTAAATGGTTAGACCTGGAAAATATCATCCTGAGTGAGCCTACCCAATCACAAAAGAATACACATGAAATGCAATCACTGATAAGTGGATATTAATGAGCCCAGAAGCCCTAAATACTCAAGGCACAATTAAATTAGCATGTCAAATGATTCCCAAGAAGAAAGGAGAGGACCCTGGGCCTGGAAAGATTGGATCTAGTTTTGTAGAGAAACTGTTGGGGGAGGGGGAATGATTGGGGAATAGTTGGGGGGGAGAGGAACTATGGGACATAGGGAGCTGGGGAACTGGGGAAGGGGAAAGCCTTTGGAATGTAAACATAGAATATAGAAAATAAAAAAAAATGTTAAAAAAAGTAACATCTTATGGAAAATATCAAGAAAAAACCCGTTGGATATTTTTAATAAGGTAAATACATAGAACAATTAACTACTGAATTGGAAACTAAGACAATGTCTGAGGAAAACCTGAACAGATGATAACTAAAAAGAAAACAACTTTGCATACACATGTTTTCTATGCTGCTGGACACAACAAATCAAAAATCAGAATTAGTTCATAAATCTAACTGGAGGAATGTTACTTGATTGTATAACAAAGCCAATGTCAGAGTTATATATGAAATCTTCTCTATATCAATCTTGACAGAGATTAAGTCCTAATAGAAAGTAAAGAAGAAGGATATGCCCAAAGAGAGGAGCATATCCCTAAAAATACAAAGGATCTCACAGGCTTCTCTGTCTAGCATTGACGTTAAAAAACCAACATAAACCCAATTAAGTAAATAATAAAAACACTGGAGTCCAACAAACAGATTATTCATAAATGTGGCAATAGACTGGACCTGCTAAGCATTTTCAGACTAAACTTGTATCCTAGGAAATAAGAGAACTCTGCTATTCCAGGAGAAATTGATGCAGCCAGTTTTTATGAGGAAGAATCTATTATCTTTCATCTTGTTAATTTTTCAAAATAATTTCTAAACATAAGTGTCAAAACAAGGCAAAAATAGTAAGTACACATACACACACACACGGAGGGAGAGAGGGGAGAGAGAGAGAGAGAGACAGAGACAAAGAGAGACGGAGAGAGAAAGACACAGAGAGATCAACAATAGCAAAATTGTGGAAATTTGAGACAAATTACAATATTTAACACAACACATAAAAATTGGAAAAACAAAATAACACAAACCATAACAAAACAAACAAACAAAAAAAAAAACAAAACAAAAAGAAAAAAGAAGAAAACAGGGGCCAGAACTATAGCTCTGTTGCTCTGTGGTGAGGAGTAGTTGTTCTTTCAGAGGTCCTGGCTTTGATTCCCAACATGCATATGGAAGCACATAACTACCCAGGACTCCAGTTTTAGGATAACCAATGTGCTCCTCTGATCACTGGGTGCTCTTCTGATCACTGCAGGTAATAGACACATATTTGGTGCATACCCAGCCATGCAAGCCAAACACTCCTATGCCTAAAATAAGTACATATTAAAATCTAAAATTAATAGGACATATAAAAGAAAAACATAATTTTTTGTTTCATTTTTTTTGTTTTGGTTTATTCCTCTTTATTTGTTAGAATATTGATTTTATTTCAGCTTGAAATTTTCATTTTTTCATTAGGTTTATTTATTTATTTTTTTCTGTATTTTTTTATTTAATTTTTATTTTCTATATTCTATGTTTACATTCCAAAGGCTTTCCCCGTTCCCAGTTCCTCCCCACCATATGTCCCAAAATTCCTCTCCTTCCCAGCTATTCCCCAATCATTCCCCCCCCACAATTTCTCTGTTCTGGGTCTAAAAACCTGGATCCAATATTTACAGGCCCAGGGTCCTCTCCTTTCTTCTTCTTGGGAATCATTTGACTTGCTAATTGTGCCTTGAGCATTTAGTGCTTCTGGGCTCATTAATATTCACTTATCAGTGATTGCATTTCTTGTGTATTCTTTTGTGATTGGGTTAGCTCACTTAGGATGATATTTTCCAGGTCTAACCATTTACCTACAAATTGCATGAGTTCATTATTTTTAATTGCTGAGTAGTACTCCATTGTATAAATATACCACATTTTCTGTATCCATAGTGGAGCATGTGTCTTTATTCTATGCAGGGGAATCCTCTGGGTATATGCCCAGGAGTGGTATGCCAGGGTCCTCTGGAAGTAACATGCCCAATTTTCTGAGGAACCGCCACACTGATTTCCAGAGCGGTTTTACCATTTTGCAATCCCACCAACAGTGGAGGAGTGTTTCTCTTTCTCCACATCCTAGCCAGCACTTGTTGTCTCTTGAGTTTTTAATCTTAGCCATTCTGACTGGTGTGAGGGGGAATCTCAGGGTTGTTTTGATTTGCATTTCCCTGATGACTAATGATGTTGAACATCTCTTAAGGTGTTTCTCGGCCATCCGAATTTCTTCTGGTGAAAATTCTTTGTTTAGCTCTGTACCCCATTTTTGATAGGGTTATTTGGTTGTTTGGGGTCTAACTTCTTGAGTTCTTTGTATATATTGGATATTAGCCCTCTGTTGGATGTGGGGTTGGTGAAGATCATTTCCCACTTTGTTGGTTGCTGTTTTGTCCTGATGACAGTGTCCTTTGCCTTACAGAAACTTTATAATTTTATGAAGTGCCATTTGTCAATTCTTGATCTTAGAGGATAAGGTATTGGTGTTCGGTTCAGGAACTTTCCCCCTGTGCCCATGTCCTCCAGGTCTTCCCAAGTTTCTTTTCTAATACTTGCAGTGTGTCTGGTTTTATGTGGAGGTCCTTGATCCACTTGGAGTTGATCTTAGTACAAGGAGATAAGAGTGGGTCAATTCGCATTCTTCTGCATGTTGACCTCCAGTTGAACCAGCACCATTTGTTGAAAAGGCTATCTTTTTTCCACTGGATGGTTGTGGCTCCTTTATCAAAGATCATGTGACCATAAGTCTGTGGGTTCATTTCTTGGTCTTCAATCCTATTGCATTGATCTACCTGCCTGTTGCTGTACCAATACCATGCAGTTTTTAACATAATTGCTCTGTACTACTGCTTGAGGTCAGGGATATTGATTTCCCCAGAAGTCCTTTTATTGTTGAGAATAGTTTTAGCTATCCTGGGTTTTTTGTTGCTCCAGATGAATTTGAGAATTGCTCTTTCTAAATCTATGAAGAATTGATTTGGTATTTTGATGGGGATTGCATTGAATCTGTAGATTGCTTTTGGAAAGATGGCCATTTTTACTATGTTGATCCTGCCAATCCAGGAGCAAGAAATATTTTTCCATCTTCTGAGGTCTTCTTCGATTTCTTTCTTCAAGGACTTGAAGTTCCTGTCATACAGATCTTTTGCTTGTTTGGTTAGAGTTATGCCAAGGTACTTTATGTTGTTTGTGGCTATTGTGAAGGGTGTTATTTCCCTAACTTCTTTCTCAGCCTGCTTGTCCTTTGAGTACAAGGAGGCTACTGATTTGCTTGAGTTAATTTTATAATCAGCCACTTTGCTGAAGTTGTTTTTCAGCTGTAGAAGTTCTCTGGTGGAGTTTTTTGGGTCGCTTAAGTAGACTATCATATCGTCTGCAAATAATGATACTTTGACTTCTTCCTTTCCAATTTGTATCCCTGTGACTTCCTTATGTTTTCTAATTGCTCTCCCTAGAACTTCAAGTACTATATTGAAAAGATATGGCGAGAGAGGGCAGCCTTGTCTAGTCCCTGATTTTAGTAGGATTGCTTCAAGTTTCTCTCCATTTATTTTGATGTTGGCTACTGGTTTGCTGTAGATTGCTTTTACTATGTTTACGTATGGGCCTGCTCTTTCCAAGACTTTTAGCATGAAAGGATGCTGAATTTTGTCGAATGCTTTTTCAGCATCTAATGAGATGACCATGTGTTTTTTTCTTTTAGTTTGTTTATGTAGTGAATTACATTGGTGGATTTCTGTAAATTGAACCTTCCCTGCATCACTGGAATGAAGCCTACTTGATCATGGTGAATGATCGTTTTGATATGCTGTTGGATTTGGTTGGCAAGAATTTTATTTAGTATTTTTGCATCAATATTCATAATAGAAATTGGCCTGTAGTTCTCTTTCTTTGTTGGCTCTTTTTGTGGTTTATTTATCAGCGTAATTGTGGTTTCGAAGAATGAGTTGGGCAGTGTCCCTTCTGTCTCTATTTTTTGGAATAGTTTGAAGAGTATTGGTGTTAAGTCTTCTTTGAAGGTCTGGTAGCCTCTCCACTCCTTTCCATTCCCCTGTCACATAGTCTCTCCCAGTATCACACTTCCCTTTCCTCTTTAAGAACGGGGAGGTTCCCCATGTGTACCAACCTACTCTTGCACCTCAAGTCACTACAAGGCTAGGCACATCTCCTGTTGATGTCAGACAAGGTGCCAAATTAGAGGAAAAGGGTGCACATGCAGACAACAGAGTCAGGTAAACCTACATTCCAGTTGATGAGGGACTCATAAAAAGGCCAAGCTGCCTATATGCTACATGTATTTTTGGGGTCTAGGTCCAGCCTTTGTATGTTTTTCTATTGATAATTCAATTTCTGGAAGGCCCCATGGGTCCAAATTAGTTGATTCTGTTAGTCTCCTTGTGGAGACCCTACTTCCTAGGTTCCTCAGCCCTTCCCCCAACTCTTCCACAAGACTTTCCAGTTAGGTCTAATGTTTGGCCTTGGGTCACTGCATCTGTTTTGCTCAGCTGCTGGAAGAAGCCTCTATGAGGATGGATAGCCTAGGCTCATGTCTGTGAATCCAGGATGAAAAATACCAGCATAGTCTAAGGCCCCATTGTAGATGAAGGAGGATGGCAGATCTGTAGATCTTGGAATACAATGGATTGACTGTTGTCTAGATAATCATGCCAGAAAGTGAAGCAAACAATAATTGAAACTTTTATTTATAGTTTTCTTAAGATAGAGTCTTGTGTAACTTCTCCCTGAAACTAAATGTAAGGTCAGACTTTTCTCTAGTCTCCAGCTTCTGAGAATGAGAGCCATTTTCATAAACTAACATGCCTTAATTTTTTTCATACAAGGAATGAACATTAATTATTAGTAATTATTGTATAAGAATTTTGTGATCATCTTTGTCTTATGAGGTATCTTACAGATTTACTTTACATTTTTCATATTCCCAGTAGTCATTGTCATTATGCAATTAAACTAATAGTCTATACAACTTACAGTATTTTATCTCATTGTAGGTAATAACTTCAAAAGTCACTTAAAATATATTTTTTCTGCACTGTAACTTATTTTTCAGACATCACTTTTCTTCTGTGAGTGTTAGATGTTACTTTCTTTAAGTTAAGAAACATCAAGATTTTGGAGGCAACATACCATTTTATGACATTTATGTAAGTCTTTAGAAACTTAATGTAAACTTCTGTCAATTTGTTCCCAATGAAGAATTATCTTCTTGCTGATTTATCTGTCAGATATATATATATATATATATATATATATATATATATATATAATCTGTCTATCCAAATATCTACCTACCATTTATAATATATCTATCAGATATTATTTGTCCTATAGCTACCTATGCATGCATGTATGTGTATATCTATGGTATGTATTACATATCTATCTGTCTTAGTCAGGGTTTGTATTCCTGCACAAACATCATGACCAAGAAGCAAGTTGGGGAGGAAAGGGTTTATTGAGCTTACACTTCCACACAGCTGTTCATCACCAAAGGAAGTCAGGACTGGAACTCAAGCAGGTCAGGAAGCAGGAGCTGATGCAGAGGCCATGAAGGGATGTTTCTTACTGGCTTGCCTTCCCCTGGCTTGCTCAGCCTGCTCTCTTATAGAACCCAAGAATACCAGCCCAGATATGGTACCACCCACAAGGGGCCCTCCCGCCTTGATCACTAATTAAGAAAATGCCCCACAGCTGGATCTCATGGAGGCATTCCCCAACTGAAGCACCTTTCCCTATGATAACTCCAGCCTGTGTCAAGTTGACACACAAAACTAGCCAGTACTCTATCTATCTATCTATCTATCTATCTATCTATCTATCTATCTATCACCATGTAAATTATTACATGTGATTTAGCCAAAATATTATCTACAAATGTTTCATGTTTTTTTTTAAATTTTCATATTTGTCATATTATATATTTAAACTTTCACTTATCTCTTCAAAGATATGTAGCTTCATTTGAATTTCAAGATTTGCTCTGTTTCTGCCTCTTCTTCTGTTCTAATCCTCACTAATTAAAGCACTTCTAGCCAAAACCTTTTAATTTCCTACTTGTTACTTGAAGTGATGCCTCTTAAGTAGATGACTAAACTCTTTACTCAATCTACTTTTCTTAAAAGTTATTTTAATTTTAAATTTTAAAACTATAATTGAGCATGATTTGTGTATTTCAGTGCAGTACTGTAATGGCCAAGAGTTCCATTAGATTATAACCATTATCAGGAAAAGACTTTGCAGTTTGTCTCTAGACTAATTTGTCCATGTGCTATATGAAGGAATATCTCAACTTTAGACATGTGGGCTTACCATTTACTTCACGAATGTGACTAACAGAAATCAAAAGAGATTTATAACATTATGGAAGGCTTCAGAGGCTTCTGTTGTCAGCAGCTTATAAGAAGGTCATCCATGCCTGATAGAGATATTTTTAGTTAATAGTATGACTTCTAATGTGCCATCATTCATTCATTGCAACCTGTCTTTGCATACACTCATTAATTTCTATTTTTAATGCTCTTCCAGATTCTTATATAAGTCTGTAATATTCCAAATAGTAATCACTAAAAATTAACTATTCTTGAGAGTGAGGGCAGGAACTAAGAAGGGTCACCTATGGGTGACCTGTGTAAATAAGACACACTTAGTCTTAGAAAAATAAAAGAATACTATGACATAAATATTATTCATGTATCAATATAATGTAGAAGTTTCCAGCATTTCTATCAGCTTTTCAGTAAAAGAATGATGTTACGACCAGTGGCATTTGAGAAAGGATACTACCGTCTCTAAGCTTCAATAATTGAAATACAGTTTCCATATTCTATATGATCTCCTTATTCTGTAATACACTACAACCACAGGGTGCACTTTGTTACTCACGATAGACTAAGAAAATCCTGGCTTATTCTCCTTGGGCAAGTCCAGGTCAAAGAGATGCACTCTGAACTGTTGTGTTTGTTGCTGGAGTTTAGTTCTTGGTTCTGACAGTCTCTGAGGCAGCATTATGGCCTTTATCATGATATTGGTGTGCTGGAGTCCAGCCGCGGCAAGAGTTGGGTATCAAAAAGGACTAGGGATACCTGGTAGGTGAATAAAAAAAAAACACACAAATGAGATACAATGCTGACAGGCTAGTCTATTGGCATTTGAGCAGTTAAACTTGAAGGTCAGTATGCTCACCTAGATTTGACTCAACTCCAGTCTTCCACTGAAATCATACAAGCAAATTGGGTTACAAAATTCATAGAGGGGTGGATAAATGCTTCTCTCTTTTCCTGTGCCAACATTTTCTTGTGACACAGAGTAATAAAGATTTAGAACAGAAAAAAAGGGAACCATACTATCTCAGACATAAAAATTTTATAACAAGAACAAAGTTTTTGTGTATCCTGACAACCATTCTCCACTGAGGTTGGGGGCAGCAGTATTACAGTTACAAAGTCAGTATCTTTCACAGATATGTGAGACAATCAGTTTTCATTAAAGGGCAAACATGAAGTCATACTGTTGATCCTGCAGTTTTTATAATTTTGAACCCCATCTGCCTGTCTACAAAAACATTGTCACCTAACCTTTTTAGAGACTTCCTAAGGGAAAGCCACAATCATCACTAAAGCCAAGGAACTTATTGCTGACTTTCTGGGAAATATCTATATATTATTCCATCCTCAATTCGATAATAAAATTGTCCTATTTTTATTATGCTGAATTTAGACTAAGACTGGGGGAACAACTGCAGAATTACTCATCTCTGTGTCATTTTCCCCTAGAGCAAGTAACAGTTCTCTTGAAACCATGAATGGACTTGTATGTAATATTATTGGTAATATCCAATTTCTGGATATCAAGCAGGTTCCTACTACTAGTTGCCACATTTTCAGCATCCATTCCTCTGTTGAAGGACCTCTTGGTTTTGGCTATTAAAAATAAGGCTGCTATGAACATAGTGGAGCATGTGTCCGTATTACCTGTTGGAGCATCATCTTACCTGTTTCTTAGTTTTTGCATCTGTGGATTTTAACATGGTTCTCTTGGACTTTGTGCATAAAATCAACTTACAAGTGAGCACATATCATATTTATCTTTTTGGGTCTGGGTTACCACACACTGGGTTACCATATCTTGCTCCATCTATATGGCTGTAAATTTCATTATTTCATTGTTTTTAACCGCTGAATAATAGTCCATTGTACAATTTTACCAGGCTTTCTTTTTTTTATTTTATTTTTTTAATTTTTATTTTCTATATTATATGTTTACATTCCAAAGGCTTTCCCCTTTCCCAGTTCCCCCCTCCCTATGTCCCATAATTCCTCTCCCCCCCCCCGACTATTCCCCAATCATTCCCCCTCCCACCACAGTTTCTCTACAAAACTGGATCCAATCTTTCCAGGCCCAGGGTCCTCTCCTTACTTCTTGGGAATAATTTGACTTGCTAATTGTGCCTTGAGTATTTAGGGCTTCTGGGCTCATTAATATCCACTTATCAGTGATTGCATTTCATGTGTATTCTTTTGTGATTGGGTTAGCTCACTCAGGATGATATTTTCCAGGTCTAACCATTTACCTACAAATTGCATGAATTCATTATTTTTAATTGATGAGTAGTACTCCATTGTATAAATATACCACATTTTCTGTATCCATTCCTCCTTTGAGGGATATTTGGGCTCCTTCCAATTTCTGGCTATTATAAACAAGGCTGCTATAAACATAGTGGAGCATGTGTCTTTATTGTATGCAGGGGAATCCTCTGGGTATATGCCCAGGAGTGGTATGCCAGGGTCCTCTGGAAGGGACATGCCCAATTTTCTGAGGAACTGCCACACTGATTTCTAGAGCGGTTTTACCATTTTGCAATCCCACCAACAGTGGAGGAGTGTTCCTCTTTCTCCACATCCTCGCCAGCATTTGTTGTCTCTTGAGTTTTTAATCTTAGCCATTCTGACTGGTGTGAGGTGGAATCTCAGGGTTGTTTTGATTTTTTTGTTGTTTTAACAAGTATTCTTTTTTTTGTTGGTTTTTTTTTTTTTTTTTTTTTTTAGATTTGGTTTTTTTTTTTTTTTTTTTTTTTTTGAGATAGGGTTTCTCTGTATAGCCTTGGCTGTCCAGGGACTCACTCTGTAGACCAGGCTGGCCTCGAACTCAGAAATCCACCTCCCTCTGCCTCCCACAGTACTGGGATTACAAGTATGTGCCACCACTGCCAGGTCAGGATTTCTTTATGCATTTTCAGTTGAGGAAAATCTACAATTTTTCCAGCTTCTGGCTATTACAAATTAAGCTGCTATGAACATAATTATGCAAGTGTCCTTGTAGTAATAAGGCTGAGAATATTTAGGGTGTATATTCAGGTGTGATATTGCTTGTTCTTGACACAATTTTCCATCTTTCTGAGAAACCACCAAATTGAATTCCAATGTGGTTATACAACTTTGTACTCCTATCAGATATAGAAAACTGTTATTATTGCTCTAAAATTTCTGCAGCATGTGTTGATCTGTGTGTGTATGTGTGTGTGTTTGTGTGTGTGTATGTGTTTATCTTGACAATTCTACCAGATATAAGAGTGAAGCTCAGAGACATTTTAATTTACATTTGCTTGATGACTTAAGGATTTAGAACTTTTCTAAGTGTTTCTCAGTAAATAGAGTTTTATTTGTTGAGAATTCTCTGTTTATAACTGTACCACAGTTTTTAGTTGTGCTATTTGGATTACTTATGGCTAATTTCTTGAGTCCTATACATTTTATTTAGATATTATCATTCTGAAAGTTGTAGGACTGATGGACATGTTTATTTTTTCATTTTGAAGGCTGTTTTGTTGTCATCTTGATAGTGTCCTTTAACTTGGAGAAGCTTATCAGTTTCATGAGATCCCATTTATTAATTGCTGATCTGAGTGCCTGAGCTTAAAGCATTTCCTTCAGGAACCTATCTCCTGTGTCAATGAGTTCACGGCTAGTCCCCATTTTATCCTTTAGCAGATTTAGTGGATCCAATTTTACATTGAAGTATTTGATCCACATGTACTGAGTTTTCTTCAGGCTCATAAATATGGATCTATTTACATTCTTTTATGTGCAGACATCCAATTAGACTAGCACCATTTGTTGAAGATTCTTTGTTTTTACATTGTGTGATTTTTGTTTCTTTGACAAAAATTGTCTATAGCTGTGTGGGTTCATCTCTGTGTTTTTGATTTATTTATACAGATTAGTATTATGCGTATCTTATTCCTACTGCCCTGTAGTATAGATTGTATATTGTAAAGATTTATTTATTGCACAAGATTGTTTTAGCTGTCCTAGGTTTTTCCTTATATGAAGTTGAGGGTGTCACAGTTAGTCTATGAATAATTGTGTTAAAATTTTGATGGCTATTGCACTTAATCCATATAATGCTCTTGGTAAGATGAGCATTTTTACTACATAAATCCTAATCATCCATGTGCATCAGACATATTTCTATCTTCTAATATTTTCTTTATCTTCTATTATTAGATGATCGAAGTTTTCGTCATAAAGGTCTTTCACTTCCTCATTTATAATTACTCCAGAAAACTTCATATTACTTGTGGACAGGATAAAGGGTGTTGTTTGCCTAATTGATTTTTAACTTGTTTAATGTTTAATGCTTATATAAAGAAGTAATACTCATTTTTGGGAAATAATTTAGTATTCAACCTATTTGTTAAAGGTATTTATCAGTTTTAAGAGTTCTCTGGTAGATTTTGTTGGTCAGTTACATATAATAACATATCATCTAGAAATAACAATAAGTTGATTTGTTCCTTTCTGATTTAATCTAATTTAGTTGTCTTCTGTAGCTAGAATTTCAAATACTATATTGAATAAATATGTGGAGATTAAACAGTTTTGTCTTATTCCTGAATTTTTTTTGGAATTGGTTCAAATTTCTTTCCATTTAATTCAATGTTGGCTCTCAGCATGTTATATATGGCCTTTATTGTGCTGGATCAATGCCTTCTATCTCTAATATTTCTAAGATTCTCATCATGAAGGTGTGTAGGAGTTTGTCAAAGGTTTTATAAAAATCTAATGAGATGACCATGTGAATTTTTCAGGTTGTTGAGTGTTGGTCTTCTGCCATGTATTGAAATGCTAATACTGTACCCCAAGGCCTTGTTGCCCCCAAGGTCAAGAGAATCTGCAAATACCTAATCTTGCCCATGAATTATCCCTGATTGGTAATTAAAAATGGCTACAGCTGATTTCCAGAGTGGTTTTACCATTTTGCAATCCCACCAAGATTGGAGGAGTGTTCCTCTTTCTCCACATCCTAGCCAGCACCTGTTGGCTCTTGAGGTTTTTAATCTTAGCCATTCTGACTGGTGTGAGGTAGAATCTCAGGGTTGTTTTGATTTGCATTTCCCTGATGACTAATGATGTTGAACATCTCTTAAGGTGTTTCTCGGCCATCCAAATTTCTTCTGGTGAAAATTCTTTCTTTAACTCTGTACCCCACTTTTTGATAGGGTTATTTGGTTCTTTGGGGTCTAACTTCTTGAGCTCTTTGTATATATTAGATATTAGCCCTCTGTTGGATGTGGGGTTGGTGAAGATCTTTTCCCACTTTGTTGGTTGCCGTTTTTGTCCTTCTGACAGTGTCCTTTGCCTTGCAGAAACTTTGTAATTTTATGAGGTCCCATTTGTCAATTCTTGATCTTAGAGCATAAGCTATTAGTGTTCTGTTTAGGAACTTTCCCCCTGTGCCCATGTCTTCCAGGGTCTTCCCCAGTTTCTTTTCTAATAGTTTCAGTGTGTCTGGTTTTATGTGGAGGTCCTTGATCCACTTGGAGTGGAAATCAGTTTGGTGGTTCCTCAGAAAATTGGGCATGTCACTTCCAGAGGACCCTGGCATACCACTCCTGGGCATATACCCAGAGGATTCCCCTGCATGCAATAAAGACACATGCTCCACTATGTTTATAGCAACCTTGTTTATAATAGCCAGAAATTGGAAGGAGCCCAGATATCCCTCAAAGGAGGAATGGATAGAGAAAATGTGGTATATTTATTCAATGGAATACTACTCATCAATTAAAAATAATGAAATCATGCAATTTGTAGGCAAATGGTTAGATCTGGAAAAATATCATCCTAAGTGAGTTAACCCAATCACAAAAGAATACACAAGAAATGCAATCACTGATAAGTGGATATTAATGAGCCCAGAAGCCCTAAATACTCAAGGCACAATTAGTAAGACAAATGATTCCCAAGAAGAATAAAGGAGAGGACACTGGGCCTGAAAAGATTGGATCCAGTTTTGTAGACCCAGAACAGAGAAATCGTGGGGGGGGGGTGATTGGGGAATAGATGGGGGAGAGAGGAATTATGGGATGTATGGTGGGGGGAACTGGGAAAGGGGAAAGCCTTTGGAATGTAAACAAAGAATATAGAAAATAAAAATTAAAAAAAAATGGCTACAGCTAATAGTTGAACAGAAGAGAGATAGGCATGGTTTGGATTCCTGGACTTTGGCTCTAAGGAGACTACAAAAGGGAGAGAAAGATGAGGAAAGGTGAGAAGTTATGGGGTATGTGTGTTATGAAAACATGACCATGAGGGCTTACCTATTGGAATTAAGAGCTGTCCAGAAAGAATCTAGTAAGTTAAAATTCAGTGTTATTGATGGGGAAATATATTTTAATAACTTAGAGGGTAGATATCTGCCTAGATTTAATGCAGATTAAGGCTTATTATAAATATAAATGTTTGGTGTCTTTTATCTGGGACCTGAACATTCCAAGATGGGGGTACAGATATGCTGATTTGAGATAAAACAAGTTAATATAACATTTGTTTATAAGTGGTATTACCTTGATGGATTTTCTTCTATTGAACCATCCCTCCATCCCTGTGATTAAACCAACTTGGTTATCTTAGGGGATGTTTATGATATGTTTTTGAATTTAGTTTGTGGGCATTTTCTTGAGGATTTCTTTTAACAATTTTCATATTAGAAATTTGTCTGAAATTCGACTTCCTTTTTGAGCCTTTGTGTAGTTTATATGTCAAGTGCCTGTGACATTTTAGAGTTTTTGCAATGTTCTATAAGGGTACATGATTCTTTGAAGAATGGCACCCCAGACTCAAATGGTATGCATTGCAAAGAGTGCTTTATTCTGCAGAAGTTCAGCATGCTGGGCTCTCCCATTACCAAGGAAGAGAGATACCTGGAAGTGAATCTGCAGGCATAAATTAAAACATATTAAGGAATCCAGGTTTAGGGGTTAATAGGTGTTAATACTTGTTAATCTATTGGGTCCATCATTATGGAAATTCCATTACCAGGGTATAGGGCTGGAAACTTACTAAGGGAGGTCTAGAATCTCTTATCGACCTATTTTCTTGCCTCAGACCAGGTGGTAAGGCAGCTTTTGGGGCCTGGACTTGCCATGTTCTTAGAAACAGAGATTTAGGCATAGTCTCCTTAACTGCCAACTTGAGGCCTATCATGGAATTTCAGCCTAGCCTTCTCATGTCCTTCTGTTTATATTTTGTGTGGACTCAATTGAGAAGCTTTGGTATTATTTCCTTTTCTGGAGGTCTGGTAAAAGATTTTTTTTTTTGTTCCTGAGTTTTCTTTCTTTTTCTTCCTTCCTTCCTTCCTTCCTTCCTTCCTTCCTTCTTTCTTTCTTTCTTTCTTTCTTTTTCTTTCTTTTTCAAAGACTTTTAGTGATTTCTATTTTGTTAAGAGTTATAGGTATATTTAAATTGTTCACCTGGTTGTGATATAACTTTGGCAAGTACTATCAAGAAAGCTGAAAGATTCTGCCTCAAAATTTTATTTACCCCCAGAAAATCCTGCTTAAAAAAGGCCAAAGCGCTACCATTTTGTAACTCTGTAATTCCTACCCTTTCTGACCCCTATTCCAGGAACTAGCTAACCACAAAGGTTATTCTGCATTCTATAGATAGTTGATGTTTGCCCAACCTATTGCAGAATGCAGTTAATCCATTTTGCGGAATGTAGTTAATCCACCTTGCAGAATGCAGTTTCTCCATTTTGTGGAATGCAGCTACACCTGGCCCTCAGGGATGAATTGCCTCATGACCTATGTGTAACTTCCTTATCTAACTTCCCCCAACCCCTCCCCCTTCTGTGATTTTTTTGGTTTCAAATACTCTTTGCGCCAGATACGCGGGATCTATCTCTGACCCTGCGCGGTTATGAATCGATCCCAGTATACTGGAACCCCAATAAAGACCTCATGTGATTGCAGCGAGACCGTCTTTGGCTGATTCTTTGGGCGTCGCTTTATCCCGAGACTTGAGTACGGGGGTCTCCCTATCTCGTGGGGTTCTCCCCATTTTAGAGATCTAACAAAAGCTATTTCATTAAGATTTTTAAATTTTCTTTTATACAAGCTTTTGATGTAGAAAATTTTCAGAACTTTTAAAACCTTTTTGATTTCCTAGATATCTGTTTTTATATCCAGTTTCCATTAATGATTTTCTTAATGTTGATGTCCTCTCTGCCTTTTTGTTTAACTAAGTTTGTCTATCTTGTTTATTTTCTCAAAAAATCAATTCTTGGTTTAGTTGTTTCTTTGTATTATTCTCTTAGTTCTTAATTGAGCTCATTGAGTCCTGAGTTTATTTACTGCCACCTACTACTCTTGGCTTTGTTTGCTTCTTTTTGTTCTAGAGCTTACACATGTCAGGTTAAGTTGCTAGTGTAGGATTTCATCAATTTCTATATGAATGAACTTAGTGCTATGAACTTTATTCTTAGCATTTCTTTCATTTTGTCTTATAATTTTCATTATGATTTGTACTAATTTTAATCAAACTCTGGAAATGTTTTTAATCTCTCTCTCTCCTCTCTCTCTCTCTCTCTCTCTCTCTCTCTCTCTCTCTCTCTCCTCTCCCTTTCTCTCTGCCTTGACCCAACAGTAATTGAGTAGAGAGCTGTTTAGTTTCCATGACTCTTTAGGCTTTCTGTTGTTGCTGCTTTTGTTGAACTCCAGCTTTAATTCAGGGTGCTCTGATAACAGATTGTAGAGAGTGGGTGTGGCAGTAGCCTCAATCCTGGAGGCCTGCCAAGTCGGATGACTAAGCACCTGACTTCTTCCTGCTCCTGAGTAGGCCACACCTTCCTTGGGCATTGCACAGGCATAGCCAATGACGTGTGATCAGACCATTCTATGTGGACCAATCAGAAAAGACTGTGATGTGGACTGATGGGGTGGACTTGGGGAGGATATAAAAGGACTGCTCAAGGGGAGAAGAGAGCTTTTTCCCTGCATGTAAGTTTCAAGGTTCCTGATTAAACCACATTGAGAAGAACGCTGTGTGGTCACTCTTTTCTGCTGGTCGGAGATAGTAGCGACAAGAGATAGTTACTTTCATTTTCTTCTATCTGTTCAGATTTGATTTGTGACCTAGTGTGTGGTCAAGTTTAGAGAAGGTAAAAAGTGATGCTGAGAAGAAGGTATATTCTATTCTGTTTGGGTCAAAAATATATGGACACCTCTTTGATTGATGTGATTAATAACATATGTTAGTTTCTCTATTTCTCTGTTTTGTTTTTGTCTGGATGGAATGCCTATTTGTGAGAGTTAGATGTTGAGGCCTGCCACTATTAATGTGTGAGCTTTTATATATGATTCAAGCTTTATTAGTCTTTCTTTTACAAATGTGGGTACACTTTCATTTAGGCCCTTGATATTCAGAATTGAGATGTCACCCTGCTAGATTTTTCCTTTGAGAGTTTGAAGTGTCCTTCTCCATCTCATATGATTAATTTGGATTAAGAGTTTATTTTATTACTCCGTCTTGCTTCTTGGGTCCATTTTCTTAGAAAAAAAATCATTGCCAGCACTATGCTCTGAGGTAATGTCTATATTTGCTGCTGAGGTACTTTCTGTATGTAGCAGAATTATGTTACCTGGTTTTGCATGCATTCTATTAGCCTGTGTCTTTATTTATTTATTTTGAGGAATTGTGTCCATTGACATTAAGAGATATTAGAGACCAATATTTTTACTTCCTTAACTTTGATGCCTGTCATGATAGTATGTATGTGTCCATTTGTGTGTGCATATATGTGCTTCCCTTCTTTTGTTTTGGTGGTTTAAAATTATTTCCTGTGTTTTTTAGATGCAGATCATCTCCTTGGGTTGTAGTTTTTCTTTTATTATCTTCTGCAGTACTGGATTTGTGCATACATATTGTTTATATTTGGTCATGGAAACTCTGATGGAAGTCTTTAAAGGGGAAATAAATAAATATAAAGAAACAGAGGAATACACAATGAAACAGATAAGTCCCTGTAAAATTAATTTTCATAATTATGAACACTTTATAAAGCTTCAATGGGAAAATGCCCTGAAGACTTTGGAAGCTCTTTATTTGCAAGCATCTACAGGACATATCTTAAAATTCCTATAAGGCCTTTGACTGCTTATCAATTTCCTTGCAGTGTCAGTTTAAAATCTTTCCAAGAAATATGAAAGCTGTTTGTAGTAGTATGTCAGACTTTATTTTAATAAGAAATCCACCTGTCAGTGATCTAGATTTTTATTTTTATTTTTGGTATGTTAATTTTTTCCTATAGAACCATTGAACAACTGTAAAATTGTCACAGTCTCTTAGACCCTCATCAACATTCTTTAAAATGTATAGTTAGTATTTTTATTTGATTATTTCTTTTCATTGATAAAGAAGTAGAGGTCCTGTTTCTACTTTAATATTTGGTCAATCATCACCTAGAGCAACTACAATCTCTCAATCTTTTACTTACTGTGAAATTCCTCTATTAAATATGAACTACAATATTTCCATCTCTCAATAGGTTTGTTTCTTATCTTACTTGTCCACCAACTGTCACCAGAGCTCATCTGTCAGTCAGGACTTAAAGAAAATCATATATGAATATATGTATATGTATACATATATATGTATATATGTTTATGTATACATATAAACATATATACATATGTGTGAGTGCCTGTGTATAAAATATATAGAAATATATATAGAAGCAGGGGGAGGGAGGATGGGATATGGAGTTTCCAGAGGAGAAACTGGGAAAGGGGATAACAATTAAAATTTAAATAAATATGGGCAGCAGAGGTGCACGCCTTTAATCCCAGCACTTGGGAGACAAAGGCAGGCAGAATTCTGAGTTCAAGGCCAGCCTGGTCTACAGAGTGAGTTCCAGGACAGCCAGGGTTATACAGAGAAACCCTGTCTCAAAAAAAATTGTAAATAAATAAAATATCCAATAAAAATATGTATAAAAAATCCTTAGGTATAATTCTCATAAAATGGAGCATCAAGAAATGGAGCATGGCATTCCTGGAATACCAGCACAGGATGATATAATATTCAACATCATACTTTTTCACATATTGTAGGACTAGCTACAATATGTGAGATACTTAGAAGGAAAAAAATGGGATGCAGTTCAAGTGGTTCTGCTGTAAAATGAATAAGAATTTTAGGAATTTTTATCATGTAATCCTGACTTGATCAAAATTAGGTAGTGTAGTTGTTCTGTAGAGTTTTCCATGCATACTCTGTCTTTCAGTTTTTGTACTACAACTTCATTCATTATATGCCTCATTAACAGCTTAAATATCCATCCAGGGATGTTTGTTTTAATATTATAGTCTGTAATAAGTTGGACACTGTAGTGGCTCCAAGCTTTATCCAGCATCCTCTCTTCATTGCCCTTGGCAGGAAATTTTTCACCATTACTTTCTGCCAACTCATTTTCTAATGCTAGCTTCTTAGGCTTTTTTATGTTGCTTCTGAACTTCACTCTGCACTTTTCTCCTACCTTATTGCGATCATTGATTTGTATTTTTTTTTTCTTAAGATAAATCAAAATTGAGAGAGTACAATCTTTCAAAGAGTGAAAATTGAACTGGAAGAGATAGGAGCAAATGTACTTTGAAGCAAACTGAAGAAATTTAGCTTTTAAGAAATAAAATTGAGTCTTCAACCTAAAGAACAAATGGAAAATTTTTCTTGTAAATAAAACAACTTAAGAAACTGAACAATCCAGGAGAGAAGGAATAAAATAGATTCAAGGAATTAGGTGTTTCAGAAATAAGTGTCAATACTAATAAATGATGAAAAGAAACAAAAATTGTTTAGTATCTGAAAGAGACATGGCAAGATGATAACAAAAATGTAATAAAGATACAAGTACAGGTTGATAATTAATGATGGCAAATACATAGTACAAAATCTTGTTTTTTTTTCATAAGTGAACACTGTCATAGTTGAAATAAGAAATATACCCCATAAGGCTCATGCATTTGATCATTTGTTTCACCTTTGGGACCTCTGTTTTGAAGGTCTGGAATTTGTAGAAAACAGAGGTTTCCAGGCAGTTTCTTTTGCAACTTTTAATGTTCTTTGACAGTTTCTAGTAATGTGTTTTAATTACACTCAAACCTCTGAGCTAACTTTCTTTGATGTTCCCACAGTTACTCACCTATGCCCCTTAATATTATTTTCAAACTAAGCCCAATAAATCCAATTTGTGCTGACAAAAATTGTTGTATATGATGTCTTTCTAGACTAGAATGGGGTCACCACATCAAGGACTACTTTCATCCCCTTTCAGCAACTAAAATTGCCTGTATCTCCAAAGTTAGAATCAGAACTTAATATTCATTTCTAGTTCATCCTGTGATTTGTTTCATATAGGTCTTGCACAGATCTAGTCCATGTTCTTAAGTGTTGGTTCATATGTTTAGCTACCCTTCAGTGTCCAGTAAAGTAGTTCCCTTGCTGTCATCCATTCCCAGTGTTTCTTAGCCTTGTTCACCCTGTGCTCTGAAATAATCCCAGAGACTTGGGAGACAGATTTGCTATGTTTATTTACGTTAGGGCTAAACATTATACATTTGGCAAGTTTTGCGTGCCTAAGTTAACCACCACTTACTGCAAATAGAAGCATGTCAGATGAATATTGAGAGGTACATTAATCTCTGTCTGTAAAAAAGAGTCATCAGGAATTTCTTGAATTCTAAGTGTGCCAACCAAAATAATAGTTGAAGGTTCCCCTTAAAGTACATAACCCATTTATTCATATGTTCCTGGACAGATAATGACAAGTAAAGGTAAAATAGGAGTTACATACAATCAGAAAGTGATTAGTTATTCCCATAATGCATTGCAAAAACGGTCATGTTTTCCCAGGATAGTACTTATTGTAGCAGTCAGGGTTCACAGCTAGGTATGGCAAATGATTACTTTTCTCCTACAATAGCATTCATAGAACCTGCAAATACATTGTATTTTGCCATTAGAGATGAAGCTTCTAGGCACAAATCTGCATCATTCTCGAAGTCCAATGACTCAAGTGTATTGTATCTTTTTCAATATAGTTTTACCATTAAGTTCTGCAGACTAATCTAAAGCAATAGCCCCAAATGTATTTATGGGACTTCACTGTCCAACTTCTTCAAGACACACAACACATCTCTGGCATTGGGTTTTTTAATTGTTGGTCTCTGGTGTTTAGTAGTAACAATATTGCTCCGTTAAAGATTGTTTAACAACACTATGTGAGGAAATATGTGAATGTGTGTGTGTGTTTATGTACATTTGTGTGTGTGCATTTTTGTGTTTGTGTGTGTGTATGTTTCTACAGTCAAACCATTTGTGTTCTATCATTCACTTTAAAGTGTTTAAATTGTTTAGAGATAGAAAGACAAACTTCACAAGTTTGCCCTCATTTGTAAGTGTTACATTGAATCTTTATATATATATATATATATATATATATATATATATATATGTGTGTGTGTGTGTGTGTGTGTGTGTGTGTGTGTTTCTTTTGGTATACTCATACATGTTAGAAAGTTACTAAGAGATAATGTAGAAGCACATCCAAGGGAAAGTAGATAAATGTCAATAACTTTAAATTTTAAAATTGAATGTTGTTTCCTTTTTATTCTTTCTAACTGTGAATACCTTCTGCATCATGACAGAATTTATCTCTTTAAATTGCATTTTGCTACGTATTTTCCAACAGCAATGCAAAATAAGAAATATAAGCATATTTGGATAAACTAGTCATTTAATATTCCAAAGATACAAATTATTAAATTTTGAAGAAAAATATAAATCTGGATTATTATATTCTTAGATTTCATTTTTCCTGTAGAAATATTAGATATTGTATTTTCATCAAAACAATACATGATGACATTTAATAACAGTATCCATTATTAAAAGATAATATTCAAAACAATATCATAGAGTTAATTGTTAATAACCAGATATACTTTATTTTCAGCTTTAGTGACAACTTTTCTCAAAGAGGCTTAGCAGTTCCTTTAAGCTAGACCCAAATTAGCACTGTTAAATTTTCAGAATCACAGTGTTATGAATTTTAGTTCCAAATAATGTCTCATTGTTATAAGAATTTGATTTAGAGTGGCTGCCACTTGTAAAATCTCATAAAGATTTTTAAATGTGGTTATGACTTAAAATAAATATTTTTCTCAGTTCAGTTTTGTCAACAAAGGCATAAGTCATTCTATAACACCTTAAGCCCTACATGAACACAGAGAGGGATTACTAATGCAACCTTATGTTGTCTTTCCTGTGGCTCTACTTCTCACTTGGCATATTTCATACTTTCCATTTTCATCAAAGAGGAGCAAGTTAAATTACACAGATTTATCAGTCTAAAGGACACCTGAATGCAGTCAGTGGCAATGTTTTCATCCTCCAGCCTAAGCTTATAACACAAATGAGATAAGTGACTGAGTAAACATATGAAAAAAACATTCCATATTTTCTGCAATGACTTTAAAAGCTTCTGGTAGATAATATTAATATTGTATAAGCATATGCACACTGTTTTAAGTACAATTTATATTTAGAAACTTTAGGGAATGATTTCATATAAATGGAAGAACAGTAAGTAAAGTGAATACTAAATAAATAATACGTAAATTGTAGAAAGGCTTCTGAGGATGTAATGTAGAATTGCCATTCCAATTTAGTGTTCACTTTAATAGAGTAGATAAAATGTATTTCTAACAGGGTACTGTATACCACAGTCATTTTAAGCCATCATTGCTCCTAAATGAGGAAATATGTTTAAGACTACTAAAACCTTTCAAATCAAGAACACAGTCAAAAGACATTGATCAAATGGAGTATTGCCATTACTTGCTTGTCACTCTAGTAACCAGTTGCTTCTAAGTGCAAATCAAAACACTTAGAAGTAGATGTCTACCACTATAGGGACTCTCGCACCATTGCCATGAAGTCTCATCTCACTCTTCCCTTGGATAAAATGATTGATTGATTGCTCACAGCTTGCTGGACTCTGGGAGGCCCCAGGTCTATCTTTGCTCCCCACATGGAGTTTGCACCATTGACTTTCTGCGAGCCATTTTGTGCCAGGATACTGACTGCCACTTACTGATCTTTCAACATGACAATATCACACTGATCACTCATTATCAGTAGTGACAGACACAAATTCAAATATAGAGATGAAGCGGAGTCTTAGGTAAATCAAAACTCTGATATGCTTTTGAATTGACACCAACATAAGTTATTGAGATATATGAAAATAACCCATTTTTTGAAAAATAATTAAAACTGCCAGTTATAAGATTGTGTTGAGAGGTCAAGGAGAAGAAAGATTTTTTTTTGCATAAGAATTTGAGCTGGAAATTATGTGCTCACCACTGTCATTTCAACTGGCACCAAAGATGTATGTGAACCTATAAAAGCTTATTTTAAATTTACTACTTTGTAATTCAAGATAATACCATAACATGTGTAGTTGTTTTCCATAGAAGCCTGGAACTCTCTCTTAAAAATCATTTTTTTATTGTATTTATTTTACTTTTCTATGCATGAGTGCTTTCCTGAATGTGTTTATGTACATCATGTGCTTGCCAAGTGCTATCATAAGTCAAAAGGGGAAATGATATTCCTTGCAGTTGGAATTAAAGACGTTTGTGAGCCACTTTGATGGTATTACAAACTGAGCTGACTCTAAGTGATTTGACCTGCTGAGCCAATTCTGTTCCCCCTTTATTTCTTGAGGAGGCAGAACCTCAAATGTCTTAATAATTATTCAGAAAAAAACATTTTTTACAATAATTGTAACATTTGTATTCCCCAAATTCATTTTAGGCAACTCTACACTATCATTTTTTCTCATGGAGAACTTTCCTAATGATTAGTTTTGTCACTGCAACAGATAATGGCCTACATAAAGATGTTAAAACAGCATTGAAATATGGGGTACTAGAATATTGGTAATGTATTATGAAACCCTATAAGTATAGCTGTTAGAAAGCATAAATGTTGAATGAAATGAAATATGCATGAGCAATACAGGTTTGGAAACCTTCCCCATTCTCGAGATAGTAACCTTCAAGTGCTCTTTTACTTCATTTAATAAACTTACAGTTTCTCATTGCAAAGATGTTAATTGGGAAAAAATCTACTAAATAATTGAGTTATTAAGTGTTCTGTAATTCCAGGAGTAGGTGAGGGAATACTGAAAAAACAAAACACTTTTTAAAATATAATTTTTATATTAAACTTAAGTTCATATGGTGAAGGATGGCAGCTAATGCTACATGCTTCTATATTCAAAAATATGACATGTGATGAATACTTTCATAATGACATTTAGTAATATATTCTAAAACTTTATTACTGTCATCAACATAAGATAAACCTTTGCTATTCTTTCCTATGTTCACTCTATTATTTCTCTGGATAAACTGATCATTTAATGAAATGTCACTTTACTGTAAACTAAATTCATGTTATCTATGTTAATAACTGTAGTGTACGTAAACTGTGTTAACTATTAAATGATGCGAGAATGGAGAACAGTCGTATATAAGCAAAACAATAAAAACAGGAGCATATTGCAACAAGAGCATATTATAAGTTATCAGAGAACATTTACAGAATGAACCTGAATTGTCCAAGCATTTGCTTCAAGACTTTCATAGAATACTGACCAGCAAGAAGACATGTCCATCTTTGTTGTCAGTTGTAACCTGCCCATTTCTGTGACAGTACTATATTTTAAATTTCCAAAGGCCTTTCTTTTCCATCTAATTGCCTTCAATGAAAGATAGCTGGATCAGTCTTTATCCAGAAAGGAGGAAGAACTGAGTACAGAACTAATAACTTATTAGGTAGAGCTTAACCCATTTTTGTTATGAAATTGAGCATGGCAGTGAGCAAGAATAGTGATGAAAAGTAGATGAGGGCTATATTTTAGGCCACAAATGGGGGCAGGGAGGGGGAGGGAGGGGGAGGGAGGGAGGGAGGGAGAGAGACAGAAAGACAGAGGGAGAGACAGAGACAGAGAGAGACAGAGAGACAGAGAGAGACAGTCAGACAGACAGACAGAAAGACAGGCAGACAGGCAGAGACTTTGGGCTTTGTATGGGCTTTTGAACCTCAAAGCCTAACCCCATATTATAAATCCTATGACTACATATCCATATTGGTTTCACAATCCCACACCACACCAAGACTATTCCTGCTGCCTAGAGATCAGCTTGTAGCTATCAACTACTTCTCTAGCATCAAGCCTGACATGTCTCCTGACATTCTCTCCATCATGATGATGAACAAAACCTCTGAAATTGTAAGCAATCCTTTAAAAACACAAAAAGATAAATACATACATATATACATACATACATACATACATACATACATACATAAATACATGAATATATAAGTAAACAATTTATTTTATAATAGTTGCCTTGGTCTCTAACACCAAAAGAAGAATGATGACTAACACAAGTTATTCAATGGGCTGGGCTATTGTGTGCATAGACCTGTCCTTACTATTTGTTGAAGGAATTTGGAAGATGTGGGGATTTTAGATCACAAAATTTATTGGATACTTTAAGTATTTTCTTTTAGCTCTCTTAGTAGGAGTGTAGAAGGCAATCCTGAGGACAATTTAAATTTTGGGATGCCAGATAAAGAAGTTCCGGAAGTAAAAATAATATAACTAAGTAGTCTAAAACCTATATTTTGAGTGTGAAGCTTATCATAGAATGGGTTTATGTTGTGTTATTGTTCAAAAAATTGCCTGAGGCTTAACTGAAGAGTTTTGGATATAATGGCATTGACAGAAAAATCAAGATAGCCTAATACTTACCATTTTCTATAGCTAATGATGGTCACACTTATCGAGAAAATGAAGAACAGGCTAAACAAAAAAGGAATACAAAATGTACAGTTTATGTTGCAAAGGAGTATTAGGAAATGTAACATTGGAACCAAGTCCGGTGTTGAGCAAAATAAAACAATTTAAAGAAAAACCTAATGCCAAATAGAATAAAAAGAACAGGATTCCAAGAAAGTATTTGGCCAGTGGGGCTTCCTTATAACCAAAATTGAAGAGAGATTCAAGCATTGAAGGATACCATGAAAAACACAATGTTGATGCATAAATATATATGAATTAGGTGGGCAAGTTCCAAGCCAAGCAAGCAGCCTAACTTGGCAGCTTTGGCCATGTTTTTCTGGCTTTAAATTTAAAAATATAAAAAACAAGTTGTAGATACTTCCTCTATATAAAGCCCGTAGTGTATCAGCAGCATTCCTGCATGGCAGTCCAGAAAGGTAATTGTGTGAAGAAGCTGTAAGTGTGAATCCAGGATTGTGGTGTATACCACAGAAGGTTGATAATGCAAGGGTGGTGGGACAACTGCCCAGGAAAGATGCTTGTTAAAATATTACAAGAAGACCCTGGAGGACATGGGCACAGGGGGAAAGTTCCTGAACAGAACACCAATAGTTTATGCTCTAAGATCAAGAATTGACAAATGGGACCTCATAAAATTACAAAGTTTCTGTAAGGCAAAGGACACTGTCAGAAGGACAAAATGGCAACCAACAAATTGGTAAAAGATCTTCACCAACCCCATATCCGACAGAGGGCTAATATCCAATATATACAAAGAACTCAAGACATTAGACCCCAAAGAACCAAATAACCCTATCAAAAATGGGGTACAGAGCTAAACAAAGAATTTTCACCAGAAGAAATTCGGATTGCCGAGAAACACCTTAAGAGATGTTCAACATCATTAGTCATCAGGGAAATAAAAATCAAAATGACCCCGAGATTCCACCTCACACCATTCAGAATGGCTAAGATTAAAAACTCAAGAGACAACAGGTGCTGGCAAGGATGTGAAGAAAGAGGAACACTCCTCTACTGTTGGTGGGATTGCAAGATGGTAAAACCGCTCTGGAAATCAGTCTTGCAGTTCCTCAGAAAATTAAGCATGACACTTCCAGAGGACCCTGGCATACCACTCCTGGGCATATACCCAGAGGATTCCCCTGCATACAATAAAGACACATGCTCCACTATGTTCATAACAGCCTTGTTTATAATAGCCAGAAGTTGGAAGGAGCCCAGATATCCCTCAAAGGAGGAATGGATACAGAAATTGTGATATATATATAATGGAATACTACTCAGCAATTAAAAGTAATGAATTCATGCAATTTGTAGGCAAATGGTTAGATCCAGAAAATATCATCCTAAGTGAGTTAACCCAATCACAAAAGAATACACATGAAATGCATTCACTGATAAGTGGATATTAATGAGCCCAGAAGCCCTAAATACTCAAGGCACAATTAGCAAGTCAAATGATTCCAAAGAAGAAGAAAGGAGAGGACCTTGGGCCTGAAAATATTGGATCCAGTTTTGTAGGAGAGTACCAGAACAGAAAAATGGTGGTGGTGGTGGGGGGGTGATTGGAGAATAGTTGGCGGAGAGAAGACTTATGGGACATATGGTGGCTGGGAACTGGGAAAGGGGAAAGCCTTCAGAATGCAAACAAAGAATATAGAATAAAAAAATGAGAAAAAATATTACAAGAAAGAGAAGTTTATTTTAGTCAACCATACTGAAAAGAGCTGCATTTCTGAAGAATTCTTTAACTTCAGATATCGAGATCAAGAATTTGGAGTTTGCCTTATTTTTGATCTTGCTTTGGTCCAATATTTCTTCACTAAGCTCCCTTTCTTCTTTTGAAATGGTAATGTGTAGTAAGTGCTTTGCATATTAGAAATATGTGATTTGCTTTTTGATGTTTTTATTATAGGGTACTATAGTTAAGAGATTTGCATGAGTTTCAGAAAAGACTTTGAACTATGGACTTTTAAGCAGTGTTGGAAGTGAAAGACTATGGGGAATTTTGAGGTTCAACATAAATAAAATTTGCATTATGATTTCTCTAAAAGCCTTTGGGGACCAGGGAGTACAGTGTGGTAGTTTGAATAAAAGTAGCCCCCACAGGCACAAATATTTGAATGCTTAGTCATCAAGGATCAGGGAGTAGCATTATTTGAAAGAAGGATTAGGTATGACATTGTGTAAGTAGGTATAACCTTTTTGGAGGATTTGTGTCACCACTGGTAAGCTCTGAGGTTTCAAAATCCATGCCAGCCCCAGTTTCTCTTTCTGCCTGCTGTTTTTGGATTGGGATGTAGCTTGATGCAGAACTTGAGCGTCATTCCTGCCATGCCTGGCATGCTCCCTGCTATTATAGTAATTGAGTGTACCTCTGAAATCATAAGCAATCCCCAATTAATTATTTGGTTCATAATAATTGACTTCATCATGGTGTTTTTTCAAAGCAATATAGCAATGACTATGCCAGACATTTGCCACAATGAAATGAATACACAAGCTAAGATTCTCATTGTAGATTTGAATAAACCTTATTAGACATCTAAAATGTGTGAATTGAATAGATATCAACTTTTATAAGAATTAAATAGATTTCATGTTCTATGTACACATTAGAGAGAAAGAGAAACAGAGACAGGGACAGAGAGACAATGTTAGGCAGAGATAAAATAAATTAGCATTTATGTGAGGTAGTATATATGCTAATTATATTAACTGTGAAAATATCACAATATAAAGATATCAAAACACAATATTGTTATGTACTGATTTTTTCCAATTCAAATCTGTTCTTGAAGGAGGAGAAACAAAAGTATTGCCAGGCAGGTCCTTTACATCTTAACCCAGTTAAGGAAAACCCTCCCAAGTATGCCCACTGGCCAAACTAGTCTTGACAACTTCTCATTGATACCAGAATTTTTCTTGTGTTAAGTCCATAATCCAAAACAACTATCATGAGAAGGTTAATAGGATAGAATTGTCTCAAATAGTCCATCCTGTTCCTCGGCAAAGCAGTGTCAAATCTTGATATATTTTTATATGTATAACTTAAACTTTCATTCTTTTTTATATCAAACTTTTTTTTAATTGAAAAAATATCCCCAAAGATACAATAGTGTCATTTGTATTATGGTGATTAATATCTGTCTAATTGGACTGAGGACCCTCTCCATAGGAAGGAATCCATGACTAATAATGGAAACTTAACAAACTACCTGGGGCTAGTATAGTCTTAGATATTAGAGGAGATAACACTTCTGCCATTTTACTAAGCCAACATAACAACAACTGGATTTAAGTATTTATCTTTATAATCACTAATAAGTATAGCTCTCACCCCTCATCAAAGAATCTATGTTTTTTTAATTGATTAAGATTACTATAAAAGGCTAAAGGTAATAAAAATTCAGAAAAAAATGACTGTGAGGTACCCAGTTCCAGTTGGTATATATATAACCCCACCCCTCAAAAAAACACTGCAGAAGATTGGGAAAAATTATTGTATGTGTCAGAGTACCAATAATTATCCTGCATGGCATGTGACCTAGCTTCAACAAAGATACTCAACCAGTGATACTTCAACACTATAACTACCTAAAGAAGGCCTCAACAAGAACACTACCAAGAATACTAACTTTGACAAGAAAGGAATTTAGTGTTGCTATGCTGGAAGAAAAATTGCAGACACTAAGGAGTGCAAAGAGAGTTAGAATTAGTCTTTCCCAGAGATAAATTTCCCAATTCATTATCTAATATGAGGTGGTTAGCCTTAAAAAATGTACACATAAGTAAAACTAAAAAGACTGAAGAATTTATTATTATATATTTATGTGTACATATGAATGTGTATGTGAGTGATAATAATTACAGAAAAAGAGGCAAAAATTTGAACAGGAGCAAGGTCAGGAGACTACATAGTACATTGCATGGAAAAGATGGAAGACAAATAATTCAAATGTATTCCACTTACATAAAAAATTCTTATTTATTATAATTATAATTATAATAATAATTATTATTACGTGTATTGGTTGCATGAGTAAATACATACTATTTTTATGCCTGATATTCACAACAACCAGAAAATAGCAAATCCTCTGTAACTAGAGTTACAAAAGGTGTAAACTCACATATATTTGCTCTGAACCTAACTTTGGTCTTCTGAACAGGCAAAAATTGGTTTTAATGACTGAGACTTCCCTCCAGTCTCAATATATCAATCTTTTGATGTAATAAATGTTATTGTAATTAAATATATATATATATATATATATATATATATATATATACACTAGATTGCATTATTATGTATATAAATACATCAAAGAAATGACTGACACTGTAGTTATATTTGAGGATTTATGAATCCAGTTATATCATAATTTTAGATCTTAAAATATGCAGCAATTATGCCAGATAATAGGAACTAGTATAAATTAACCAAGAAATACCTAAGTTATATGCATTTCATGAGGCATGATATGATTATTTCTAATGAAAATATTTTAGTAGTAAAAGAGAAAAAATTACAGGTATAAAGACATCTAAAATCTAGATGAATTATTTTGTAGTAGACTAATAATAAGACATGCTTATAATGCCAGTACTGAGAGTTTGATGCCAGGAAACCACCAGATCAAGACTAGCTGAATGTTATAATAAATACCAGGGTTTTTAAAGTTAAATGACCTTTTCACAAAAAGAAAAAAAAAGATAAAGAAAAGTAAAATGAAGTGGTTCAGGCAGAAAAAAAGTGTTAGCAGGTTAATACAATGCAAAGAGAATCAGGGTTAACTATTCACAGTACACTTCATTGTTTATAAATAAATTTAAAACCAGTATACTGTTGATAATGTTAACAATGATGATTATGAAGATGCTATGTTACTGTTAAATGTTGGATAAGTGGAAGAAGTACATTTCACACCCCACTGACCCCTTAACTATTGATTGTTAAGCAATATTTATTTCTACAATGGCATGCAAAAGTGCCCCATGATCCAATGTTGTTAATGGAAATGAGGACTAAACTAATATTTTTAGACCAGATATAGAGAATCCTATTCACGTTGCTTTAAAAAAGTGTTTTTTCAATATATTCTACAAATATTCCCATAAATGAGTATAATTATTTCTTATTATCAATGAATTTATCACAATTAATCAAACAAATAAATGATATTTGAATGAGTTAATAATATCACTCATGAGAAACTAAAATTTGAAGAGCCCTGATGTTCCAGGTGTTATCTGAAATCAATGAAATGTTTTAACCAGTTCTGATTGTGGTATTGTGGTAGGCCTAGTAAATCTGAGTCAACTATTTTATTGCTGGTGAATGATGTTACATGACACAGGTATTATCCCAGAGAATCATCACAATATAAGTGATCTTAAGGAGCAATGCACTGTGCAACAGCAAGAATCTCAAACATACCATATGAAGCTGATGATAGAGATTTTCCAAAGGACTCTTGCTGTGAAAAATAATTGAAAATTTTGTCAATTTTCTCACCTCTGTAGACATGTCATTTCAGAGAAACGTCAAATATTTTCACAGTTACTGACTCATTTTTATTCAGTTTGTTTAATGTGAAGATTTAGCAAAACCAGTGATTTTTGTCTGTTTGTGTTTTCCTATAGAAATTCAACTTTGGTTTGAAACAACCACTTCCCTATGTCATTTCCCATGTAAAGTACATGATCTCTCTCTCTCTCTCTCTCTCTCTCTCTCTCTCTCTCTCTCTCTCTCTGTGTGTGTGTGTGTGTGTGTGTGTGTGTGTATAAAATGTGAATGTGACTTATGTGATATATTGTAAAATATGAGCTAGAAACAAGGTAAGTATGTTGTTATTAAATAAATATACAAATTAAATAGAGGTTAAATACTGAATGTTAGATATACCACATATTATATAAATAATATGAATTATGTATGTATTATCATTTTAGTAATTAATTTGTGATATGAATATCCATATTTATATTGACACAATTATAAATGATTTTCTCACCCCTTCACTTTTGTATAATGGGTCCAATTATATTAAGAGTTTTATAGTCATATATACACAAAGAATCCTAATATTTTGTCTTCTTCACATGATAATGTTACTAATTAAAAAATTCCAGCTTTTAGAGCACATTGAAATGATTTCTTGAGTATAAAAAATGAAGTTATGTCATAATTTTATATAACCATCTCCCAGTAATCATTAGTCAAGCCACTAATCTTCATACATCTCTCAATGTAAAAATTAATATGAAAAATTTCTCAATTTTTCTTTATACATACAAATAACTCAGAAAATTTATACTTTAAAATAAGTATTTTTACTCAATAAAAATGTATAGTTTATTTTGGTTGAAAGTATTAAAGTAGATATTTGGCAAGAAATATAAAATACATATAAAATATGATGAACTATTTAATAAACCATGAATTTTAGTTGGAAAAAATAATATAATACTTTATACAGGAAGTGTTTATTATTCCAATCCTGTTTGTACTGATATTCATAACTAAAATTATTCATAGAGGATATAAATATAGATATAGAGACATAGAAATGTAGATGATATATATATATATAGATATATACACATACATATTATTTCATGTCTATTATTAAAAACAAACTGATTTTTTTCCTTTTACTTTTTATATTGGGATTATAACATACTTATAACACTTCTTTCTCTTTTTGCTTTCCTTCTTCCAAATTCTTTCATATATCCAAAATCGCTCCTTAAAATTCATGAACTTTCCTTACTAGTTGTTATATAATATATATGTACATACATATGTATATATATGTACTATATATATACATATAGTACATATATATGCATATATGTACACACACACACACACACACACACACACACACACATATATATATATATATATATATATATATATATTCAAATTTTATCCTGCTCAGTCTGTATAAGATTAAGTGCATGTGTGTTTTTGGGATTGAACCATTGGCAGTAATCTACCAATATACATTACATGTTCCTCTTTGGGGAAGATCACCTCCCTTGCTCCCAGGTGTACTCAGTTTTCTATAGGTCTATCAATTTTGTTTTTCAGTCTAATCATTACTAATTTGGTTATTGAAGTAAATTTTTTTCCTTTTTACTCTTTATGAATGTATTTTTTCTACCAAAAATAAAAATAGCAAGCAAATAAAGAAACACAATTATGTGTCAAAATTTCCAAAAAGAAGGAAATCAGTTATTTGTAGAATTGTAGTGTATCAGAAAAAAATATCAAAAGTAATTGCAAGCATATTCACCATAGAAAGTAAATTATCATTGCCAATTTAATGACATAATATTACAGTGTTATTGCTCACAGAATGGAGTCTAAAATAAAACCTGGAAAACAAAGCCAATATACAGAAAAGCCCTGTAGTAGTACCTTGTATCTTACAAGCATAACTTTTTCAACTTTCTGTCTTTCCAAATTTACAAGACTTAGAAAGACTCTTAGCATTCTCTTTTTGTTCAGGACTATGGACCTCTATGCATTCACAAGACTATGTACACAGGTATATGTACAGAGTATAAAGAATCATGGTCAGAATCCTAAACAGAAAAGGCAAATATTGATAACTGAATAGCTGCAATCAAATACCTCCTGCTTTAAAGAAATGTTGCTTAAACATGGGAAATGTCACAAAGACAAAAGAGAAGGAATAAAATCAATAAATGTTTCATTTCAAAAAAGAGTAAATTTTTTAAAATTCCTGGCTGCCTGATCATTTCTGCTGGGGCAGACTCGTGGATGATCTTCTCCAATGATGACACCATCTCCTAATACATCCTAGAGAACCCATTGCCCTCAGAGCAGTTGGTAAGAACTCCTTTCACCCCCCACAACTCTGGAGTCCCAGAGCTGTTGGTGGGGGCCTAGTGGACGCACGACCCATCAAACACCAAAATCCCCATCATCCTGAATACAATTCCCCTTCTGCTCCTTCTGTCCCTTTTACTCCCTGATCCTTTCTTCTGTGGCAAACTCTTGACCTGGTCTGCTCCAATAAAGAGACCATCATCTGATCCATCCTAGATATCCCACTGCTCTCAAAGCAGTTGAGATCTCACTGCACTCAGACATTTGAGAACCCTCTGCACTCAGAGCAGTTGACCCAACAGTCTGAAGGCTTTCCAGGAGATCTGGAAAATCAGCCAGAGCAACAGATCAGAACCATCTCTGTCGCTGTGAAGAGCCCCCTGACAGAAGGCTCCGCGGGTTGCCTGCCATAGCTTGTGCTACAGCCTTCCTAGAAGAACTCATGCAACCCAGGGTAAAAAGAGGCAGACTTCAGAGAATCACCCAGACCAACAAACACCAGGGATATCCAGATGGTGAAAGGCAAGCACAAGACCATGAGCAACTGAAGCCAATATACATGGTATTATCAGGACCCAGTTCTCCCACCACAGGAAGCCCTGAATACAACAATACAAGTGGAAATCAAGAACCTGACTTAAAATCCTATCTCATGAAGATAATAGTGTCCATTAAGGAAGATATTAATAACTCACTGAAAGAAATACAGGAAAACACAGGTAATCAGGTGAAGGAAAATGAATAAAGAGATCCAAGACATAAAAGTGGAAGTAGACTCAGTAAAGAAAACACAAATGGAGGCAAATCTAGAAAAGAAAAACCTAGGAAAGAGGTCAGAAATTACAGATGTAAGTATCTCCAACAGAATAAAAGAGATAGAAGAGAGAACCTCATGTGTTGAAGGTACCATAGAAGAAATGGACAAAACAGTCAAAGAAAATGAAAAATGCAAAAAGCTTCTGCCCAAACCACCCAGGATACCCAGGATACAATGAGAAGACAAAACCTATGGGTTATAGGTATAGAAGAGAATTCCCAACTAAATTGCCAGTAAATATCTTCAACAAAATTATACAAGAAAATGTCCCTGTCTTAAAGAAAAAGATACCCATGAACATACAAGAAGTCTACAGAACTCCAAATAGGTTGGACTAGAACAGAAATTCCTCCCACCACATAATAATGCACTAAACAAAGAAAGAATGTTAAAAAGCAGTAAGGGAAAAGTCACATAATATATAAAAGCTGATCTAACAGAATTATACCAGACTTCTCACCAGAAACTATGAAAGCTAGGAGATCCTAGACAGATGTCATACGGATCCTAAGAGAACAAAAATGGCAGCTCAGTTTACTATATCCAAAAAAATTATAAGTTGCTAAAGACAGAGAAGACATGATATTCCATGACAAAACCAAATTTATACAATATCTTTCCACAAACCAAGCTCTAAAATGGAAAGTCGATGGAAAATACCAATGTAAGGGGGGAAACTACACCCTAGAAAAAGCAATAAAGTAATCTTTCTACAAACCCAAAAGAAGATAGTCACACAAACAGAATTCCACCCTTAACAATGAAAATAACAGGAAGCAACAATGACTTTTCCTTGATATCTCTTAACATCAATGTATTAAATTCCTGAATATAAAGACATAGACTAAGAAACTGAACACAAAAACAGGACCCAACATTTTGCTGCATGAAAGAAACCTACCTCTGTGACAAAGACAGTCACTACCCCAGAATCAAAGATTGGGAAACAATTTTCCAAGCAAATGGTCCTTAGTTGCCACTGCTATAAATGATAAAATAGACTTGCAACCAAAAGTTGTCAAAAAAGATAATGAAGGACACTCCATACATGAAAAAGGAAAAGTCTACGAAGATGAACTCTCAATTCTGAACATCTATGCTCCAAATGCAAGGCCACCCGCATTCATAAAAGAAACTTTACTAAAGCTCAAAGCACACATTGCACCCCATACTATAACAGTGGGAGACTTCATCACCCCACTTTCAGCAATGGACAAATCATGGAAACAGAGACTAAACAAAGACACAGTGAAACTAACAAAAGTTATGAACCAAATGGATAGCACAGATATTTATAGAACATTTCATTCTAAAGCAAAAGAATATACTTTTTTCTCAGCACCTCATGGTACCTTCTCCAAAATTGTCCAAGTAATTTGTCATAAAACAGGCCTCAACAGATACAGGGACACTGAAATAATTCCATGCACCTTTTCAAATCACCATGGTCTAAGGCTGGTCTTAAGCTCCAACAAAAACAATGAAAAACACATATTCACAAGGACATTTCACATTGCTCTACTCAATGATAACTTGGTCAAGGAAGAAATAAAGAAACTAATGACTTTTTAGAATTTAATGAAAATGAAGACACATCATACCAAAACTTATGGGACACAATGAAAGCAATGCTAAGGAGAAAACTCATAGCACTAAGTGCCTCCAAAGAAGAAAATGGAGAAAGCTTACACTAGTATTCTAACAGCACACTTCAAACTCTAGAATAAAAAGCAGTAAATACACCCAAGAGGAATTGATGGCAGGAAATAATCAAATTCCAGACTGAAGTCAACCAAATAGAAACAAAAAGAACTATACAAAGAATCAACAAAATCAGGAGCTGGTTCTTTGAGAAAATAAACAAGATAGATAAACTCTTAGCCAGACTAACCAGAGGGCTCAGAGGTACTACCCAAATTAATAAAATCAGAAATGAAAAGGAAGACATAACAACAGAAACTATGGAAATTCAAAAACTAATCAGATCCTACTACAAAACTTATACTCTACAAATTGGAAAATCTGGATGCAGTGGACAATTTTCTCAACACATACCAGGTGCCAATGTTAAATCAGGTATGTCATTTAAAGTGTCCCATAAGCCCTGACGAAATAGATGCAGTTGTTAAATATCTTCAAAAAAAAAAAAAGAAAAGAAAAAAGAAAGAAAGAAAAGAAAAAGGACCAGATGGTTTTAATGGGGAATTCTCTCAGATCTTCATGAAGACCAAATACCAATACTCCTCAAACTATTCCCCAAAATAGAAACACAAGGAACACTACCCAATTCATCCTATGAATCCACAATAAGGCTTATACATATACCAACAAAGACAAAACAAGAAAAGGGAATATCAGACCAATTTCCATTGAACATTGATGCAAAAATGCTTAATAAAATTCTGGCCAAGAGAATCCAAAAATACATGAAATTGTTCATTCACCACAATCACGTAGGGTTTATTCCAGGGATGCAGGGATGTTTCAATATATGGAAATCCATCAATATAATCCACTACATAAACAAACTATAAAAAGATCATTTTATTAGATGTTGAAAAAGCATTTGACAACATTCAGCATCCCTTCATGTTAAAAGTCTTGGAAAGATCAGGAATTCAAGGCCAGTACCTATGTATAGTAAAAGCAATATACAACATACCAGTAGCCAACATCATACTAAATGGAGAGAAACTTGAAGCAATCGCACTAAAATTAGGGACCAGACAAGGCTGCCCTTTCTCTCCCAATCTATTCAACACAGTATATGAAGTTCTATCTAGACCAATTAAGCAAATTGAGTGTCACCCTGAGTCCCAAGGGAACACAGTTGGTATGAACTCACTGATAAGTGGATATTAGCCCAAAAGATCAGAGTAAATAAAATAAAAATCACAGACAACATGAAGCTCAAGAAGAAGGAAGACCAAAGTGTGGGTGCTTCAGTTTTTCTCATAAAGGGAACAAAATACTCATAGGAGCAATTATGCAGACAAAGTGTGGAGCAGAGACTAAAGGAAAGGCCATACAGAGACTGTCTTACCTGGGGATTCATCCTATAAACAGTCACAAAATCCCAACACTATTGTGGATTCCAAGAAGTGATTGCCGAAAGGAGTCAGGTATGGGTGTCTCCTCAGGGGACCTACAAGAGCCTTACAGATACTGACTTAGATGATAGCAGCCAAACATTGGACTGAGTGCAGGGTCCCCAATGGAGAGGTTGGAGAAAGAACTGGAGGAGCTGAAGGGTTTTGTAGCTTCATGGCAGGAACAATGACCAGACCCTACCAGGGCTATCAGGAACTAACCATCAACCAATGGATATACATGGTTTCAGGCTCATTTGTGTCAGAGAAATGCCTTATTGGGCACTGGTGAGAGAAGAGGTCCTTAGTCCTATGAAGGAACAATACATGCCCAAGCCTGAGGAAATCGATGGGTCCAGGGGAGTAGTTGGGAGTTGGTTGGGTAGAGGAGTATCCTAATGGAGGCAGTGGGAGGGATGATGGGTTGGGGGTTTTCTGGAAGGGGGGAAACTGGGAAAGGGAATAACATTTGAAATGTACATGAAGAATACATTCAATAAAAATATAAAATAAAGAACTCTGACTATACTCCTAGCTCATTTTAAAGTATATTTTTAAAAAATAAATTAAAAATCATCTTTATTAAAAATTGACCTTTTCTCCTACAATATGTACTGATTATACTTCCCATCTTCCAAATTCTTCCTTAACCCCCACTATCTTCAAGATCTACTAACATGCCCTTCTCTCATTATAAAAATAAGCCTCTAAGAATTAATAATAATGACAAAACAACAAAATAAAATTATGTAAAACCATTATATCAAATTTGGACAGTACACCAGCAGCACCAAAGGAGAAGAGTCCCAAGAGCAGGGATAAGAGTTAGAGATTTACGTTTTCTAATTGTCAGAAATCCCTGAAAAATCACTAAGCTAACAGGTATTTGATAGGTAGGTAGGTAGATAGATAGATAGATAGATAGATAGATAGATAGATAGATAGATAGATAAAATGCTTGGTCTGAAATCATGTAGGTTTTATGATTGATGCTTTAGTCTCTTTGAGTTCTGACAGAAAGGATTTAAGAAGATATGCATACATATATACCAGTAGTGTTTGGTTTTACTTTAGATCTCTGAGCTATCTAGTCTCTAGTTCTTGGTTACCCAAGCCATGTCAGGTATGGGTTTCCTCCTGTAGAGTCAGGCTGTGTCAACTTAATATTGAGTGATTACTCCAAAAATTCTGTGCTACCACTGTTCTAGTATATCTTTCAGGAAGGTCAATTTATAGTTCAAAGATTTTGTTACAAGGTTGGTTTGAACTTTTTCCTTTTTGGCAGCATACAAAGTACTTTCAAGCATCATAGAGACTATAATATAGGGATGAAGATGTATGTAGGCACCAGCTTACCTTTTCCATGTTCAGTAAGTTATGTAGGTGTTGTCTCAACATGCCCCCAATGTTAGGTTGCACAAAAAAAGTTTTTGTACTAGCATCAGACTGTATTATATGCACATTACCATAGGACTTCTTTGGCCAACAACTAAAATGAATGCAACAGATATGCAAGGGAGGAGATGTGCTTCTGCCATGATTGGGAGGGGAAAGGAATACAGCAGCCATGCAAGGTCTCAGGAAGAGCTGGGACCTGTGGCCCCTACTACAGTTGGGTGGTCAAAGATGTTTGGCAGAGTCTAGATGAAATTAGACACTTAAGTGTAGGGCAGGTGGGAGGAACAGAGCTAAGAGTATAGATAAGGGCCCATTTTCCAGTCAGGACACAGCTGTGCCCAGCAATTATGCCAAAACAAATTGCAAAGGAAATTTTTGTGTGTGTCTTTTATCCATGGATTCAAGGGAATCTCAGAGAGGACTGGTAGAGCAATCACCTCCTGGAGCTATAAGCAGATAGAACAAAAAACTACAGACTACAGGTAGTGCTGGTGACAAGAAATGGCCAGTTGAAATTTCATATCTCCTATTAATAGATGTACTCATTTGGAGCATAGTCACACATCACAGGATGTTTATACAGCATTAGCTTTCCATACCACTCCAAATGTTCCACAATTCCATTCATCTATATCTTCATGAACTTTCTTCCTCTATCCAATTTCTCACAACATGTGATTTTTCAGCTCCCATGACCACCTGGCTATTTTTGCCCATAAAATGCATTCTATATCCCATTTCCAGAGTGATCCATGCATCTGAATGCTCACCCTTCATTTTATTTCATTTCATTTCATTTCATTTCATTTCATTTCATTTCATTTCATTTCATTTCATTTCATTTCATTTCATTTCATTTCTTTACTCTTCTTTTTTTCTCTTTTCTACATAGTTTTTAATTTTGTTCCAGTGAATATTTTTGTTACATAGTGTATTTAAGATTGAGTGTATGTGTGTCATGTGTGTGTGCACAGGAGTTTGTGTGTGCATGTGTTGAGTCTGATATGTGTTGGGGAACATGAATGCTACACCATGTCTAAGGAGATGAAAGAACAACATTTTAGAATTCTTTCTCCCCCCCAGTTTTACATATGTCTTAAGGAATAGGTTTCCAAGAAGTTTACCTCCTGATAGACACTCTCCCCCATCTTTACAAAAAAAAAAAAAGAATCTCAGGATTTTCCTTGATTTTGACATGAACCACAGAAATCTAACAATTAAGTGTACTAATAATTTTTGCCATATAATCTTCAACTATAATAATTTAAGCAATTTCTAATAAGTCTTCCTGAAATGACAAAATAACATTGTGAAGGCTTACATATGCTTACTGCATGGATTGACACTATTAGGAGGTGAGGCATTGTTGTATTAGATATTTCACTCTGGATATGGGCTTTAATACCCTTAGTGTAGCTGCAAGGAAGGCAGTCTTCTAGCAGCTTTCACATGAATGTGTCAAACTCTCGGCTCAACCTGTAACATCCCAGCCTGGATGCTGTCATGCTCCCACCTGGATGATAATAGACTATATCTCTGAACCTATAAACCAGACCAAATTAAAATTTATTTTTATTTTTGAAAGTTTATACATACATAAAATAAGGTTTATCAAATCCACCTCTCAATCAATCCCTCCATTAATATCTTCTCCCACCATCTACTAATTTTCCACTAAAATTTATATGTGCTGTTTTTTTAATCACTCAGTCCAGTTATTGCTATCTCTATGGGAACAGACTTGGAACCATCTACAATAGGATATGAATCTTCTCAGCACCTGATTCTTGGAGAAATTTGACTCTCCCTTCACCTCCATCCATCAGTGGCCAATACCCATTCAGCAAATATTAAGGCTTCATGAGCCCTTCCCTCCTTAGAGATGAACATCCTGTAATTACATTCAGTAGTTTTGGAAGTCTGTATTCAGCTATTGCCACCTACTATAACTTCTCTGATAAGTGCTGTAAGGTGGTATAATCTGAGTGTGATGCTACAATATTCTGAAGATATACCTTTCACTGAATAAAATGAACCTGAGACAAAGTTAGTAAAATAATTTGAGGTCACTTAAGACTTCAGCATTGCAATTTGTCCAAACTGCTTATTTAACCCACATTTAAAATGAGAGTGTAAACAACTTTGTTTGCTTGCGGTTCCCATGTAATGGCCTTTTACTACTGAAACTAATGCAAAATTGGAATCTTAAGTTACATATTCTGCTATGCCTTTGACAAAAAAAATAGTGCGTTTATCATTTGCTAAAATAGAAAATACAGATGATTAAAGGAATTTCAAATACCATAAAGGATAAAGCATGTTATGACTTTTCCAGATGAAACTTTCTATGCTATTCAGCAAATACAGAAAGAAGTATTTTGCTATGGAGTAAGACAAGTCACAGATATCTATACAACTGATAGATATCTAGATACGTATAGATGAGCACATAAAGGAAATAGTAACAGATATAGCCTTCAAGTAGCCATGGTTTCAAACAGGCAGGATCTGGAAAACAGAGAGTTACTGAAGTCAACATTGGTTATGTAGAGTCACTCTTGGATAAATAACTGTTAAGAGGAAGTATTTTTATTTCTTTCCTTAATGTGGCAGTAATATGTTATTGGTAATTCAGAGTTAATCACTAATGTATAAAATCTGTGTATGTGTGTATGAGGATCAGACTTTAAAGGATGTTTTACTCTTATGAACACATTGCAAAATAAATGTTTTTCTTATTCTCTCTATTGTGGATAGTTATAGATTTTTAGCCCAGTTAATGGTAAAAAGTCCCATCTTGTGGTACATGTCTTAAATAGAAACAGAATAAAGTTCATTATTCCCATAATATTTGCCACAATTTCCTCAGTAGGCAAGCCTTGCCACCTCCATATCTATTGTAAGTCCTAGAGTGCACAGCTGAGTCTGACATTATTTCCTTGTTTCTCACATCTGTATGTGTAAGACATTGCATTAATGTGAAATCTACCCAGCATGGAAGAAGAAGAAAGTGACACCATCTTTATCTCCTCATATCTTTATTGCTATTTTCTTGCATTTCTTTTGTTCATATCTTGAGGAAGTATGTAGAACATTGCTCATTTTATTGCTGATTTTTACGTTATTTTAAATAATTTAACAATTAGCAGTAAGTTAAAATTTAGCTTCATAAGGATGCTTACAGTTTTTTCTGAAAATTTCTTATTCTCTTTCATTTTAGAACATTTTGTTATATTTAATTTTATATTGACACAACTGCTTTTGTTTCATTGTTTGCAAATACCATTTAAGTGTCTTTTTACATGCTTTGGGGGAGTTTGTTATTGTTTGTATTTATGTGCTAAGATTGCCCACATTATGGCTGCCATCGTTGCTTTTCTTTTCTTTACTTATTTTTGACTTTGTGTCTTTTTTCTACATTTTTAATTTAGATGTTTTAATTAGTGCATGTGCATATATGTTGTTTATGTGTGGATAAATCTATGTGTGTGCGTATTTGCATATGTGTGTTACATTAATTTGAAAAACTTTCTTTTGTTGTTTTCAATGATTTTTCTTGTTATTGTCACATTTTATGGATTCTAATTAGGCCACTCTTGGATGATGTAGTAATCCCCAACTCATTTAAAAATAGCATGTAAGATCTAGTTTATTGAACTTTCTCTATTATTTTTATCACCAAAATTTCAGGTTCACTGACTCTTTTCTAATGTATATTTAGTTTAAAATGTTTTACTTTGAAAGACTCTTATGTCGATACAAAATATCTTACTCACACTCATCCTTACCTCACTTCAAATCTCCTTTTTTCCTTATCACACATCCCTCCCAACTCTACATCTTATTTTTTAATAATAACAGACTGAGTATAAGATTTCTTATAATTTAGGCTCATCCCCTTTTCCTGTACGACATTTATAATATTAACCGTTATTATTGAAAATTGTTTGTCTGAAAGAAAAAAATATCCATGCCTGTGATTATCCTCATTACGTTTCTGATGACGATTAAGTTCCTTCACTGTGCATTTATTGTCTCTTTTTCAGAGGATCCTGATAATCTGTTGTTATCCAGTTGTGTTATACAGAAAAGAAGATGAAGAAGGAAAGAGAAAGTTTAGATGGTTGTAATACCATGCATTCAATGAATGTAGCAACTGAATGTTTGTTAAAAACTTGGCAAGAATTTAAGCTTCATGTGTTCACAGGAATGAAACAGACTCCAAGTTGTCAATTTCAGATGTCTTTTCATTTTAATTACTTTCTCCTAGGTATACACACACACACACACACACACACACACACATACACACACACACAAACACAAACACTGCTGCTGCTAACCAGGAAGGCCATTAGCCACTGTATACTTGGGTCATACCCTCTCTACCTTCAGTGCTGCATGTCTGGTGAATATATGCCGGGACATTATTCTAGCCTGTATATATCACTTGATCAATGGCTGAGTTTCTAAGAGCTCCCAGAAATCCATAATAGTTGACTCTGTTGGTAATCTTGTGGGGTTCTTCATACCTTTCAGGGCCTTCAATCCTTCCCCCAAATCTTCCTACTTTTATCCAATGTTTTACTGTTTATATTTTATCTGTTTCAGACAGCTGCTGGAGAGAGCCTTACTGAAAGCAGCTATCTATGTTAGGCTCCTGTCTATACACAAATAGAGTACAGGCTGTGCTTCATGTTGTCCCTCAATGGAGGAATGGATACCAAAAAAAAATGTGGTATTTATACACAATGGAGTACTATTCAGCCATTAGAAACAATGAATTCATGAAATTCTTAGACAAATGGATGGAGCTGGAAAACATCATGCTAAGTGAGGTAACCCAGTCTCAAAAGAATACCCATGGTATGCACTCACTGATAAGTGGATATTAGCCTAGAATCTTGGAACACCCAAGACACAATTCATATACCAAATGATGTCCTAGAAGAAGGAAGGAATGAACCCTGGTTCTGGAAAGGCCAATACATCAGTGTAGGAGAATACCAGAAAAAGGAATTGGGAAGGGGAGGGGGAACACAGGGAGGGCAAAGGGCATATGGGACCTATGGGGGGCAAGGAACAAGGAAAAGGGGAATGAAATGTAAATAAAGAATATATCCAGTTAAAAAATGGTATCTCTTAAGACATTAGTTTGTGTTAATACTGGGCCTGATCCAACTGTTGCATTTGCTGATAATGCAAATCTATTTTTTTCTTTCTATGGAGTCAGTAAATATGGCTGTTTCCTTTAGAACCAGAAACATTTTATTTTTAAAACTTAATTTACTTTATCATCCTTTTCAGAAAATGCCTTTCATTCTCAGTGAATAAAACCTGAAAACCTTGTCCCTCTCAGTGTGGGAGAAGTAAATATGTAATTTTACATATCATGACTCTTATTTGAGAACCGCATAATGAGACTTTTTTTTAATTTTTATTTTCTATATTCTATGTTTACATTCCAAAGGCTTTCCCCTTTCCCAGTCCCCCCCCCCACGATACGTCCCATAATTCCACTCCCCCCCAACTATTCCCCAATCATTCCCCCTACCCCCACGGTTTCTCTAAAAAACTGGATCCAATCTTTACAGGCACAGGGTCCTCTCCTTTCTTCTTCTTGGGAATCATTTGACTTGCTAATTGTGCCTTGAGTATTTAGGGCTTCTGGGCTCATTAATATCCACTTATCAGTGATTGCAGTTCATGTGTATTCTTTTGTGATTGGGTTAACTCACTCAGGATGATATTTTCCAGGTCTAACCATTTACCTACAAATTGCTTGAATTCATTATTTTTAATTGCTGAGTAGTATTCCATTGTATAAATATACTACATTTTCTGTATCCATTCCTCCTTTGAGGGATATTTGGGCTCCTTCAAATTTCTGGCTATTATAAACAAGACTGCTATAAACATAGTGGAGCATGTGTCTGTATTGTATGCAGGGGAATCCTCTGGGTATATGCCCAGGAGTGGTATGCCAGGGTCCTCTGGAAGGGACATGTCCAATTTTCTGAGGAACTGCCAAACTGATTTCCAGAGTGGTTTTACCATTTTGCAATCCCACCAACAGTAGAGGAGTATTCCTCTTTCTCAACATCCTCGCCAGCACCTGTTGGTTCTTGAGATTTTAATCTTAGCCATTCTGACTGGTGTGAGGTGGAATCTCAGGGTTGTTTTGATTTGCATTTCCCTTATGAGTAATGATGTTGAACATCTCTTAAGGTGTTTCTCGGCCATCCAAATTTCTTCTGGTGAAAATTCTTTGTTTAGCTCTGTACCCCATTTTTTGATAGGGTTATTTGGTTCTTTGGAGTCTAACTTCTTGAGTTCTTTGTATATATTGGATATTAGCCCTCTGTTGGATGTGGAGTTGGTGAAGATTTTTTCCCACTTTGTTGGTTGTCGTTTTGTCCTTCTGACAGTGTCCTTTGCCTTTCAGAAACTTTGTAATTTTATGAGGTTCCATTTGTCAATTCTTGATCTTAGTGCTTAAGCTATTGGTGTTCTGTTCAGGAACTTTTCCCCTGTGCCTATGTCTTCCAGGGTCTTCCCAAGTTTCTTTCCTAATAGTTTCAGTGAGTCTGGTTTTATGTGGAGGTCCTTGATCCACTTGGAGTTGATCTTAGTGCAAAGAGATAAGAGTGGGTAAATTTGCATTCTTCTGCATGTTGACCTCCAGTTGAACCAGCACCATTTTTTGAAAAAAACTATCTTTATTCCATTGGATGGTTGTGGCTCCTTTATCAAAGATCAAGTGACCATAAGTCTGTAGGTTAGTTTCTGGGTCTTCAACCCTATTCCATTGATCCACTTGCCTGTTGCTGTACCAATACCATGCAGTTTTTAACACAATTGCTCTGTAGTACTGTTTAAGGTCAGGGATATTGATTCCCCCAGAAGTCCTTTTATTGTTGAGAATAGTTTTAGCTCTCCTGGTTTTTTTGTTGCTCCAGATGAATTTGAGAATTGCTCTTTCTATATCTATGAAGAATTGTGTTGGGATTTTGATGGGGATCGCATCGAATCTATATATTGCTTTTGGCAAGGTGGCCATTTTTACTATATTGATCCTGCCAATCCAGGAGCAAGAAATATTTTTCCATCTTCTAAGGTCTTCAATTTCTTTCTTCAAGGACTTGAAGTTACTGTCATACAGATCTTTCGCTTGTTTGGTTAGTTATGCCAAGGTACTTTGTGTTGTTTGTGGCTATTGTGAAGGGTGTAAGTTCCCTAACTTCTTTCTCAGCCGGCTTGTCCTTTGAGTACAAGAAGGCTACTGATTTGCTTGAGTTAATTTTATAACCAGCCACGTTGCTTAAGTTGTTTATCAGCTGTAGATGTTCTCTGGTGGAGTTTTTTGGGTCGCTTAAGTAAACTATCATATCATCTGCAAATAATGATAGTTTAATTTCTTCCTTTCCAATTTGTATCCCTGTGACTTCCTTATGTTGTCTAATTGCTCTCGCTAGAACTGCAAGTACTATATTGAAAAGATATGGAGAGAGAGGGCCGCCTTGTCTAGTCCCCGATTTTAGTGGGAATGCTTCAAGTTTCTCTCCATTTATTTTGATGTTGGGTACTGGTTTGCTGTAGATTGCTTTTACTATGTTTAGGTATGGGCCTTGAATTCCTGCTCTTTCCAAGACTTTTAGCATGAAAGGATGCTGAATTTTGTTGAATGCTTTTTCAGCATCTAATGAGATGACCATATGGTTTTTTCTTTTAGTTTGTTTATGTAGTGGATTACATTGATGGATTTCCTTATATTGAACCATCCCTGCATCCCTGGGATGAAGCCTACTTGATCATGGTGAATGATCGTTTTGATGTGCTCTTGAATTTGGTTGGCAAGAATTTTATTTAGTATTTTTGCATCGATATTCATAAGAGAAATTGGCCTGTAGTTCTCTTTCTTTGTTGGATCTTTTTGTGGTTTAGGTATTAGCGTAATTGTGGCTTCAAAGAATGAGTTGGGCACTATCCCTTCTGTCTCTATTTTGTGGATTAGTTTGAAAAGTATTGGTATTAAGTCTTCTTTGAAGGTCTGGTAGAATTCTGCACTAAAACCATCTGGTCCCGTAATTTTCTTGTTTGGGAAGCTTTCCATAACTCCTTCTATATCTTTAGGGGTTATGGGACTGTTTAGATGATCTACTTGATGCTGATTTAATTTTGGTATTTGGTATCTGTCTAGGAAAATGTCCATTTCCTCCAGATTCTCCAGTTGTTTTGAGTATAGACCTTTGTAGTAGGATCTGATGATCTTTTGAATTTCCTCAGTTTTTGTTGTTATGTCTCCCTTTTCATTTCTAATTTTGTTAATTTGTATACTGTCTCTGTGTCCTATGGTTAGTCTGGCTAAGGGTTTATCTATCTTGTTGATTTCCTCAAAGAACCAGCTCCTGGTTTTGTTGATTGTTTGTATGTTTCTTTTTTTCTACTTGATTGATTTCAGCCCTGTGTATACTGTCTCTGTGTCCTTTGGTTAGTCTGGCTAAGGGTTTATCTATCTTGTTGATTTTCTCAAAGAACCAGCTCCTGGTCTTGTTGATTCTTTGTATGGTTTCTTTTTTTCTACTTGATTGATTTCAGCCCTGAGTTTGATGATTTCTTGTCTTCTACTCCTCCTGGGTGAATTAACTTCTTTTTCTTCCAGGGCTTTAAGGTGTGCCATTAAGCTGCTAGTGTATGCTCTCTCCAGTTTCTTTTTGGATGCACTTAGAGCTATGAGTTTTCCTCTTAGCACTGCTTTCATTGTATTCCATAGATTTGTGTAGGTTGTACCTTCATTTTCGTTGAATTCTAAAAAGTCTTTGATTTCTTTTTTTTTATTTCTTTCTTGACCAAGGTGTCATTGAGTAGAGTATTGTTTAGTTTTCATGTGTATGTGGGCTTTCTGTTGTTTTTGTTGCTATTGAAGACCACTCTTACTCCATGGTGATCTGATAGGAGGCATGAGATTAGCTCGATCTTCTTGTATTTGTTGACCTCTGTCTTGTGACCAATTATATGATCTATTTTGGAGAAGGTACCATGTGGTGATGAGAAAAAGGTATATTCTTTAGCTTTAGGATGAAATGTTCTATATATATCTGTTAAATCCAATTGGTCCAGAGTTTCAATTAGTTTCACTGTGTCCCTGTTTAGTTTCTGCTTTCCTGATCGGTCCATTGAGGAGAGTGGAGAGTTGAAGTCACCCACAATTATTGTGTTAGGTGTAATGTGTGCTTTTAGCTTTAGTAAAGTTTCTTTTACGAATGAGGGTGCTCTTGCATTTGGAGCATAGATGTTCAGTATTGAGAGCTCTTCTTGGTGGATTTTCCCTTTGGCCAGCAAGAAGTGACCTTCTGAGTCTCTTTTGATGATTTTAGGTTGGAAGTCAATTTTATCTGATATTAGAATGGCTACTCGAGCTTGTTTCCTGAGACCATTTGCTTGTAAAATTGTCTTCCAGCCTTTTACTCTAAGGCAGTGTTTGTCTTTGACACTGAGATGTGTTTCCGGTATGCAGCAAAATGTAGGATCCTGTTTCCGTATCCAGTCTGTTATTCTGTATCTTTTTATTGGGGTATTTAGTCCATTGATATTAAGAAATATTAAGGAATAGTAATTATTACCTCCAGACATTTTTGAAATTATATTTATTTATTTTATTTATTTATTTTTTTATATTCGAGAGGTTATCTTCTTTTAGGTTTGATGAGAGGAGGTTTCTATCTTGCTTCTTCCTGGGTGTAGTTTCTGTCCTTGTCTTGGTGTTTTACCCCTATTATCCTTTGTAGGGCTGGATTTGTGGAAAGATATCGTGCAAATTTGGTTTTGTCATGGAATACCTTGATGTCTCCATCTATGGTGATTGAGAGTTTTGCTGGGTAAAGTAGTTTTGGCTGAAGTTTGTGTTCTCTTAGAGTTTGCATGATATCTGCCCAGGATCTTCTAGCTTTCATGGTCTCAGGTGAGAAGTCTGGTGTTATTCTTATAGGTCTTCCTTTATATGCTACTTGGCCTTTTTCTCTTGCTGCCTTTAATATTCTTTCTTTGTTTAGTACATTTGGAGTTTTGATTATTATGTGACGGGATGTATTTCTGTTCTGATCCAGTCTGTTTGGGGTTCTATATGCTTCTTGTATATTCATGGGCATCTCTCTCTTTAGGTTGGGGAAGTTTTCTTCCATAATTTTGTAGAAGATATTTGCTGGCCCTTTAACTTGTAAATCTTCACTCTCGTCTATACCTATAATCCTTAGGTTTGGTCTTCTCATTGTGTCCTGGATTTCCTGGATGTTTTGGGTTACAACCTTTTTGCATTTAGTATTTTCTTTGACTGTTGAATCAATGGTTCCTATGGTATCTTCGGCTTCTGATATTCTGTCTTCTATCTCTTGTATTCTATTGTTGATATTTGCATCTATGGCCCCTGATTTCTTCCCAAGGTTTTCTATCTCCAATGTTGTCTCCCTCTGCGATTTCTTAGTTGTTTCTACTACTAAGTGGTAGAACCCTCTGTTTTTAGTACCTGGATGGATGTGCTTAGATCTTCTGCTTGCTTGATTGTGTTTTTGTGTATTTCTTTAAGAGATTTTTGTGTTTCCTCTTTCATAGTTTCTACTTGTTGGCCCACATTCTTCTCTATTTCTTTATGTGATTTTTGTCTTTCTTCCTTATTGTCTTCTTCTTTTTGATCCAACTTCTCCTGCATTTCATGAAGTGATTTTTGTATTTGCCTTGTAAAGGCTTCTAACCTTTGATCCATTTTCTCCTCTATATCTTTCCGGGGTTTTTCTATGTGTTCAGCTACCAGCATCCTGACCAGTGATTTTATATCCAAGTCTTGTTTTACTGGTATTTTGGGGTATCCATGACTTCCTGTTGTTGGCGAACTGGGTTCAGATGCTGTCAGGTTGCCTTGATTTCTGTTAGTAACGTTCCTTCGTTTTCTTTTGCCATCTGGTTATTTCTGATGTTAGTTGGCCTTGTTGTCACTGGTTGGTGTTTGAATCTCCCTTGAGGCTGGGCTCACCTGTTGTTTCTCTACTGGTGGTTATGAGTGACTGCTGCACAAAGGGATCACTAGCTGGCTGCCACTGGCTGCCACTGGCTGCCTCGGTGCACAGGCTGAGGTTGCGGGGAAGTCCAGCAGAGCCTAGGTGGGCAGAGATGGGCCTGCCTGGCAGTTAGAGCATAGCAGATCCCCCTGTGGGGTAGCCCCGGATGGAATCTGTGTACCTGGGCCTCTCCAGCTGTGTCCTGGTTGCAATATGGAGGCCTGCTGCTACTGCTGGTCCAGGGTCCCAGGAGCTGGCTGCCACCGACTGCCTTGGTGCATGGCCTGAGGTCACAGGAAAGTCCAGCAGAGCTTCTGCGGGCAGAGCTGGGCCTGCCTGGTGGCGAGAGCCTAGCAGTTCCCCCCATGTGGTAGCCCTGGATGGAATCTGTCTCGGGAAATTTTGTTATGGCACAGTTAACACTGTTTTCAGACATATGTGACACGAAAATTATTCTTATTTGACTTGAAGATTATTTCCTATAGGTTGTTGAGGAAATATTAGGATAAGCTCAGAATTCATTTACTTTTAAATTTATATTGTTATGTATTTTTACATTAAAACATTTATATGTAATATATTTGATTCTTTTTACCAGCTCTTCTCCACTTGCAGATCTTGTGAACTTCTCTACTCACCCAATATTATATATTCTTTCTCTTTTAAAAACACAAAATAAAAATCAAAACATAGAATGAAAACAATAATACAAAAACTAATAAAGTAAAACCAAATTAAACAAAAAGCCAATATTTTAACAATTCTAATCACTTTTTGTTAGCCAACTACTCAAGGGAATTAGGCCTGCAATGGACTGTAGTTATTACTTACACGCAACGACACTCCACTTTAAAAAATTTATATTTTCTTTGCCGGTAAGTATCTGTTACAAATAGCATATAGTTAGTTGAAACATTATGGATAATTCTTCTTCTCAGTACTGGAATCTTATCTGTTTGAACCTGGGCTGGACTTATAAATGCTGTCACAGTCTCTGAGAAAGCATGTGCACATCAGTCTGGTTGTGTGTAGAAGACAGTCTCATTAAAGTCATCAGTTAACTCTAGTTCATACAATCATTTTTAACTTTTCTTCTCCATACACCTTTAAGTCTTGAGGACATGGTTTATTTTAAAGAGATCCTATTAGTCTGTAAGTGCTACATAGTCAATTATTCTCTATAGATTATCTAGTTGTGAATTTCCATGTGCATGCACATCTACTACAAGAAACTCTCTGAATTAGGTACAAATCTATGAATACAGTAATGCATAACTAGGAGTCATTTTATTGTTATGTTCCTGTAGCTGAATAGTATTAGAATTTTCTCCTAAGACCATGGCTCTTGACCTATCTAGTGTCAGGTTTCTAGCCACTTCAGAAGGTTTAGGTAAATTTCTGACATAGTCAATATCTTTCACACTACCTTTCATAAATGTGGTGCCAGACTTATCTATCTACCACTAGGTTTATATCACCTTCATTTTCAATATATAATTGTTAATATATGTTATATTTTCATATTTCAAAAATGATCAACACAGAATATTTGAGCTGTTATTTTATTTTACTGTGTATTGGTATTTACTTGGGGAACAGTAGTCAAACTTCTATTCATATAACTATTGACTTTTTTACATCCTTTTTAAAAATAATTATATCAATATTATATTGTCTATTTGCAAGTATGTGTGTTTGTATATGTGTATATATTCTGAGGAGAGAGAGAGAGGGAGAGAGAGAGTGAGAGAGAGAGAGGGAGAGAGAGAGATTGGTTAGTGCATATGTGGTTATACTAACACTTTAGGAACACATGGAAGACAGAAATTAGCTATGAACTGTATTCCTCATTTACTCATTTATTTTATCACATTAATTTTGAACCTAGACATGGCTATTTTATCTAGCCTCTTTGGCTCACAAGTCCCCAAGTTACATGTTTCACCACAGTACTTAATTTATCGATTTACCCTGATAAACCTAACTCTTCCTTTTATTTGCATGAGAAATTCATTATCCACTGAGTGTCTAGTATTTGAAAGACTTGCTTATTTTTATCTTATATGTAAGTGTTTTGCCTACATGAAAATTTTTACATCAGAAATTCCATACCCGAAAAAATGACACTGGAAATTCTGGAGCTAAATTTACCTACAGTTTTTATACATACAATTTTTATACATAGAGTTTGTTGATTGTAGGAAATGAATCCATGTCCCTTCTAGAACAAGTAAGTCCTCATAACTACTGAGCTATTTTTCCAAATTATTGAAATTTATTTTCTGAGCATGATTTTAGTAGTTTTATGTTTTATTATTTAGTAAAGTTGATTTTTCTTAATCTGTAGACTTAAGGTATTATTTCATGTAAAAATGTTTTTATCTCATGAGGATATTAACTCTGAACTCCTCAGTCTTTCCACCCAGCTCACTGGGTTCCCACTGGTGAGTTGCTACCACACCAATCACAACCTTCAAATCCCCTAAGACTTTTGTGGATCACCTCAGGTAAACACATGCTTGACCACTATACCTGTCTCTCTTGTACCCAGATGAATCACCAACCAAAGGAAAATGCAGCACAAATTTAGTTCAGAAACAATGGTAACTCAGTCTTTGGGCACAACAATTAAAAGCTAATCTTGTAAGCCTTACTGAAATTTGATCCCTCTGGTGGCAAATCCTTGTGGATCCACCATGATGCTAGGGAACTCTAATGGCTATGCCTTACCATTCTGGTGTCCCAATTCCAAACAAAGCTAACTTTTTCCTTCTTCCTCTCTTCTTCTATTCAATCTGGAGGTTCCAACAACTCACCCAGTGATTGGCTCCTTTATTCATTAGGGGATTGGTTGACAAGAACAGCACAAAGCCCATCCACAATACTGCCCCCTTTCTGTTCTAATGAAAACCAAAACCTTTCTCTCAATTTAAACCACAGTTATTACCATTTTATAATTTATAATGTACATATAAAATGAACAGCCTGTACAACAATTTTGTCATTAAAAGAGAACATTGTCATCTATCTGAAAAGACTTACCATTCTACATATGACTTGTGTCCTGGCTTTAGATTATAAACCATCTGAAAACCATCCTCTCAAATTTAGATCATCTTTCTCAATGCAAAACAGCTTGGGTTGGCTCTGAGACTACCAGTCTTCAGCCCAGTCAGAAATCTAAGAATAACTGATATTTACTAAAAATATATAGGAAGCCTAACACAGCTTCCCAAACTTAACCAACTTATAGAGACTGCTGATCACCTGGACAGTCCCTTACTTAAAAACTTTGGAGCATTAGTGTTCAGTCTTCTGGAAAGGATCACCTGACAGGCCTTAGACATTTAGGAATATTAAGGACTAGCCTATTCTGTCTCAGCAGAACCAAGCTGTCCTAAAACTGTAATTGTATCCTTTTTGGGCAGTATTAAGTGTGTAGATGAAAAGATGCAATTCTTGCCTAGTGGCTGTCTTGCCACAACTGGAATAATACACAGAAGCTCAATTTTTTCATTGAATCTAAGACCAGGAAAGTTGTCAGGAGCAGACTAGTCTCAACAAAAAGTGAATTTATAACATTAAATGTTTATGTATTTGTGGTGTTTTTGAAAACCAACTATCCATAAAGTAATCTGAACAGTTGTCCATTAACTATTCTCACTTATTTCTAATTAAAATCTTAAAAACACCCTAACAATAAACTCAGAACCATGAATTTGCTATTTGGCCCTAAACTTACAGGCTTAAACATCTCAGATCAGATTAAAATAATAGCCATGGAAGGAAGGACTGGGACTAGTCTTTTACTACTACTTTTAACATTTTCATATCAATAGAAGAAATTTACAGCAATGAAACACTTGTTTCTGGATCAAAGTGAATTATGTACCATTTAAGAAATTATGACTTTGGCTTAGTTATAATTAAAAAGATTTGTACAAAATGAGATTATGGCTATGCAGTCAATTCTACCTATTCATCCCTGTTCCAATTATGACCATATATACATTCCCTAGAAATATGACCTGTAATAATGACCCCCTGTCACAGAGATCAGGGAACTTGGGAGATGACTCTTCATAACTTCTTCAAGCTGAACATGGGTGTTGAGATATTTCTGAATGGGGGAGGGTAGGGAAAATGGGAGAATTGGTTGGCCTTAAGAAACCCATACAAATGATTATATTAGTCTCTGATGTCTGCGTCCTGTCTGAATCTGGATGTAAAACCAAGGCAATAGGAGTTCAAGCAGGTCATTTCAGCATGTCTGATGAGGAGACTCACTAAGGCTCTATATTCTATAATATACAAATCTCAAAACAAAATTTTAGTATCACCAAGATAACATTTTTGTTTGATTCTTTTGTATCTCATTCTTAAGGAGGTCTCCCTCTATCAAATCTGATCCATATTACTCTGGGAGGTGAATAGACACTAATTACCTTTTCTAAAATTGTAAAGAAAACCTTTTCTCACAAATCAGCATTCATCCAGTAATCAGAAAAGAGCATTAGTTTGACCTTTCTTTCAGAGGAACAATAAAACCACAAATTTCAAAATCACACCCATTTTAAAAATCAAAACAATCTAAAACAAACTAAGTAAACTAAGATACTGTGTGTGTCTTTTCTAGTCCTTTCCTCTCTTGCTAAGTAGGAAAAGACACTCAAGATTCCCATGGAGCCCACATTAGTAGAATATAAGCTTCCTGTGGCTAGTTAAACAATCCATACCATATTTCTGTTTAGCTCTCTGCCCTGAGCCAAAGACATGTTTTCTTAATACCCATATAATATCTGTCTGTTGAACTCTACCTGGTGCCACAGGCATAGATATTATAACTGCACAAGACAGGCAATGATTATCACTGCACTCTCTACTCTGGAATAAATGACTAATATTTCCTATCCTAGTTCACATTAAAACAATCCAAAACAAATGAAGCAAACCAAAATACTGTGTGTGCCTGTACTTAGGCCTTTCCTATGTTTCCAGGAGTATATAAAACCCAATATTCTCATGGATCCCATATTAGACGAATATGAGTATCCTGAGAGGCAATTAAAGCAAACTTATACCATCTTATGGTTCGGCTTTCTGCCTAGAAGAGGCAACTTGTTATACCATCTATCTCTTTGACTCTCTGCCTAGAGCCACAGCCACTTATTTTATTTTATTAATACCTGTTCACTGCCCTTGCTACTTGAAGTCGGTGACTAATTTTTCCTATCCTAGTTCTGAACTTTAGGTGATATTTCCCATGCAATTCAGACATAATCTATAAAAAACCTGAAGCAAACTAAAATACTTTAGGTACCAATACTTAGGTATTTTCTATGTTGCCAAGAGGATATAGAACCCAATATTTTCATGGAGCCCATGTTAGACCAGAATTTGAGTATACTGTAAGATGTATTAGAGTAATACATCTTTAAAGCAATTAATTTAAACTTTCACTAATATCTATATATATATGAAGCAGGTAGTTTTTACTTGTTAAGTTCTTTGCCTAATGTAGTCAGTATTCCCCAATGCAGAGGACCTCAGAGTCTGCTTTTTATGTATTAATTCCCACATGAATCTCAGTACTATACAGCTACTCACTTAAAAAAAAGAAAATAAAGTAAAACTCTAACACTCAGGCTAATAATTTTAAATTTCTAGTAGAGCTGTGCCCAGCCAGCAGGTCTCATGCCATCTATTGAGCAAAATAATAAACATGTTGAACTTGCCCATTACCATGCTTGTGTCTCTGACACAATGGCCTGGTCCACAATGCATTGGCAGGCAATGGCTAACCTGATTTTATCTCATGGAGATTCTAACTCTGAATTCTACAATCTCTCCATCCAGATCACTAGGTTCCCACTGGCAAGTCCCTACCATGCCAATCCTGAGCTTCAAATACCCTTTGAGTGGCAACTTAGACAAACCCATGCTTGGCAAATGTACCTGTCTCTCTTGAACCCAGACAAGCCACCAGGTGAAGGAAAATGCAACACAAATTTAGTTCAGAAACAATGGTAACTCAATCGTTGGGCACAACAACTAAACCGTAATCTTGGAAGCCTTATTAAAATCTATTCCCTCCAGAGACAAATCCTTGCAGATCTGTCAAGATACTAGGAATCTCTAGCAGCTACATCTTACTCCTCTGCTGTCCTGGTTCCAAAGATACCTAACTCTCTCCTTCTTCCTCTCTCCTTCCATCTACCTTGGAAGTCCTGTCTACTTGCGTAGTGATTGGCTCCTTTGCTCATTAGGGTATTGGTTCCCTACTACAGCACCAGGCCCATCCACAATAACACCCAACTAAAGGACAGAAACTGCTGGCCCATGTGGTTAAATTAGGGAAAATCTTCTTGAAGCTGAGGAGGAGGAGGCTGACCCTTTAAGAGCTTCATCAGTCTCAATTACCTGGATCCTGGAGATCTCTCAGAAACTAGACCACTAATAAGGCAGCATACACCAGCTTGTATGAGGACCTCAACAAATATACAGCAGAGGGCTGCTGGGTCTGGGTTCATTCTGATTAGATACATCTAACCCTGAAGAGATGGGATGCCCCAGGGTGTGGGTAGGTCTGGTAGGGTGATATGGGGCAGGGCAGTTCAGAACATTTCTAGTGGAGATGGGTAGAGGAGGTATGGGATGTGGAATAGTCAGAGGGTAGAACAGGAGTAGAATAAAACCAGGAGTATAAAAGACAATAATAGTGTACTCATATACATAAAATAATAAATATTTTTAAAAATTAAATAAAATTAACAAAGATTTTTCTCATAACTCAAAACAAAAATATTTATGAGTCTGTGAATAATTCATCGTTTGACTCATAAAATATTACCCCATAAATTTATACTTTAACATTAGCATACAAATCTTTTAAAAGATAAGAACAAAATATGGCCACCATCTTGGCTTCCATGACCAAGCAGCCAGCTCAGCCAGGTATGCAGGGAACAACAGAATGAAAGATCACCTAGGGCACAATCTGGCTCGGTTCTGTTTGCACTTACGAGATGGGCAGCTCTAGAGCTGTCTGGGCACATATCTTGCAAAGGAGCATTTGACCTGCAGGGAGTGCTGTGCTTAGAGGGAGTCCTGCTCTCAGAGACCTTATGCCACATCTGACACAGGGAAAATCCCACTTCCTGATACTCTTCTGATACTGGCAGGAGAAGGTTAATTGCCACTGCCCTGATCTATCAGATGTGGTAGAGCTGTGCCACATGTGACACTGGAAAGATCCTACTTCCTGATACTCTCTGGAGAACTGGCAGGAGCAGGTTATTCAACCTGTGGCCCTTCTGACACAGGGAAGAGCCAACTTCTTGATACTCTCTAGAGAATGGTCAGGAGCATAGCATTCGAGAATGGGCAGGAGCAGGTCATTTGAGAACTAACACCAGAAGGTGCATTCAAACAGGTAGAAGGAGGGCATTCAAAAATTAGCATCAGCAAAGCATTTGAAATCTGGCAGCAGCAGAATATTTGAGAAATAGCAGCCTTCAAGGCAGTAGACCCTTGCCAAGGCTACCACAGGTGAGACCACATCACCTGATACTTCCTGAAGAACCAGCTGTTTGCAGGGCATCAGAGAGAAAGGAAGTTCCCAGAGTACAGACAAACAGGCATGCAGGACAGAGAAGATAGAGACAGCAAGACCAGGTAACACTGGAGAAAATGAGATGGCCAAAGGCAAACTCAGGATCATTACCAACAGTAACCAAGGCAATATGGCACCATCAGACTCTAGTTCTCCCACAACAGCAAATCCTGCATACTCCATCACATGAAAAAAAGCAAGAGCTAGATTTAAAATCACATCTCATATTGTTGATGGAGGACTTCAAGAAGGACATAAATAATTCCCTTAAGAAATACAAAAGAACATGGATCAAGAGGTAGAAGCACAAAAATCCCTTAAAGAAATACAAGAGAATATGGATGCAAAGGTAGAAACCCTTAAAGAGGAAACACAAATATCTCTTAAAGAAATATTGCAGAACATGGGTCAACAGGTAGAAAACCTTAAAGAGGCAATATAAAAATTCCATAGGGAAGCCAGTCGGTGGTGGTGCATGCCTTTAATCCCAGCATTTGGGAGGCAGAGGCAGGCAGATTTATGAGTTCAAGGCCAGCCTGGTCTACAAAATGAGTTCCAGGACAGCCACAGCTACACAGAGAAACCCTGTCTCAAAAAACCAAAAAAAAAAAAAAAAAAAAAAAAAAAAAAAAAAAGAAAGAAAATCCCATAGGGAATTATGGGAGAATATGTGTCAACATGCAGAAGCCCTTAAAGAGGAATCACAAAAAAAATCCCTAAAAGAAACACAGGAGAACATGGGTCAATAGGTAGAAGCCCTTAAAGAGGAAACACATAATTTCCTTAAAGAATTTCAGGAAAAAACAATCAAACAAGTGAAGGAACAGAACAAACCTATCCAGGACCTAAAACTGGAAATAGAATCAATAAAGAAATCATAAAGTGAGACATCTCTGAAGATAGAAAACCTTGAAAAAATTCAGGATTCATAGATACAAGCATCAAACACAGAATACAAGAGATAGAAGAAAGAATCTCAGATGCTGAAGATTCCATAGAAATCATTGATTCAACAGTCAAAGAAAATGCAAAATGCAAAAAGCCTGTAACCCAAAACATTCAGGAAATCCAGAGCATAATGAAAAGACCAAACCTAAGGATTATAGGTATGGACATACAAGAAGCCTACAGAACTCCAAACAGATTGGGCCAGAGAAGAAATACCTCCTGTCACAAAATAATCAAAGCACAAAATGCACTAAACAAAGAAATAATATTAAAAGTAGTGACAGAAAAAGGTCAAGTAACATAAAAAGGCAGACCTATCATAATTATACCAGACTTCTCACCAGAAACTATGAAAGGCAGAAAAGCCTAGGTAGATGGCATACAGATCCTAAGAGAACATAAATGTCAGCCCAGATTCCTATACCCAGCAAAACTTTCAATTACCATAGATGGAGAAAACAAGATGTTTCATGACAAAGCAAATGTACACATTATCTTTCCACAAATCCAGGTCTGCAAAAGGATAATAGGTGGAAAATACCAACACATGGCAGAAAACCATATCAAAGAAAAATCAAGAAGGCAATCTTTCAACAAACCCAATAGAAGATTGATACACAAAGAGAATTTCACCATTAAATAAGAAGATAGCAGTAAGCAACAATCACTTTCCCTTAATATCTCTGAATATCAATGGTCTCAATTCCCCTATAAAAAGAAATAGAGTAACAGACTGGATAAGTAAACAGGACCCAATGTTTTGCTGCATACAAGAAACCCACCTCAGTGAGAAAGAGTCACTATTTAAGAGTCAATGTTTGGAAAATAATTTTCCAAGCAAATGGTCCCAAGAAACAAGCTGGAGTGGCCATTTTTATATCAGATAAAATAAATTGACTTTCAACCAAAAGTTGTCAAAAAAGATAAGGAGGAACACTTCATACTGGTCAAAGGAAAAGTCTACAAAGATGAACTCTCAATTCTGAACATCTATAATCTCAACACAAGGGCACCCACATTCATTAAAGAAACTGTAATAAAGCTGAAATCACACATTGCACCGCACACAATAATAGTGGGAGACTTTAAACACCCTACTCTCAACAATGGACAAATCATGGATTCAGAAGCTAAACAGAGATACAGAGAAACTAACTGAAGTTATGGACCAAATGGATCTAACAGATATGTATAGAACATTCCACACTAAAGAAAAGGAATATACCTTCTTCTCAGCATCTCATGGTACCTTCTCAAAAATTGACCATATACTTAGTTATAAAACAGGCCTCAACAGATACAGAAACATTGAAATTATTCCATGTATCTTATCAGATCACCATGTTCTAAGTCTGGTGTTAAGTTCAAACAAAAGTAATGGAAAACATACATACACATGGACCTTGAACAATGCTCTCCTCAATGATAACTTGGGCAAGGAAGAAATAAAGATATCAAAGACTTTTTAGAATTTGATGAAAATAAAAACACATCATAAGAGAATTTTGGGGATACAATGAAAGCGGTGCTAAGAAGAAAACTCATAGCTCTGAGTGCCTCCAAAAAGAGAATGGAGAGAGCTTATACTAACAGCTTGACAGTGTACTTGAAAGCTCCAGAACAAAAAGAAGCAAATACCTCCAAGAAGAGTAGATGTAGATGGCAGGAAATAATCAAACTTAGGGTCAAAGTCAACCAAACAGAAAGAAAAAGAATTATACAAACAAAAGGAGGAGCCGGTTCTTTGATAAAATCAACAAGATAGATAAATCCTTAGCCAGACTAACCAGAGGGCACAGAGACAGTATCCAAATTAGTAAAATCAGAAAAGAAAAGAAGACATGACAACAGAAACTGTGAAAATTCAAAAATCATCAGATCCTACTACAGGAGCCTATACTCAACAAGATTTGAAAACCTGGATAAAATGGACAAATTTTAGATACATACCAGGTGCCAATGTTAAAACAGGATCAGATAAATCATCTAAATAGTCTCAATATGTCCTGAGGAAATATAAGCAGTCATTAATAGACTCCCATAAAAAAAAAAAGTCCAGGACCTGATGGGTTTAGCAGGGAATTCTATCAGATCTTCAAAAAAGAGTTAATACCAATACTCTTCAAACTTTTCCATGAAATTGAAACTCCAGGAACACTACCCAACACATTCTATGAAGCCATAATAATGCTTATACATAAACGAAACAAAGACCAAACAAGGAAGGAGAATTTCAGACCAATCTCCCTCATGAACATTGATGCAAAAATATTAAATGAAATCCTGGTCAACCAAATCCAAGAACGCATCAAAACTATAATTTTTTCTGGGGAACCAGCAAAAGGGAAATGAATTGTAAATATAGAATATATTCAATAAAAAAACTATAATTTACTGCGATCAGGTAGGCTTCATCCCAAGGTTGCAGGGATGGTTCACTATATGGAAATTGGTCAGTATAATCTACTACATAAACAAACAAAAGGAAAAAAACACATGGACATTTTATTAGATTCTGAAAAGTCTTTTGACTAAATCCAGCATCCCTTCATGATAAAAGTCTTGGAAAGATCAGGAATCCAAGGCCCATACCTAAACATAGTGAAAGCAATATACTGCAAACCAGTAGCCAACATCAAGTTAAATTGAGAGAAACTTGAAGCAATCCCACTACATCGGGGACCAGACAAGGCTGCCCACTCTCCGTATTCAATATAGTACTTGAAGTCCTAGTCAGAGCAATCAGGCAGCAAAAGGAGGTCAAAGGTATATAAACTGGAAAGGAAGAAGTCAAAATATCACTATTTGCAGATGATATGATAGTATACTAAAGCGAACCCAAGACTTCCACCAGAGAATTTCTAAAGCTGATAAACAACTTCAGCAAAGTAGCTGGATATAAAATTAACTCAAATAAATCAGTACCCTTCCTCTACACAAAGGATAAACAAGAGGAGAAAGAAATTAGGGAAACAACACTCTTCACAATAGTCCCAAATAGTATGTCATACCTAGGTGTGACCCTAGCGAAGCGAGTGAAAGGTCTATATGACAAGAACTTTAAGTCTCTGAATAAAGAAATCAAAGAAAGTCTCAGAAGGTAGAAAGATCTCCCATGTTTATGGATTGGCAGAATCAATGTAGTAAAAATGGCCATCTTGCTGAAAGCAACTTACATATTCAATAAAATCCCCATCAAAATCCCAAATCAATTCTTCATAGATGAAGAAAGAACCATTCTCAAATTCATCTGGAATAACAAAAAACCCAAGATAGCAAAAACTATCCTCCATAAGATCTTCTGGGGGGAATTACCATCCCTGACCTCAAGCTCTACTACAGAGCAGTATTGATAAAAACTGTTTGGTATTGGTTTGCAGACAGGCAGGAAGATCAATGGAATAGAATTGATGACCCAGAAATGAAGCCATACATTTATGGTCACTTGATATTTGACAAAGGAGCTAAAAATATCCACTGGGAAAAAGATAGCATTTTTAACAAATGGTGCTGGATCAGTTGGAGGTCTGCATGCAGAAAAATGCAAATTAACCCATTCTTATCTCCTTGTACTAGGTCCAAGTGGATCAAGGATCTACACATAAAACCAGACACACTGAATCTTATACAGGAGAAAGTGGGGAAGAATCTTGAACATGTGGGCACAGGGGAAAAGTTCCTGAACAAAATACCAATGGCTTATGCTCTAAGAAGAAGAATCAACAAATGGAACCTCATAAAAATGCAAAGCTTCTGTTAGGCAAAGGACAGAGTTAATAGGACAAAACAGCAACCAACAAATTGGGAAAATATCATTACCAAGGTGTCCAAAAGATCTCTACATCTGATAAAGGGCTAATATCCAATGTATACAAAGAACTCAAGAAGTTAGTCTCCAGAGAGTCAAATTACGCTATTAAAAAATGGGGTATAGCCGGGCGGTGGTGGCACATGCCTTTAATCCCAGCCCTTGGGAGGCAGAGGCAGGTGGATTTCTGAGTTCGAGGCCAGCCTGGTCTACAGAGTGAGTTCCAGGACAGCCAAAACTACACAGAGAAACCCTGTCTCAAAAAAAATGGGGTACAGAGCTAAACAGGGAAATCTCAACTGAGAAAACTCAAATGGCTCTAAAGCACCTAAAGAAATGTTCAGAATCCTTAGTTTTCAGGGAAATGCAAATCAAAACAAGACTTAGATTCTACATTACACCTGTCAAAATGGCTAAGATGAAAAACTCAGGCACAGCAGTTGCTGGAGAAGATGTGGGGGGAAATGAACACGTCTCCATTGTTGGTGGCATTGCAAGCTGGTTAAACCACTCTGGATATCAGTTTGGTGATTCCTCAGAAAATTAGACATACTACTACCAGTATGCCCAGATATACCACTCCTGGGGATATACTCAGAAGATGCTCCTACATGTAATAAGGATACATGCTCCACTGTGTTCATAGCTGCCTTATTTATAATAGCCAGAAGATGGAAATAACACAGATGTCCCGCAACAGAGGAACGGATACAGAAACTATGGTGTATATATACAATAGAGTACTATTCAGCTAATAAAAATAATGCATTCATGCAATTTTTAGGCAAATGGATGGAACTAGAAAGTGTCATCCTGATCGAGGAAACTCAATCACAAAAGAACACATATGATATGCACTCACTAATAAGCTAATGTTAGCACAAAAGCTCAAAATAAACAAGTTACAATTCACCAAGCTCAAGAAGAAGGAGGACTTACGTGAGGGTGCTTTGGTTCCTCTGAAAAAGGGAACAAAATAGTCACAGCAGCAATAATGGGGACAATGTGTGGAGCAGAGACTGAAGTAAAGGCCACCTAGAAACTGCCCTACCTGGGGATTAATCGTATAAACAGTCAACAGACCCAGACACTACTAAGGATGACTAGAAGTGTATGCTAAAAGGAGCATGCCATGATTTTCTCCAAAGGAGCCCTGTCAGAGCCTTACAAATACAGAGGCAGATGGTAGCAACCAACTATTGGACTGGGCATGGGGTCCCCAATGGAGGAGCTGGAGGATGGTCAAGAGGAGCTGAAGGAGTTTACAGCCCCATGAGAAGAACAATGATTTCAGCCACTCAGATGACCGAAGACTCCCAGGGACTGAACCATCACCAAGAGGCATACATGGTTCCAGCAAAAAATGTGACAGAGGATGGCCTTGTTGGGCATCAGTAGGAACAATGGTCCTTGGTCAGGTAAAGGCTCAATAAAGGCCTGAACAAAGGGAAACTGAGGGGGGGAGGAGATTGTGTGTTGGGTGGAGAGGTATATACATGGAGGCAGGGGGAAGGAAGAGGGGGAGGGGTTGGGGACTTAGGGGAGGAGAGATATCAGGAAAGGTTTTACCATTAGAAATGTAAATGAAGACAATATTCAATTTAAAAAAAGAACAAAATGATGAATTTTCAGATGCAAATAGTATAATATTGGGGAAACAGGAAGATTCTAAACACATTTCTTCATCTGTAGACTCTAAAATGTTGCTTTGGTTTTTACCACTTATAAGTAAGAACTTTACTTTTATATCTTTTTATAAATGGATATTATCTTTCTTTACATTTCAAATGTTATCCCATTTCCTGGTTTATCCCCTCCCAGAAAACCCCTATCCTATCCTCCCTCCCCCTGCATCTATGAGGGTATTCCTCCACCTGCCCTACTTCCATCTCCTCGCCCATGATTACCCTATATTGGGGCATCTATTGAGCCTTTATAGGATCAAGGACCTCTCTTCCCATTGATGCCTGACAAGGCAATTCTCTGCTACATATGCAGCTGCAGTCATGTATACTCCGGATTGATAGCTTAGTCGCTGGGAGCTCTGGTGAGTAGTTGGTTGATATTGTTCTTCCTATGAGGTATCAAAACCCTTTTGCACTTTCAGTCCTTTCTCTTACTCCTCCATTGGAGACCCCCAAGCTCAATCCAATGCTTGACTCTGGGCATATACCTACACAATTATAAGGCTCTGGCAGGGCCTCTCAGAATACTGCCATATCAGTTACATTTCAGCCAGAATTTGATGACATCCACAATAGTGACTTTATATGGGATGAATCTCTAGAAGGAAATAGGATCAATCCCTACGAGTCCCTGCATGCCCCCTCTTTCTGTTTCTGCTCTACATTTGTCTCCATATATGCTCCTGTGAGTATTTTGTTTCACTTCTCAGAAGATCCAGATCACCCACACTTTGATTTTTCATCACCTTAAGCTTCATGTGGTCTGTGAATTGGATCCTGGGTATTTGGAGTTTTGGGGCTAATAACCACTTATCAGTGAGTCCATACCATGTGCGTTCTTTTCAGATTGGGTTACTTCACTCAGGATGATATTTTCTAGTTCCATCCATTTCATGATTTTAATAGCTGAGTAGTACTCCATTGTGTAAATATACCATATTTTCTGTATCCATTCCTCTGTTGAAGGACATCTGGATTCTTTCTGGCTTCTGGCTAACATAAATAAGGCTGCTATGAAAATAGTAGAGCCTGTGTCTTTATCAAATGTGAGAGCATCTTCTGGGTATATGTCTAGGAGTCTGGCTTCTCAGGTAGTACTACCATATTAAGTGGTTGTACCAGCTTGCAATCGCACCAGCAATGGAAGAGTGTCCCTCTTTCTCCACATCCTTGCCAGTACCTGCTGTCTCCTGAGTTTTTGAATTTAGCCATTCTGACTGGTGTGAGTAGGAATTTCAGGGTGGTTTTGATTGGCATTTCCCTGATGAGTAAGGATGTTGAACATTTCTTTAAGTGATTCTTAGCAATTGGATATTCCTCAATTGAAAATTCCTTATTTAGATCTGTACACCATTTTTTAATAGTGTTATTTGATTTGTCTGGAGTCCAACTTTGGTATTCATATGAGTTCATTGCATATATTGGCTATTTGCCCTCTATCAGATGTAGGACTGGTAAAGATCTTTTCTCAATCTGTTAGTTGCCATGTTGTCATATTGACGATGTCCTTTGCCTTACAGATACTTTGTAGTTTTATGACATCATATTTGTAGATTCTTGATCTTATAGCATAAGACATTGGTGTTCTTTTCAGGAAATGTCTCCCTGTGCAGGTGTATTCAAGGCTCTTCCCCTATTTCTCCTCTATAAGTTTCAGGGTATCTGGTTTTATGTGAATGTCTTTGATTCAATTGGACTTCAGCTTTGTACAAGGATATAAGAATAGGTCAATTTGCATTTTTCTGCATGCTGATCATCAGTTGAACCAGTACCATTTGTCAAAAATGCTGTGTTTTTTCCGCTTGATGGTTTTAGTTCCTTTGTCAGATATCAAGTGACCATGGGTGTGTGGATGCATTTCTGTTTTCAATTCTATTTCTCTGATCTTTGTGCCTGTGTCTGTTTGAATACCATCCAGGTTTTATGATTGTTTCTCTGTACTCCATCCAGTTTGAGGTAAGGGATGATGAAGTTTTTTATTGTTGAGAATAGTTTTCAATATCCTGGTCTTATTTTTATTTCAAATGGATTTGCAATTTGGAATTTTGATGAGGATTGCATTGAATCTATAAATTGCTTTTAGCAATATGGCCATTTTTACTCTGCTAATCCTGCCAATCTATGAGCATGGGAGATCTTTCCATTTTCTGGGATCTTCTTTGATTTCTTTCTTCAGAGACTTGAAGTTCTTGTCAAACAGATTTTTCCCTTGCTTGGTTAGAATCACACCAAGGTATATAATATAATTTGTGACTGTTGTGAAAGGTGTTGTTTCCATAATTTTATTCTCAGCCTGTTTATCTTATCCTTTGAGTAAAGGAAGGCTACTGATTTGTTTGAGTTAATTTTATATCCAGTCACTTTGGTGAAGTTTTTATCAGCATTAGGAGGTCTCTATTGGAACTTTTGGGTTCACTTATGTATATGATCATATGATCTGCAAATAGTGATATATTGACTTCTTTTCAATGTTGTATCCCTTTGACCTCCTTTTGTTGTCTAATTTCTCTAGCTAGAACTTCAAGTACTATATTGAATAGAGAGGGAGAGAGTTGGCAATCTAGTCTAGTCCCTGATTTTAGTGAGACTGCTTCAAATTCTCTCCATTTAGTTTGATGTTGACTACTGGTTTACTGTATATTGTTTTACAATGTTTAGGTATGGGCCTTTAATTCATGTCTTATTCAAGACTTTTAACATGAAGGGATTCTGAGTTTTTCAAATGCATTCTCAGCATCTAATGAAATGAACATGTGGCTTTTCTCTTGGAGATTGTTTATGTAGTAGATTATGTTGATGGTTTTCCATATATTGAACAATTCCTGCATTGATGGAATGAAGCCTACTTGATTGGGATGAATGATCAGTTTTGTGAGTTCTTCCACTAGTGTGGCAAGAATTTTAGTTTGCATTTTTGCATCAATGTTCACAAGGGAAATTGGTCTGAAACTCTCTTTCTTTGTTGGTTCTTTGTGCGATTTAGGTATCAGTGTAACTGTGGCTTAGTAGAACAAATTAGGTAGTGTTCCTTCTGTTTCTCTTTTGTGGAATAGTTAAGTCTTCTTTGTAGGTCTGTGAGAATTTTCCACTAATCCCATCTGGTCCTGGGCCTTTTTTGTTTGTTTGTTTGTTTGGGAGACTATTCGTGACTGCTTCTATTTGTGTAGGGGTTATGGAAATATTTAGATGGTTTATCTGATCCTGTTTTAACTTTAGCACCTAGTATGTGCTTTGAAAATTGATCATTTCATCCAGACTTGTTGAATATAAGATTTTGTAATAGGATCTGATGATTTGTTTAATGTTCACAATTCTGTTGATATTTCTCCCATTTCAATTCTTACTTTATTAATTTGGATACTGTCTCTGTGCCCTTTGGTTAGTTTGAATAAGGGTTGATCTAACTTGTTCATTTTTTTCAAAGAACCAGCTCCTGGTTTTGTTGAGTCTTTGAATAGAACATTTTGTTTCTATTTGGTTGAGTTCAGGTCTGAGTTTGATTATTTCCTGCCAACTATTTCACTTGGGCGTTTTTTAGTTCTTTTTGTTCTAGAACATCCAGGTGTGCTCTTAAGTTGCTAAACTCTTTCCACTTTCTTTTTTGAGACACTTAGGACTGTGAGTTTTCCTCTTACCAACACTGTCATTTTTTGTAAGCTTTGGTATGATGTGTTTATATTTTCAGTAAATTCTAAAAACTTTTTAATTTCTTTCTTTACTTCTTCATTGACCAATTGAATTTTGAGTTGAATATTTTTCAGTTTCCATGAGAATATGCATTTTCTGTTGGTTTTGTTGGCATTTATGATAAGCCTTATTCAATGGTGATCTGATAATGTGCATGGAATTATTTCATACTTATTGTATCTGCTAGACCAGGTTTCTAACCAATTATATGGTTAATTTTGGTGTAGGTACAATGAGGTACAGAGAAGTAGTTATATTATTTTGCTTTAGTATGAAATGTTCTATAAATAATTGTTAGATCCCTTTAGTTTATGGCTTGTTTTACTGTGTCTCTGTTTAGTTTCTGTTTCCATGATGTATCTGTCCATTGCTGAAAGCAAGGTGTTGAAGACTCCCACTAGTATGTGCAATGGGATGTGTGGTTTGAGCTTTAGTTAAGTTTCTTTTATGAATGTGGTTGGCCTTGCATTTGGAGCATAGAGGTTCAGAGTTGAGAATTCATCTTAGTTGATTTTTACTTTGGTCAGTATGAAGTGTCCTTCCTAATATTTTCTGATAACTTTTGGTCAAATGTATTCGATATTAGAATGGCTACTCCAGCTTGTTTCGTGGGATCAATAGTTTGGAAAATAGTTTTCCAACTTTTTATTCCAAGGTAGTGTCTCTCGTTGTCACTGAGGTGTGTTTCTTATATGGAAAAAATACTGGGTCCCCTTTATGTGTCAATTCTGTTAGACTATATCCTTTTATTGGGGAATTGAATCTATTTATATTAAGAGATATTAAGGAAAAGTGATTCCTACTTCATGTTACTTTTGTTTTCTTCAATAATTTTTTTAATTATTTTATTTTATTTTATTTTATTTTATTTTATTTTATTTTTTATTTTCTATATTCTATGTTTACATTCCAAAGGCTTTCCCCTTTCCCAATTCCCACCTACCATAGTTCCCATAGTTCCTCTCCCCCCCCAACTGTTCCCCAACCATTCCCCCTCCACCCTCGGTTTCTTTACTAAACTGGATGCAATCTTTACAGGCCCAGGGTCCTCTCCTTTCTTCTTCTTGGGAATCATTTGACTTACTATTTGTGTCTTGAGTATTTAGGGCTTCTGGGCTCATTAATATCCACTTATCAGTAATTGCATTTCATGTGCATTCTTTTGTGATTGGGTTAATTCACTCAGGATGATATTTTCCAGGTCTAACCATTTACCTACAAATTGCATGAATTCATTATTTTTAATTGCTGAGTAGTATTCCATTGTATAAATATACCACATTTTCTGTATCCATTCTCTTTTGAGGGATATTTGGGCTCCTTCCAATTTCTGGCTATTATAAACAAGGCTGCTATAAACATAGTGGAGCATGTTTCCTTATTGCATGCAGGGGAATCCTCTGGGTATATGCCCAGGAGTGGTATGCCAGGGTCCTCTGGAAGTGACATGCCCAATTTTCTGAGGAACCACCAAACTGATTTCCAGAGCGGTTTTACCATTTTGCAATCCCACCAACAGTGGAGGAGTGTTCCTCTTTCTCCACATCCTCGCCAGCACTTGTTGTCTCTTGAGTTTTTAATCTTAGCCATTCTGACTGGTGTGAGGTGGAATCTGAGGGTTGTTTTGATTTGTATTTCCCTGATGACTAATGATGTTGAACATCTTTTAAGGTGTTTCTCGGCCATCCGAATTTCTTCTGGTGAAAATTCTTTGTTTAGCTCTGTGCCCCATTTTTTGATAGGGTTATTTGGTTCTTTGCGGTCTAACTTCTTGAGTTCTTTGTATATATTGGATATTAGCCCTCTGTCGGATGTGGAGGTGGTGAAGATCTTTTCCCACTTTGTTGGTTGCCGTTTTGTCCTTCTGACAGTTTCCTTTGCTTTGCAGAAACTTTGTAATTTTATGAGGTCCCATTTGTAGATTCTTGATCTTAGAGCATAAGCTATCGGTGTTCTGTTCAGGAACTTTTCCCCTGTGCCCAAGTCCTCCAGGGTCTTCCCAAGTTTCTTTTCTAATAGTTTCAGTGTGTCTGGTTTTATGTGGAGGTCCTTGATCCACTTGGAGTTGATCTTAGTGCAAGGAGAAAAGAGTGGGTCAATTCGCATTCTTCTGCATGTTGACCTCCAGTTGAACCAGCACCATTTGTTGAAAAGGCTATCTTTATTCCATTGGATGGTTGTGGCTCCTTTATCAAAGATCAAGTGATCATAAGTCTGTGGGTTCATTTCTGGGTCTTCAATCCTGTTCCATTGATCTGCTTGCCTGTTGCTATACCAATACCATGCAGTTTTTAACACAATTGCTCTGTAGTACTGCTTGAGGTCAGGGATATTGATTCCCCCAGAAGTCCTTTTATTGTTAAGAATAGTTTTAGCTATCCTAGGTTTTTTGTTGCTCCAGATGAATTTGAGAATTGCTCTTTCTAGATCTATGAAGAATTGAGTTGGGATTTTGATGGGGATCACATTGAATCTGTATATTGCTTTTGGCAAGATGGCCATTTTTACTATATTGATCCTGCCAATCCAGGAGCAAGAAATATTTTTCCATCTTCTGAGGTCTTCTTCGATTTCTTTCTTCAAGGACTTGAAGTTCCTGTTGTACAGATCTTTCGCTTGTTTGGTTAGAGTTACGCCAAGATACTTTATGTTGTTTGTGGCTATTGTGAAGGGTGTTATTTCCCTAATTTCTTTATCTGCCTGCTTGTACTTTGAGTACAAGAAGGCCACTGACTTGCTTGAGTTAATTTTATAACCTGCCACTTTGCTGAAGTTGTTTATCAGCTGTAGAAGTTCTCTGGTGGAGTTTTTTTGGGTCGCTTAGGTAAACTATCATATCGTCTGCAAATAATGATAGTTTCACTTCTTCCTTTCCAATTTGTATCCCTTTGACTTCCTTATGTTGTCTAGTTGCTCTTGCTAGAACTTCAAGTACTATATTGAAAAGATATGGAGAGAGGGCAGCCTTGTCTAGTCCCTGATTTAGTGGGAATGCTTCAAGTTTCTCTCCATTTATTTTGATGTTGGCTACTGATTTGCTGTAGATTGCTTTTACTATGTTTAGGTATGGGCCTTGAATTCCTGCTCTTTCCAAGACTTTTAGCATGAAAGGATGCTGAATTTTGTCGAATGCTTTTTCAGCATCTAATGAGATGACCATGTGGTTTTTTTCTTTCAGTTTGTTTATGTAGTGGATTACATTGATGGATTTCCATATATTGAACCATCCCTGCGTCCCTGGGATGAAGCCTACTTGATCATGGTGGATGATCGTTTTGATGTGCTCTTGGATTCGGTTAGCAAGAATTTTATTTAGTATTTTTGCATCTATATTCATCAGAGAAATTGGCCTGAAGTTCTCTTTCTTTGTTGGATCTTTTTGTGGTTTAGGTATTAGCGTAATTGTGGCTTCGAAGAATGAGTTGGGCAGTGTCCCTGCTGTCTCTATTTTGTGGAATAGTTTGAAAAGTATTGGTGTTAAGTCTTCTTTGAAGGTCTGGTAGAATTCTGCACTAAAACCATCTGGTCCCGTACTTTTTTTGGTTGGGAGGCTTTCTATAACCCTTCTATTTCTTTAGGGGTTATGGGACTATTTAGCTGATCTACTTGATGCTGATTTAATTTTGGTATTTGATATCTGTCTAGGAAATTGTCCATTTCCTCCAGATTCTCCAGTTGTTTTGAGTATAGACCTTTGTAGTAGGATCTGATGATCTTTTGAATTTCCTCAGTTTCTGTTGTTATGTCTTCCTTTTCATTTCTAATTTTGTTAATTTGTATACTGTCTCTGTGTCCTTTGGTTAGTCTGGCTAAGGGTTTATCTATCTTGTTGATTTTCTCAAAGAACCAGCTCCTGGTCTTGTTGATTCTTTGTATGGTTCTGTTTGTTTCTATTTGATTGATTTCAGCCCTGAGTTTGAGGATTTCTTGTCTTCTACTCCTCCTGGGTGAATTAACTTCTTTTTCTTCCAGGGCTTTAAGGTGTGCCATTAAGCTGCTAGTGTATGCTCTCTCCAGTTTCTTTTTGGATGCACTTAGAGCTATGAGTTTTCCTCTTAGCACTGCTTTCATTGTGTCCCATAGATTTGGGTAGGTTGTACCTTCATTTTCATTGAATTCTAAAAAGTCTTTGATTAATTTTTTTATTTCTTCCTTGACCAAGGTGTCATTGAGTAGAGTATTGTTCAGTTTCCATGTGTATGTGGGCTTTCTGTTGTTTTTGTTGTTATTGAAGACCACTCTTACTCCATGGTGATCTGATAGGAGGCATGGGATTAGCTCGATCTTCTTGTATTTGTTGACATCTGTCTTGTGACCAATTATATGGTCTATTTTGGAGAAGGTACCATGTGGAGCTGAGAAAAAGGTATATTCTTTAGCTTTAGGATGAAATGTTCTATATATATCTGTTAAATGCAATTGGTCCAGAGTTTCAATTAGTTTCACTGTGTCCCTGTTTAGTTTCTGCTTTCCTGATCGGTCCATTGAGGAGAGTGGAGTGTTGAAGTCACCTACAATTATTGTGTTAGGTGTAATGTGTGTTTTAAGCTTTAGTAAAGTTTCTTTTACGAATGAGGGTGCCCTTGCATTTGGAGCATAGATGTTCAGTATTGAGAGCTCTTCTTGGTGGATTTTCCCTTTCTCCTGCAAGAAGTGACCTTCTGAGTCTCTTTTGATGATTTTAGGTTAGAAGTCAATTTTATCTGATATTAGAATGGCTACTCCAGCTTGTTTCCTGAGACCATTTGCTTGTAAAATTGTCTTCCAGCCTTTTACTCTAAGGCAGTGTTTGTCTTTGACACTGAGATGTGTTTCCTGTATGCAGCAAAATGTAGGGTCCTGTTTCCGTATCCAGTCTGTTAATCTATATCTTTTTATTGGGGAATTGAGTCCATTGATGTTAAGAGATATTAAGGAATAGTAATTATTTCCTCCAGACATTTTTGAAATTATATTTATTTATTTTATTTATTTTTTTATATTCGAGAGGTTACCTTCTTTTGGGTTTGATGAGAGGAGGTTTCTATCTTGCTTCTTCCCGGGTGTAGTTTCCGTCCTTGTCTTGGTGTTTTCCCCCTATTATCCTTTGTAGGGCTGGATTTGTGGAAAGATATCGTGCAAATTTGGTTTTGTCATGGAATACCTTGATGTCTCCATCTATGGCGATTGAGAGCTTTGCTGGTTAAAGTAGTTTTGGCTGAAGTTTGTTTTCTCTTAGAGTTTGCATTATATCTGCCCAGGATCTTCTAGCTTTCATGGTCTCAGGTGAGAAGTCTGGTGTTATTCTTATAGGTCTTCCTTTATAAGTTACTTGGCCTTTTTCTCTTGCTGCCTTTAATATTCTTTCTTTGTTTAGTACATTTGGAGTTTTGATTATTATGTGACGGGATGTATTTCTGTTCTGATCCAGTCTGTTTGGGGTTCTGTATGCTTCTTTTATATTCATGGGTATCTCTCTCTTTAGGTTGGGGAAGTTTTCTTCCATAATTTTGTAGAAGATATTTGCTGGCCCTTTAACTTGTACATCTTCATTCTCGTCTATACCTATAATCCTTAGGTTTGGTCTTCTCATTGTGTCCTGGACTTCCTGGATGTTTTGGGTTACAGCCTTTTTGCATTTAGTATTTTCTTTGACTGTTGAATCAATGGTTCCTATTGTATCTTCGGCTTCTGATATTCTGTCTTCTATCTCTTGTATTCTATTGTTGATATTTGCATCTATGGCTCCTGATTTCTTCCCAAGGTTTTCTATCTCCAATGTTGTCTCCCTCTGCGATTTCTTAGTTGTTTCTACTTCTGTTTTTAGTACCTGGATGGATGTGCTCAGATCTTTCGCTTGCTTGATTGTGTTTTCATGTATTTCTTTAATAGATTTTTGTGTTTCCTCTTTCATAGCTTCTACTTGTTGGCCCACGTTCTTCTGTATTTCTTTAAGTGATTTTTGTCTTTCCTCCTTATTGTCTTCTTCTTTTTGATCCATCTTCTCCTGCATTTCTTGAAGTGATTTTTGTATTTGCCTTGTAAAGGCTTCTAACTTTTGATCCATTTTCTCCTCTATTTCTTTATGAGATTTTTCTATGTGTTCAGCTATCAGCATCCTGACCAGTGATTTTATATCCAAGTCTTGTTTTTCTGGTGTTTTGGGGTATCCAGTGCTTCCTGTTGTTGGCGAACTGGGTTCAGATGCTGTCATGTTGCCTTGATTTCTGTTAGTGACATTCCTTCGTTTACCTTTTGCCATCTGGTTATTTCTGGTGTTAGTTGAACTTGTTGTCACTGGCTGGTGTTTGAATCTCCTGTGAGGCTGGGCTTACTTGTTGTTTCTCTACTGGTCATCATGCGTGATTGCTGCTCAACTGGATCACGAGCTGGCTGCCACCTGCTGACTTTGTGCACAGCCTGAGGTCTCCGGGAAGTGTGGGGGAGTGCAGCAGAGCCTCGGCAGGCACTGCTGGGCCTGCCTAGTAGCAAGAGCCTAGCAGATCCCCCCACGTGGTAGCCCCTGATGGAATCTGTCTACCTGTGCCTTTCTAGCTGTGTTCTGGTTGCAATATGGAGGCCTGCCGCTATCGCTGGTCCGGGGTCCTGGGGAGCTGGGTGGTTCCGGCTGCCTCGGTGCATGGCCTAAGCTCGCAGGGACACGCTGCAGAGCCTAGGCGCCTGGGCCCGCCTGTGGGCGAGAGCTTAGCAGCTCTCCCTGCTCTAGCCCCAGACGGAGTCTCTACCTGCACCTTTCCAGCTGTGTCCTGGTTGCAATATGGAGGCCTGCCACTATCGCTGGTCCTCACTCTTCTTAATAAACAAGAATTGTTGCTTATCCTGGTTCCGCCCGCAGGGTCTGAGCACCTGGCAAGCTGGCTAGGTCTGGCTTCCCTGCTACTGGCTGGATGGGAAGCTGCAGGCAAGATGGTGCTGCCTGCAGGGAGTTCGGGGTCTGGCCTGTGAGTGCAGAGCGCAGGCACGGCTGCTGTACTCCAAACCGCTACTCTGTGAGCAGATCCTGCTCCAGACCTGAGTCCCTGGAGGTCTCAAACTCGGGCTGTCTCAGGTACCTGGTTCCGCCGGCAGGGTCTGAGCACCTGGCAAGCTGGCTAGGTCTGGCTTCCCTGCTACTGGCTGGATGGGAAGCTGCAGGCAAGATGGCGCTGCCTGCAGGGGGTTCGGGGTCTGGCCTGCGAGCGCAGAGCGCAGGCATGGCCGCTGTACTCCAAACCTCTACTCTGTGCGCAGCTCCTGCTCCAGACCTGAGTCCCCGGAGGTCTTAAACTCGGGCTGTCTCGGGTAGCTGGTTCCGCCGGCAGGGCTTCTTCTATAATTTTGTTAAAGATATTTACTGTCCTATTAAGTTGGGAATCTACTCTCTTCTATAACTATTATCCTTATGTTTGGTCTTTTCATTTTGTCCTGGCATTTTGTCCTGAATGTTTGGGGTTAGGAGCTTTTGTCTTTTGCATTTTCTTTGATTGTTGTATTAGTATTTTCTATTGTATCTTCTGCTCCTGAGATTCTCTCTTCTATCCCTTATATTCTGTTGGTGATGCTCACATCTATGACTCCTGATCTCTTTCCTAGGATTTCTAAGTCCAGAATTGTCTTACTTTGTGATTTCTTTCACTGTTTCTATTTTCATTTTTAGATCTGGGTGTCTTTTTTCATTTCTTTTGCATATTTATTGTGTTTTCCTATAATTCTTTAAATAATATTTGTGTTTGTGCTTTAAGGGCTTCTCCCTGTGTACCTCTGTTCTCCTGTATTTCTTTAAGTGAGCTATTTAGGTCTTTCTTAAAGTTCTTTATCATCATTATGAGAAGTGATTTTTAGATCTGAATCTTGCTTTTCCTGTGTGAAGGTATATCCACGACTTGCTATATTGGGAGAATTGGGTTCTGATGATGACAAGTAGCCTTAGTTTCTGTTGCTAATATTTTTATGTTTGTCTTCTACCTTCAGGTTATCGCTATTGTTACCTGCCCTCACTATATCTAACTGGAGCTTGTCCTTCTTGTGATCCTGGTTGTGTCAGAAATCAAAGTCAATCTCTCTCTCTGTGGTCCTATGATTCTAGGATCCTGTGATCCTGAGATCCTGGGTGTGTCAGAGCTCCTGGGAGTCAAGCGGCCAGTGACATTCTGAGATCCTGATGAGATCAAGCTCCCTGGATCCTAGGATCCTGTGATACTGGGCATGTTAGAGTGCCTGAAAGTGAAGCTTCCTCTGGGTGTTATGGGACTGGCAGCAGAGTTTGCACCCTAGAACTGTACTTTTTAATTTTTTTATATATTTTTATTGAATATATTCTTTATTTACATTTCATTTCCCCTTTCCTGGTTCCCCACCTCCAAAGGTCCCACGTGCCCTTTTCCCTCCTCCTGTTCACCATTCCAACCCTTCCCGTTTCCCTGTTCTGGTATTCCACTACACTGATGCTTTGAGCCTTTCCAGAACTAGAGTCCACTCCTTTCTTCTTCTCAGACATCATTTAGTATGTGGATTGTGTCTTTGGTGTTTCAAGATTCTAGGTTAATATCCACTTATCAGTGAGGGCATACCATAAGTATTCTTTTGAGACAGGGTTACCTCACTTGGTATGATGTTCTCCAGCTCCATCCATTTGTCTAAGAATTTCATGAATTCATTGTTTCTAATGGCTGAATAGTACTCCACTGTGTTTATATACCACAATTTTTGTATCCATTCATCCGTTGAGGGACATCTGGGTTCTTTCCAGCTTCTGGCTATTATAAATAAGCCTGCTATGAACATAGTGTAGCATGTATCCTTATTGCATGCTGGGGAATCATCATGCACAGGAGTGATATGACAGGGTCCTCCGGAAGTATCCCATTTGGTTTTCTGAGGAACTTCAAGACTGATTTCCAGCTTGCAATCCCACCAGCAGTGGAGGAGTCTTCCTCTTTCTCCACATCCTCGCCAACACCTGCTGTTTCCTAAGTTTTTAATCTTTGCCATTCTGACTGGTATGATGTGAAATCTCAGGGTTGTTTTGATTTGCATTTCGCTAATGACTAATGATGTTGAACATTTTTTAAGGTGCTTCTCAGCCATCCAAATTTCTTCAGGTGAAAAGTCTTTGTTTACCTTTGAACCCCATTTTTTGATATGGTTATTTGGCTTTCTAGGGTCTAACTTCTGGAGTTCTTTGTATACATTGAATACTAGAACTCTGTCAGATATAGGGTTGGTGAAGATCTTTTCCCAATTTGTTGGTTGCTGATTTGTCCTTTTGACAGTGACTTTTGCCTTACAGAAAATTTGTAATTTTATGAGGTCTCATTTGTCTATTCTTGATCTTAGAGCATAAGCTATTGATGTTCTGTTCAGGAACGTTGCCCCTGAGCCTATGTCCTCAAGGGTCTTCCCCAGTTTCTTTTCTATTAGTTTAAGTGTGTCTGGTTTCATGTGGAGGTACTTGATCCACTTAGAGTTGAGTTTAGTACAAGGAGATAAGAGTGGATCAATTCACATTCTTCTGCATGTTGACCTCCAGTTGAATCAGCACCATTTGTTGAAAAGGGTATATTTTTTCCACTGGATGTTTTCAGCTCTTTTGTCAAAGATCAATTGGTCATAGATGTGTGGGTTCAATTCTGGGTCTTCAATTCTATTCCACTTACCCACCTCCCTGTCACTGTACCAATACCATAAAGTTTTTAATGCTACTGCTCTGTAGTATTGCTTGATGTCCAGGATACTGATTCCCTCAGATGTTCTTTTACTGTTGATAATAATTTTAGCTATCCTGGGTTTCTTGTTATTCCAGATGATTTTGAGAATTACTCTTTCTAACTCTTTTAAGAACTGAGTTGGAATTTGGCATTTTGATGGGGATTGTGTTGAATCTGTATATTGCTTTTGGCAAGATTGCCATTTTAACTATATTAATCCTGCCAACCCACGAGCATGGAAGATTTTTCCATTTTCTGAGGTCTTCTTCCATTTCCTTCTTCGGAGACCTGATGTTCTTGTCATACAAATCTTTCACTTGTTTGGTTAGAGTAACACCAAGATACTTTATATTGTTTGTGGCTATTGTGAAGGGTGTCATTTCCCTAATTTCTTTCTCAGCCTGTTTATCCTTTGATTATAGGAAGGCTACTGATTTGCTTGAGTTGATTTTATAACCAGCCACTTTGCTGAAGTTGTTTATCAGCTGTAGGAGTTCTCTGGTGGAGTTTTTTGGGTCACTTAAGTATACTATCATATCATCTGCAAGTAATGATAGTTTGACTTCTTCCTTTCCAATTTGTATCCCGTTTACTTCCTTATGTTGTTGAATTGCTATAGCTAGCACCTCAAGTACTATATTGAAAAGATATGGTGAGAGGGTCAGCCTTGTCCCTGATTTTAGTTGGATTCCTTCAAGTTTCTCTCCTTTTACTTTGATGTTGGCTATCTGTCTGCTGTAAATTGTTTTTACTATGTTTAGGTATGGGCCTTGAATTCCTGTTCTTTCCAAGACTTTATCATGAAAGGATGCGGAATTTTGTCAAATGCTTTTTCAGCATCCAGTGAGATGATCATGTGGGTTTTTTTCTTTGAGTTTGTTTATGTAGTGGATTACATTGATGGATTTCCATATGTTGAACCATCCCTGCATTCCGGGGATGAATCCAACTTGATCATGTTGAATGATCATTTTGATGTGTTCTTGGAATTGGTTGCCATGAATTTTATTGAGTATTTTTGCATCAATGTTCATAAGGGAAATTGGTCTTAAGTTCTCTTTCTTAGTTGGATCATTGTGTGGATATGGTATCAAAGTAATTTTTGTTTCATAGAATGAGTTGGGCAGTGTTCCTTCTGTAGTGCCTGAGGCAAGATGGCGGCCTCTGCTGTAATCCAGGCACAGACCTCTGACTGAGTTGGTGCCCTCGTAGGTGTAGAGACAGACTGCTGAGCTGATCAGGCTCTGGGTGCAGGCATGAGCCTGAAGGGGTAGTCGATGTTAGACTCAGAGTTGATCTGATCACCTAGCCCCAGCTACCAGCCATCTGTAGTGACCCACGGCAAGATGGTGGCCTCCCAGAACTGTCCTTTTTATAATTTGATACTGTACACTGTGTAAAACTGTGAAGAATTAATAAAATATACTTATCCATAGGCCCTCTAAATTATATAGCTTTTTATATATTTATTTTTATTAAGCTTTTCTTTATATGTGGTTAATTTTAAATGAAAGCAAAACCTTGTATATTGATATTTTCAAAGGTATAAATACATAAAGCATCCTAAAATCTAACTCAATAAATCTTTTAGAAATCAAACACTATCTACTTCAAAATTTAAATTCTTCTGAAAATGAACTTAAGTTTTGATGTCTGTCTTAATCAGGGTTTCTATTCCTGCACAACCATTATGAACAAGAAGCAAGTTGGGGAGAAAATGGTTCATTCAGCTTAGACTTTCCACATTGATGTTGCTCACCAAAGGAAGTCAGGACTGGAACTCAAGCAGGTCAGGAAGTAGGAGCTGGTGCAGTTGCAGTGAAGGCATATTATGTACTGGCTTGTTTCCCCTAGCTTGCTCAGCTCGCTCTATAGAATACTAGCCAAAGATGGTACCACCCACAAAGAGACCTCCCACCTTGATCAATACTTGAGAAAATGCCTTACAGCTGGATCTCATGGAGTCATTTCCTCAACTGAAGCTCCTTTCTCTGTGATAACTCCAGCTTGTGTCAAGTTGGCCTAAAACCAGCCAGAACAATCTGCATGATATTTGAACATATATATTCAATAAAATTATTGACAAATAATAAGTTGTTGTTGTACTATAAAAGGGGAAACCACTCAAACATGCATAAGTACCAGAAATTAAAACCTTAGAACCTCCTCAGGAGGCTTGCTTAAGGAATGACAGTTCTTATAGTAACCATGAATTCCAAACATACTATTCACAGTTTAAAATTTTATATATCATATGCAGATTTTCTAAACTTTTTCATCCCTAGAAATTGGAACAAAACCAAAAGCAAAATATTTAGTTGCTTTTGAATTTAGTTTTTTGCAAGATCACAATATTTACTTGTTCTAATATTTTTAGTGATGGGCATATGAGAGTCATCTCAGTTGATTTGGAGATGTTTTGCCAACATAAATGAATGTGTTCAGAAGCTTAATGATGATGTTAAAGCCATGACAGAAAGACAGAAATATGTCATTTAAAAGAAGAAAACAGGAGTGACACAGAATATTTCAATCATTTAAACATTGTCAGATTTCATGGTAGACTAAGGAAAGGTTGAATCAAGTTTCTTTTGGGTGTCTCCTAAATAAGCCCTTCCATTATCATATTTCCTCTCTGGACTCCTGCCATTCATTCTCTATTGTGCCTCTTTATTTACACTTTGTTTATTTTTAATGTGTGTAATTTTATTCAGCATGTTGATGTGAAATAAAAGGACCTTATTCTATTCTTATTAGGTCTGCCTTAAATGTTAAGAAATCCTTTGATGAAATTCTTTGACAAATGGATGGAACTAGAAAATATTGTCCTGAGTGAGTTAACCTAATCACAAAAGAATACACAGTGTATGCACTCACTGATAAATGGATATTAGCTCAGAAGCTCAGAATACTCAAGATATAATTCACAAACCACTTGAAGCTAAAGAATAAGGAAGACCAAAGTGTGGATACTTCAGTCCTTAGAAGGGGGAACAAAATGTGCTTGGGAGGAGAGATAGAGACAAAGTGTGGAGAAGAGAATGATGGTAAAGCCATCTAGAAACTGCCCCAACTGGGGATCTATCCCATATACAGTTACCAAACTGAGACATTATTGTGAGTGCCAACAAGTACTTGCTGACAGAAGTCTGATATATTTGTCTCCTGAAAGTTTCTGCCAGTTCCTGACAAATACAGAGGTGGATGCTCTCAGCCAACCATTGGACTGAGCAGAGGGTCCCCAATGGAGGAGTAAGAGAAAGGACCCAAGGAAGCAAAAGGTTTTGCAGCCCCATAGAAGAAACAACAATATAAACCAGCCGTACCCCCAGAGCTCGCAGAGACTAAACTGCCAAGCCAAGAGTACATGGAGGTACCCATGGCTCCAGCTGCATTTATAGCAGAGGATGGCCTTGCTGGCATATGCTGCCTGTTTGTTGGCTCCATGTCTAAGAGATCCTGGGGACCATGTTAGTTGAGAGTGCTGATCTTCCTATAAGGTCACCCTCTTCCTCAGCTTCTTCCAGCTTTTTGTTAATTCAACTACAAGAACCCCTAGTTTCTGCCCATAGGTTGGGCATAAATATCTGCATTTGACTCATTCAGCTACTTGTTCGGCAGTCAGGATAAGCCCATGTTTGTAAACACACCATAGCATCAGTAATAGTATCAGGCCTTGGGGCCTCCTCCTAAGCTGGATCCCAATATTGGTTTGTTGCTGGGTGTCCTTTCGTTGGGCTCTTCTCTGTTTTTAACCCTGAATTTCTTTCAGACAAGAACAATTCTGGGTCAGTGTATTTTACTATGGGATGAACACCCTATCCCTCTGCTTGATGCTCTGCTCTTTTACTGGAAGTGGACTCTATGAGTTCCTTCTCCAGACTGTAGGGCATTTTACCCAGTCACTCATTTTCAGTGCTGAGAGCCTTTCATCTCCCATCTCTCTGGTACATTCTGGAGGGTTTTTCTAACTTCCACGTTTGCCTGTCTCAATTTTCTCTGCTAGCCCTAAGGAATTCTCTCCTGTTACCTGCCCCCTCCCCTACAAGATACCTGATCATGTTCCCCTCTCTGTCCAGGTCACCTTTCCCACCCAGGTCCCTCCCTCTTTTCCCCAACTCCTCTGATTGCTTTCTTCTACCTCCCAGGTGAGATTGAGGCATCTTCAGTTGAGCTCTACTGCTTGTTAGCCTTCTTGACTTCTGTGGATTGTATGCTGTGAATTCTGACTTTTTGGGCTAATATCCACTTGTTAATGAGTACATACCATACATATCATTTTGGGTCTGAATTACCTCACTCAGGGTAAAATTTTCTAGTTCCATCCATTTTCCTGCAAAACTCATGATGTCCTCATTTTTAATAAATATTATTATATTGTGTAAATGAACCACATTTTCTGTATCCATTCTTCTGTTGTGGGACATATAGTTTGTTTCCAGCTTCTGGCTACCACAAATAAGAGTGCTATGAGCATAGTAGAGCACATTCTCTTGTGGGATGATGGTAAGGCTCCGTTTTGGTATATTCCTAAGTGTGGTATGGCTGGGTATTCAGATAGATCTATTTCCAGTTTTCTGAGGAAACTCCAGATTGATATTTACAGTGGTTGTACCAGTTTGCAACCACACCAACATGTGCTGTCACCTGAGATTTTGATCTTAGTCATACTGGATGATGTGAGGTGAAATCTCAGGATCATTTTATTTGCATTTCTCTGATTACGGTGCATCTCAGCCATTCGATATTCCTCACTTGTAAAATCTCAGTTTAGTTCTATATCACATTTTTTGATTGGGTTGTTTGGTCTTTTGGTGATTAGTTTTTTGAGTTCTATATATTTTTGATATTAGCCCTCTATCAGATGTGGGGTTAGTGAAGACTTTTTCCCAATCTATAGGTTGCTATTTGTCCTATTAGCTATGTCTTTTGCCATACAGAACCTTTTCAGTTTCCTGAGGTCCCAATTATCAATTTTTGATCTTAGAGTCTGAGTCATTGGAATTCTCTTTCAAAATTTCCCTCTGTGCCAATGAGTTAAAGACTCTCACTTTCTTTTCTATTAGATTTAGTGTATCTGATTTTCTCTTGAGGTCCTTGATCAACTTGGACTTGAGCTTTGTGTAAGGTGACAAATATGGATCTACATACAGATTGACAGTTAGACCAGAACTATTTATTGAAGATGCTTTCTTTTGTCCATTGTATATTATTGCTTCTTTGTCAAATATCAAGTGGCCATAAGTGTGCGGTTTTATTCTTAGGTCTTCAATTCTATTCCATTGATCAATGTTTCTGTCATTGTACCAATACTATGTAGTTTTTATTAATATTGCTCTAGAGTATAGATTGAGGGCAAGAATGGTGATTCCTCCAAAAGTTCTTTTATTGTTAAGCATTGTTTCAATATTCAGAATTTTTTACTTTTCTAGATAAATTAGAAAATTGCTCTTTACATGACTTAGAAGAAATGTGTTGGGATTTTGATGGGGATTGCATTGAATCTGTAGATTGCTTTTGATAGGATGGTCATTTTTACTATGTTAATTCTGGCTCTCTGGGATTCTCTTCTGTTTCCCTCTATTCCTGATCTTGCCCCATCTTTACCCTCTCCTTCTCCCATGTTTCCCCTCTCCCTTTCTCATTCAAGTCCCTTCTTTCTTCTGTCCCTTTGTTTATTTTCTTACCCCTTCTAAGTGGAATTGAATCATCCTTTCTTGAGCCTTTCTTTTTCGTAGAGTTCATAGGGTCTATGAATATCATGGATATTCTTTTCTTTTGGGCATATATCCATTTATCCATAAATTTATACCATACATTTCCTTTGGGTTTGGGTTACCTCACTCAGGATATTTTTCTAGTTTGAATGGAGAATTGATGTCCTCATTTTTAATAGCTGAATATATTGTATAAATAAACCATATTTTCTGTATCAATTCTTTAATCATGGGACATCTGGATTGTTTCCAGCTTGTGGCTGCAAGAAATATATCTGCTATGAACACAGTGGAAGTCATATCCTTGTGATAGGTTGCAGCATCTTTTGAGTATACATCCATGAGTGGTTCTTAACTGTAATTTCAGGGAAACCACTAAGCGCTTTTGATCTCTAAGGGCACAGGCACAGACCTGTTCCACATGTATCCATTTAACTATAATATTTATACACATTAAATTAAATAAATAAATTTATAACATTCCAAATTTTTTGTATTATTTTGGACACATAAACTAAGTTTTGTTTGTCTGATGTCTAAATGGTTTTTAAATTTTAAACTTTATTTCATAAAACACCATTTTCAGCTCATTTTGTCTTGAGGATTTCTTAAGATTCTGCTGTCTATGAAGAGTCTACTCTGGAGAAATAACCTGAATAGTCTTAACCTTGGAGATAAATGGGTTTTTAAGACAGTGTTTGTTAGCTGTGCTGCCAAAAATCTGTATAATAAAAATATTTAACATAAAATTGTTCAAAGAAAATGATGGAATATTAACTTTATATTTGCTTTTCCATTATTACTTCAGTAGCTCTGTTACTCCAGGAGCTGGAGAAAAATAATTATTATTTAAATGCTTTTAAAGCTTATTTTCTATATATAGATTTGTTTTTATAAGCAAGAGATATACAAAAGTAAAAAAAAAACAAGCAAAAAGATATAAACAAATATTATTATATTTCTTTTATAAATAGTTACTTCAAGAGATCCAGGAAAATTCAGAATACAAATCACAGAATATAAATCAGACAGCACAAATTGTCAATCTCCATGCTTGAGTTGAGGGAACTAACTAAATAACTCATAAAAATATTTCTTCCATTTCTAGACAATTTTGGAAGCCTTATAAACTTTATTTTCATGGCTGTTTTTATATGCCATAGTTAATACTGTGAATTTTAGTATAAATACCATTCAACTGTGCTCTGCACCAGCTATACCAAGGTCATTTAATTTTTTTAATGCTATTTCACAAATGAGATCATATATGTTAAACATTGACCTGACCAGAAGGGATGGTCAGATTTCTAGTACTTTGTGGGAGAAGATAGTTTCATAGCATTAGTATGCAAACTGCAAATTTTTTTTAAAAAAAAATGAAAATTATTTCATTTTATTCAATGTTAATAGCTGTTAATTCAGAGCTAGCTCACATTACCCAAAATTTAAACCACTCTTATTTCTATCTTCTAATTGTCTTACTTCTGTCTTATGAAGTAGAAAGTATTTGTTACTTTTTTATTTAGTTTTTTTAAGAATCATCTTACTAGTAAGAAATTGGATTTTGTTTTGAGGCATCTATATCCTGTGTAAAACTTTCTACTATTCACAACTAATAATAATAATTACATTAGGATATTTGATTTACTAAGAATGTTCAGAAGAAAAAAGGGGATGTATCCATTTAGACAGAGTTGTGATAGAAACACAGTTTTGTAGCAAAATAAAACACAGCATTACAGCTTAAAATCCTTAAGCCTGCAAAAGGGTTTGAATTTCTGGAGGAGTTCTGAAATTCAATCAGATAGTAGATGGTTATTTTCACTACAACCATGCTATTGTGCATATCTTGTCAGGTCAGACATTTTCTTAGCTCTAAAGGATTACAGCTTTGTGGCTGTTGTTTTGTATTTCTACAGTGATTTGTTTATTTAAATTTATTAATATCAAATTAATTACTTTATTTAGTTACATCCCAAATGCTGCCTCCTCTTGGTCACCTCTCCCAGAGTTCTCCAGATCCTCCCCCTCCTTTGCCTCTGAGGGTTTTCTCTGGGCCCCTGTACAATTCCTCTTCCCTGGGGCATCAAGTCTCTACAGTACTAGAGAGGATTACAGCTTTGCAAGCCTCATATTGACTTTTCTCCTCTGGTAGTATATATAGCAACTTCTAGAACTAGGAATCAGTGAAGATAGTAGATAGAGATGAAGCTTCCAGGCAGAAAGCAACTTGTGTACTAGATGTTCTGTGAAGGAACTATTTTATTTCTTACACAACGGATTCTTACTCTCAGCATCTATGAGTTGCCCATAGTTGAGGATTCATGGTTTTTCCCACATCAATCCTGGCTTGTCTGTTGTTGTTCTTGGTAATCTCAAGTTTATGTGGCAATATTGATGAGAGTTAATGACATTCTTACATCACTAGAATTTGGAAATCACTAGAAGATAAAATCTCACAGAAAAAGCCCTGGTTCTTTGATTTTATACTATTTCACTCTTGTTAGTAGTGGCCTTAGAGCCTTAGATATAGACACATTTTGTAGACTGTGTTTCACAACTCTGCATGGGGATTAACTGATTTTCTGTAGTGGGCCATCTGTTGCACAGACAAGTTTTCTTGATGAAAATAGGACTACAACTATCTGAAGATATAAGGACAAATATTTAGGATATTAGGGATTATTCTCTCTCTCTCTCTCTCTCTCTCTCTATATATATATATATATATATATATATATATATATATGTGTGTGTGTGTGTGTGTGTGTGTGTGTGTGTAATCTTAGCCATTCTCAACTACAAAATCAATATCAAAGCTTTATATTAATTCCTCTAATAACTGAATATATTGAACATTTTTTTTTTTTTTTTTTTTTTTTTTAATTTTATTTTCTATATTCTATGTTTACATTCCAAAGGCTTTCCCCTTTCCCAGTTCCCACCCACCATAGTTCCCATAGTTCCTCTCCCCCCCATCTGTTCCCCAATAATTCCCCCTCCCCCCTCGGTTTCTTTACTAAACTGGAAGCAATCTTTACAGGCCCAGGGTCCTCTCCTTTCTTCTTCTTGGGAATCATTTGACTTGCTATTTGTGTCTTGAGTATTTAGGGCTTCTGGGCTCATTAATATCCACTTATCAGTGATTGCATTTCAGGTGCATTCTTTTGTGATTGGGTTAATTCACTCAGGATGATATTTTCCAGGTCTAACCATTTACCTACAAATTGCATGAATTCATTATTTTTAATTGCTGTGTAGTATTCCATTGTATAAATATACCACATTTTCTGTATCCATTCCTCCTTTGAGGGATATTTGGGCTGCTTCCAATTTCTGGCTATTATAAACAAGGCTGCTATAAACATAGTGGAGCATGTGTCCTTATTGCATGCAGGGGAATCCTCTGGGTATATGCCCAGGAGTGGTATGCCAGGGTCCTCTGGAAGTAACATGCCCAATTTTCTGAGGAACCGCCAAACTGATTTCCAGAGCGGTTTTACCATTTTGCAATCCCACCAACAGTGGAGGAGTGTTCCTCTTTCTCCACATCCTCGCCAGCACTTGTTGTCTCTTGAGTTTTTAATCTTAGCCATTCTGACTGGTGTGAGGTGGAATCTCAGGGTTGTTTTGATTTGCATTTCCCTGATGACTAATGATGTTGAACATCTTTTAAGGTGTTTCTCGGCCATCCGAATTTCTTCTGGTGAGAATTCTTTGTTTAGCTCTGTGCCCCATTTTTTGATAGGGTTATTTGGTTCTTTGCGGTCTAACTTCTTGAGTTCTTTGTATATATTGGATATTAGCCCTCTGTCGGATGTGGGGTTGGTGAAGATCTTTTCCCACTTTGTTGGTTGCCGTTTTGTCCTTCTGACAGTGTCCTTTGCTTTGCAGAAACTTTGTAATTTTATGAGGTCCCATTTGTCGATTCTTGATCTTAGAGCATAAGCTATTGGTGTTCTGTTCAGGAACTTTTCCCCTGTGCCCAAGTCCTCCAGGGTCTTCCCAAGTTTCTTTTCTAATAGTTTCAGTGTGTCTGGTTTTATGTGGAGGTCCTTGATCCACTTGGAGTTGATCTTAGTACAAGGAGATAAGAGTGGGTCAATTCGCATTCTTCTGCATGTTGACCTCCAGTTGAACCAGCACCATTTGTTGAAAAGGCTATCTTTTTTCCACCGGATGGTTGTGGCTCCTTTATCAAAGATCAAGTGACCATAAGTCTGTGGGTTAATTTCTGGGTCTTCAATCCTATTCCATTGATCTACCTGCCTGTTGCTGTACCAATACCATGCAGTTTTTAACACAATTGCTCTGTAGTACTGCTTGAGGTCAGGGATATTGATTCCCCCAGAAGTCCTTTTATTGTTGAGAATAGTTTTAGCTATCCTGGGTTTTTTGTTGCTCCAGATGAATTTGAGAATTGCTCTTTCTAGATCTATGAAGAATTGATTTGGGATTTTGATGGGGATTGCATTGAATCTGTAGATTGCTTTTGGCAAGATGGCCATTTTTACTATATTGATCCTGCCAATCCAGGAGCAAGAAATATTTTTCCATCTCCTGAGGTCTTCTTCGATTTCTTTCTTCAGGGACTTGAAGTTCCTGTCATACAGATCTTTCACTTGTTTGGTTAGAGTTACGCCAAGGTACTTTATGTTGTTTGTGGCTATTGTGAAGGGTGTTATTTCCCTAACTTCTTTCTCAGCCTGCTTGTCCTTTGAGTACAAGAAGGCTACTGATTTGCTTGAGTTAATTTTATAACCAGCCACGTTGCTGAAGTTGTTTATCAGCTGTAGAAGTTCTCTGGTGGAGTTTTTTGGATCGCTTAAGTAGACTATCATATCATCTGCAAATAATGATACTTTGACTTCTTCCTTTCCAATTTGTATCCCTTTGACTTCCTTATGTTGTCTGATTGCTCTCGCTAGAACTTCAAGTACTATATTGAAAAGATATGGAGAGAGAGGACAGCCTTGTCTAGTCCCTGATTTTAGTGGAATTGCTTCAAGTTTCTCTCCATTTATTTTGATGTTGGCTACTGGTTTGCTGTAGATTGCTTTTACTATGTTTAGGTATGGGCCTTGAATTCCTGCTCTTTCCAAGACTTTTAGCATGAAAGGATGCTGAATTTTGTCAAATGCTTTTTCAGCATCTAATGAGATGACCATGTGGTTTTTTTCTTTTAGTTTGTTTATGTAGTGGATTACATTGATGGATTTCCGTATATTGAACCATCCCTGCATTCCTGGAATGAAGCCTACTTGATCATGGTGAATGATCGTTTTGATATGCTCTTGGATTCGGTTGGCAAGGATTTTATTTAGTATTTTTGCATCTATATTCATAAGAGAAATTGGCCTGTAGTTCTCTTTTTTTGTTGGATCTTTTTGTGGTTTAGGTATCAGCGTAATTGTGGTTTCGAAGAATGAGTTGGGCAGTGTCCCTTCTGTCTCTATTTTGTGGAATAGTTTGAAGAGTATTGGTGTTAAGTCTTCTTTGAAGGTCTGGTAGAATTCTGCACTAAAACCATCTGGTCCCGTACTTTTTTTGGTTGGGAGGCTTTCTATAACCCCTTCTATTTCTTTAAGGGTTATGGGACTGTTTAGCTGGTCTACTTGATGCTGATTTAATTTTGGTATTTGGTATCTGTCTAGGAAATTGTCCATTTCCTCCAGATTCTCCAGTTGTTTTGAGTATAGGCCTTTGTAGTAGGATCTGATGATCTTTTGAATTTCCTCTGTTTCTGTTGTTATATCCCCCTTTTCATTTTTAATTTTGTTAATTTGGATACTATCTCTGTGCCCTTTGGTTAGTCTAGCTAAGGGCTTATCTATCTTGTTGATTTTCTCGAAGAACCAGCTCTTGGTTTTGTTGATTCTTTGTATGGTTCTCTTTGTTTCTGCTTGATTGATTTCAGCCCTTAGTTTGATGATTTCCTCTCTTCTACTCCTCCTGGGTGAGTTAGCTTCTTTTTGTTCCAGCGCCTTCAGGTGTGCTGTTAAGTTGCTAGTGTATGCTCTTTCCAGTTTCTTTTTGGAGGCACTCAGGGCTATGAGTTTTCCTCTTAGCACTGCTTTCATTGTATCCCAGAGATTTGGGTAGGTCGTACCTTCATTTTCATTGAAGTCTAAAAAGTCTTTGATTTCTTTCTTTATTTCTTCCTTGACCAGGGTGTCATTGAGTAGAGTATTGTTCAGTTTCCATGTGTATGTGGGCTTTCTGTAGTTCTTCTTGCTATTGAAGACCACTTTTACTCCATAGTGATCCGATAGGAGACATGGGATTAGTTCGGTCTTCTTGTATTTGTTGAGGTCTGTCTTGTGACCAATTATATGATCAATTTTTGAGAAGGTACCGTGCGGTGCTGAGAAAAAGGTATACTCTTTTGTTTTAGGATGGAATGTTCTATATATATCTGTTAAATCCAATTGGTCCAAAGCTTCAATTAGTTTCACTGTGTCCCTGTTTAGTTTCTGCTTTCCTGATCGGTCCATTGAGGAGAGTGGAGTGTTGAAGTCACCTACAATCATTGTGTTAGGTGCGATGTGTGCTTTAAGCTTTAGTAAAGTTTCTTTTACGAATGAGGGTGCCCTTGCATTTGGTGCATAGATGTTCAGTATTGAGAATTCTTCTTGGTGGATTTTCCCTTTGACAAGCAGGAAGTGACCTTCTGTGTCTCTTTTGATGACTTTAGGTTGAAAGTCGATTTTATCTGATATTAGAATGGCTACTCCAGCTTGTTTCCTGGGACCATTTGCTTGTAGAACTGTCTTCCAGCCTTTTACTCTAAGGAGGTGTTTGTCTTTGACACTGAGATGTGTTTCCTGTATGCAGCAAAATGTAGGGTCCTGTTTCCGTATCCAGTCTGTTAGTCTGTGTCTTTTGATTGGGGAATTGAGTCCATTGATATTAAGAGATATTAAGGAATAGTAATTATTACTTCCTGACATTTTGGGAATTGTTATTATTATTTGTATTTTGGGTTGGATGAGATGGGGTTTCTATCTTGTTTCTTCAGGGGTGTTGTTTCCCCCCTTGTGTTGGTATTTTTCCCCTATTATCCTTTGTAGGGCTGGGTTTGTAGATAAGTATCTTGCAAATTTGGTTTTGTCGTGGAATATCTTGGTTTCCCCATCTATGGCAATTGAGAGTTTCGCTGGGTATAGTAGTCTTGGCTGAAGTTTGTGTTCTCTTAGGGTCTGCATAAGGTCTGCCCAGGATCTTCTAGCTTTCATGGTCTCAGGTGAGAAGTCTGGTGTAATTCTGATAGGTCTTCCTTTATATGTTACTTGTCCTTTTTCTCTTACTGCCTTTAATATTCTTTCTTTGTTTAGTACATTTGGGGTTTTGACTATTATGTGACGGGAAGTATTTCTGTTCTGGTCCAGTCTATTTGGGGTTCTATAGGCTTCTTGTATATTCATGGGCATCTCTCTCTTTAGGTTGGGGAAATTTTCTTCCATAATTTTGTAGAAGATATTTGCTGGCCCTTTAAGTTGTAGATCTTCATTCTCATCTATCCCTATAATCCTTAGGTTTGGTCTTCTCATTGTGTCCTGGATTTCCTGAATGTTTTGGGTTACCAGCTTTTTGCATTTTGCATTTTCTTTAATTGTTGAATCCATGGTTCCTATGGTATCTTCAGCATCTGAGATTCTGTCTTCTATCTCTTGTATTCTATTGTTGATATTTGCATCTATGACTCCTGATTTCTTCCCAAGGTTTTCTATTTCCAACATTGTCTCCCTTTGCGATTGCTTAGTTGTTTCTACTTCTGTTTTTAGATTTTGTATGGTTTTGCTCAGATCTTTCAGTTGCTTGTTTGTGTTTTCCTGTAATTCTTTAAGGGATTTTTGTGTTTCCTCCTTTATGACTTCTACTCGTTGACCCATGTTCTCTTGTATTTCTTTGGGTGATTTTTGTTTCTCCCCCTTATTGGGATTCACTTTTTGCTCTATATTCTCCTGGATTTCTTTAAGTGATTTTTGTGTCTGCCTTGTATGGGCTTCTAGTTTTTGATCTATTTTCTCCTCTATTACTTTAAGAAATTTATCTAAGTGATCCTCAATCTGCATCTTTACCAGTGATTTTAGATCTGAGTCTTGTTTTTCTGGTGTGTTGAGATATCTGGGATTTAATTGTGTTTGTCTTGCAATGGCTTCTAGCTTTTGATCTATTTTCTCATGTATTACTTTAAGAGATTTATCTAAGTGTTCCTCTATCAGCATCCTGACCAATGATTTTAGATCTGAGTCTTGTTTTTCTGGTGTTTCGGGGTATCCAATATTTATTGCTGTTGGGGAACTGGGTTCGGATGCCGCCATATTGCCTTGATTTTTGTTAGTAGCGATCTTACGTTTGCCTTTTGCCATCTGGTTAACTCTGGTGTTAGTTGGTCCTGTAGATACTAGCTGGTGCTTGACCCTCCTGTGGGGTTGTAAGGCTATTTCCCAGTGACTGGGATACCTGAATCACTGTCCTGCGGGGCTCTTGCTCACAGATTGCTGACAGGTGGCCTGAGTCCCCCGAGGTCTTAACCTCAGGATATCCCAGGTATTTGGTTCCGCCTGTTGGGCGGCTGCTCTGCACTGCTCCTGCTCAGGGTTCGCTGTCTGATATCCTGTTTCCCCAGGGGTCTTAAAGTTGGGATATCTCAGTTATCTGGTTCCGCCTGCTGGTCCCAAGCTGCTGGGAAGCTGGCTGGGTCCGGTTTCCAGCTTCCCTGCCACTGGCTGGATGGGAGGCTGGTTCGGCCTCCGGCTGGGTCTGGGTACCTGGCACACTGGCTGACTCTGGCTTCCTCACCACCAGCTGGACGAGAAGCTGCAGACAATATGGCAGCTGCCTGCAGGGAGCTCGGGGTCCGCCCCGCGCGCGAGTGTAGAGTGCACCCGCTATTCTGTGCCCAATTCCCACTCCAGGCCTGAGTCCCCGAAGGTCTTAAGTTCGGGCTGTGTCGGGTACCTGGTTCTGCCGCCGCCGCCGGATGGTTCTGAGCACCTGGGACGCTGGGTGACCCTCCGGCTTCCCCACCGCCAGCTGGGCGGGAAGCTGCAGGCAATATGGCAGCTGCCTGCAGGGAGCTCGGGGTCCGCCCCGCGCGCGAGTGCAGAGTGCACCCGCTATTCTGTGCCCAATTCCCACTCCAGGCCTGAGTCCCCGAAGGTCTTAAGCTCGGGCTGTGTCGGGTACCTGGTTCTGCCGCCGCCGCCGGATGGTTCTGAGCACCTGGGACGCTGGGTGACCCTCCGGCTTCCCCACCGCCAGCTGGGCGGGAAGCTGCAGGCAATATGGCAGCTGCCTGCAGGGAGCTCGGGGTCCGCCCCGCGCGCGAGTGCAGAGTGCACCCGCTATTCTGTGCCCAATTCCCACTCCAGGCCTGAGTCCCCGAAGGTCTTAAGCTCGGGCTGTGTCGGGTACCTGGTTCTGCCGCCGCCGCCGGATGGTTCTGAGCACCTGGGACGCTGGGTGACCCTCCGGCTTCCCCACCGCCAGCTGGGCGGGAAGCTGCAGGCAATATGGCAGCTGCCTGCAGGGAGCTCGGGGTCCGCCGCGCGAGTGCAGAGTGCACCCGCTATTCTGTGCCCAACTCCCACTCCAGGCCTGAGTCCCCGAAGGTCTTAAGCTTGGGCTGTGTTGGGTACCTGGTTCTGCCGCCGCCGCCGGATGGTTCTGAGCACCTGGGACGCTGGGTGACCCTCCGGCTTCCCCACCGCCAGCTGGGCGGGAAGCTGCAGGCAATATGGCAGCTGCCTGCAGGGAGCTCGGGGTCCGCCCCGCGCGCGAGTGCAGAGTGCACCCGCTATTCTGTGCCCAATTCCCACTCCAGGCCTGAGTCCCCGAAGGTCTTAAGCTCGGGCTGTGTCGGGTACCATATTGAACATTTATAAAGTATTTTTTAGTCATTTCTATCTTATCTTTTGAGAACTCTGTTATTCATACTTCATTTTTCTTAGTTGTTTTTGAAAATAACTTGTGAACATTGCACATACCATGCTATCTGCATTACTTACCTCTTAAAATCCCAATCAATATTTCCCATGGTCCTTCTTTCTTCCATACTCACAGCTGCTTCTTTATTCATTGTTGTTGCATGTATATACATAGATGCATAAAATCTCTTCTTTCTGTCTCTCTGTCTCTCTCTGTCTCTCTGTCTCTGTCTCTGTCTCTCTCTCTCTCTCTCTCTCTCTCTCTCTCTCTCTCACACACACACACACACACACACACAATCACCACAACCATCACCACTACTACCACCACCAACAATATATCCTAAACCAACATGGCTTTGTTCACATATATATGTGTCTACAGCTGACCACTTGAGATTGAACATCCATACATCCATTAGAGAAACCCATTTCTCCTTTTTTTTTGGGGGGGGGATTTGTTTGTTTTTCAAGACAGGGTATCTCTGTAGAGCCCTGGCTGTCCTGGAAGTCACTCTGTAGACCAGGCTAGCCTCAAACCCAAATCTGCACCTCCCAAGTGCAGGGATAAAAGGCATGCACCACCACTACCCAGCAGGAAACTCATTCCTGGTAGAAACTAATACTCATTTAGCTTCTACCTGTAACTTTTCATTGAAAAGTGGGACCATCAAATATTTTCTATTCACACTGGCAGCAAACTGCTGTTGTCATTATACTGGTTTTGTTTAGGCAATAATATTGTTGAGATATCATAGGTGTATTTTCCTTATTCTGTCTAGAGGACATTATTTATAACAAACATCCCAGGCTTCTGGCTCTTACAATTTTTCTGCTTCTTCTTATGTAATTTTCCTTGAGCCTTTTGTATAGAGATTGATGGCAAATGTTACCAGTTTAATGTAACACATGGACCCTTATTTTCTGCACTTATTTAGTAGATTATCTCTCTAGTAGTCTTGAGATGTTTCAAAGAGACTTTGTTGATGAGTGATGGAAAGCATACTAATCTCTGTTGATAAGTATAAGAGACAAATATTTAGAATATTCTTATGTTATACTGGTTTAGAACATTGTCATACTTTAATTGTGCTGTTTTGGTTGCTGTATGTTCCACTTTTGTTAGTGTTTTGTACATTCTCAATTATAATCCTCCACAGTCACATATATGGCTTTTTTTTATAGACTGTCTCTTCACGCAAATTAGGTTTTTGTTTGTTTGTTTGTTTGTTTGTTTGTTTTTTAGTATGGGAGATTTTCAGTGCTGTGATATCCCACTCATTAAATCTTGGTCTTATTTCAGTCTTACCAGGACCCTGTTCATAAAACACTCTTTTGGATCTACAAAAGCACATTCTGCAAGCACATTTCTTACATTTTATATGTCAGATTCAGAGTATTAGGTCTTATGTTGAGTTACTTAAACCATTTGGAGATGACTCTTGACAGGATAAAGATTAAGTTACAAAATTAAGTAACAAAATTGTTTGGTTTTTTTTGTGTAGATATTTAGTTTGAACAGGAATAGATCTTATCTATTATTAAATATGTGGTTTTGTGTTTTGTCAAAATCAGGTAGCTATAACTGTGTAGTCTTATATGCAGCTCCCTCGTTCTATTTAATTGATCACTGACAATGATTTTATGCCAGGACCATGTTGTTCTTTTCATTATAGCTCTGAATGTAATTTTAAATATGGGATGCTGATACTCTCAGAAAAAATTTTGAACCATTAATATGAATGGTTGTTTTTACCTATCCTGCATTTTTGTGTTTCTAGAATAAATTTAGAATATTATTTCTTTATCCTTTACAAATATCCTGAAAGTTCAGTAATAAATTGTTATAATGAAATTGCCTTTTAATTTTCATTTTAAAAATTTATATTTTATTAATAACACCAAATATAACAACAGTTCACATGCTACTTACATATTAGAATCATATGTTTTCTCCAAAGAAAATATATTTTTGAATAATTCAATGATGTACATTTTCATCCATAAATGAAGATGTTATTTATTTAGCAGACTAAAGACTTTCATAATACATTGTAAAAAATACCATGAAGCTAAAAGTAACATGTAAAATATACCAAAGGTTAAGTAATTTTTATTACCTAGCAGAGGAAAAAAATCAAAAAATGCCAGAGCATAGTGAGATATTCTAATTACATTGAAAATTATGAAAGAATGAAGACATTCTAAACCTTTTCCTCTCAAAAAATCTATGTAATTCAATGTGTACCAGAATCAAGATAAGTGAACAGCAACCAAACAAGAGGAATTATTTCCTACTGAAATTCCATAGATGGAAGAACAAAAGATCTAGGTAGTATTTTCACCTAAAAATATAAACATATAGACTTACAATGGAGAAAAGCTTGTAAGAAAGTTAAATGTTTTGTTTAGGCAAAGCAATGCAATAAATACATTGCTCGCAAATATGAACCTGACAGCAATTCCATACCAAGCCTTTCTTAATTACTTTCTGTGAATTAAAAGCAAAAGTATGGTTACATACAGTGTAAATTTTTTAGCATAGCTGTAAAAGTACTGCAAACTTTGTACTGAAAGCAATATAAATGTGTTGTAATACTTTGTGTAGGCTAGAATATATTCAGCTCAAATAGTTTCTCATGTAAGACCCTCAGAAAGCTAAGATCTAACTGCCTTGGTGGATGAAATACCTTGTGGGAATGAGTACACTACCTATCTCATTGCAAGGCTTTTTGTTTTTTTAATGTTTGGCACATTTATTAGCAACATAATTTCCACAGACTAGTACTAAAGTTGCAAATTTCTATTTTTTGTGGGGTGATGAGTGGAATGAAATCAACTTTTCTAAGATGTGGGCTAGAGGTTTCTGTTTCTGTAGTAACCATGTGCTTAGCCATACTTCTTTCATGCTGTTTCTATGACTTCCTCAAGAAATTGGCAGATTAAAATCCCTTCTAATTTGAATCTCTCAGATATGCTTCTTATATCTCTCAGAATTCAGCTTAAAAATGTGCTTCACTTGTAAGAGTTCATAGAATAATTCTGGACCCTCCAGGTTATCTATAAAAATCTTAATCCTCATTACCAAAACAGAAAGTAATAGTCCATTAATCTAATTATAGCTAAATCTGTTCTTTATAAAAGGTTAGAGGATTTGTAAGTGAATATATTCAATGGATTTTTTTTAACTACCACATTCTATCACATCAGCAAACTTCAAATATTTACTCAAACACTCTTATGTAAAATCCCTTTTAGATTTAAACTAATAATGATAATAAGACATATTTCTGTGAAAGCATTTCTCTTGATCATATTCTAAGCAATATATGTGTTTATCATGTTTAATTTTCCTAATTACATTTTTGTTCTGTTTTGTTTTGGTTTTTTGGATTTGGCTTTTTTGAGACAGGGCTTCTCTATATAGCCCTGGCTGTCCTGGGACTCAGTCTGTAGACCAGGCTGGCCTCAAACTCAGAATTCCACCTGCCTCTGCCTCCCAGAGTGCTGGGATTACAGGCATGCACCACCACTGACTGGCTTCATGTTTTTGGATACTCTATCCTTGCCTTTAGTGTTTTAGAAGAGAAAACAATGAAACTGAAAGAACTTACAGTCATTAAGATAGTGTGTAGTATAAACAAGGTGGTTTAATTTCAGGGTCACTATTTAGAAAAATGTGGTTTGGGGCTCAAAGAGTCATTATATTAAAACTCCACTTATTACATATATATCATATATATATATATATATATATATATATATATATATATATATATATATCATATATGTGTGTATATATATATCGGCAATTTGATTCTAATCTAATAATTTGGATAACGTATAGAAATAGATTTTAGAAAACGCAAATAGGAATTGTGTAACAAAATTGTAAAACTTCTAATAGGGAAAACCAGTTACTTAGTATATATGACCTCAAAACTCACTATATTCCATTCTTTATGGTTTTTTTGTTTTTCTTTTTCTTTTTGTTTCTTTTTGGTTTTTTGTTTTTGTTTTTTTGTTTTGTTTTGTTTTGTTTTGGTGAATGCATGGGTGAAGGAATGAATGTGTTCATGTGGTGGAAAAAAAATAACAGTCCATTTTCTCCATTTTCTCCATGATGCTCAGGTATCAAACTCCGGTCATCAAGCTTGTGAGAATACAGGTTTATCAGCACAATGTACATGCTATTCTTAAAAATGGAACATTTTCTGGTAAAAATAAACACCTTTCACTTAAATAGTAAATATGAGAATGTTGTTCTTAAGGGATCTAATATTGTTTATCTGTGAAATGATTATTTTATAATTCTGTAACAATAATTTGGATATTAGATGATTACAGACATCCTTAATAAAAAGGGCAAAAATAAAATCAACCTGCACTAAGGGTCATTGTAGAAAATTTGGTGGAGAGACTCAGGGAGTTTGCAGTGAGATTTTGTTTCCCAGTGATGTCACAAGTTACATCTACAATGTCTTACTAGCATTACTGCTCAAACATGAGCTTAACAAGCATAACAAGAATTTATATACTGAAGTTTACAAGGATTGGGGACACTTCAACCCATCATAAAGAACTATAGACAATTTGTTTTTCCCAGAGAAGAGCACAACAATTGGTTTGTCCGTACCTATCAGACAACTCTGAAAACATATCTAATAAGATTGTAGGACTAAGAAATATGCAACTATATATTTAGGAATATATATATGTGTATATATACATATACATATACATATATGTATATATATGTACTGGGAGGTATACAACAACTAATGAAAAAATAGCCATGGATTTTAAGGAGAACAAGTAGTTCTATATAGGGGAGTTTGGATAAAGGAAATAGTGGTAGAAAATAATGTAATTATATTAGATTAAAAAATAAAGGAGATAATTAAAATAGATATGCTATAGAGAATTTTAAAAATTAAAGAGATTAATTGGAGAATTTTCTGCAAACAAAATATAATATGTGTATAGGTTAAACATTCATTTATGATTTTGGTTTCCAATAAGTGCATACTCAGTACTCATTTCCATTTTCTGTAATAAGACATTTAAATACTTGGGATCCCATGAACAATAAACTTTTTATATGCTGACTAGATGCTTGGTAGGTGGTTTCAGGATTCACTTGGGATGGTATGTACTAATAATCCAGAAAAAAAAGCATGTCATAAAGAATTTGACACCTCTGATATCCACGAGCTTGGAGTTTGAAAGCAGAAATGAATATCAATCATTAATGTATATATTTATTATATCTATGTGCCAAAACCTCTATAAATATTCAAATGACCAAGTTTAGGGAGCTAGATTGCTTCAACATTTGGAGGGGATATTAGGGCATGAAAGCAGACCTCTTCCCTGAACTTTACTCATGCCTTTCTTTCATCTGAGTATTCATATATAATTTTCTTGATGTTTTTCATAAATATGCTAGAACACATTTTGTTTTTCAAGTCCTTAGCACCTCCCTAACTAAGCAAAGTGAAAGGACAGTGTGAACCCCTAACTTATTGCATGTAGTTAAAAAACAAGTAGACATCATAAAATGACACATTATACAGCATTTAAAGTAGAAAGCATTCTTTTAAAATTGAACTATTAGTATATAGGACATAAGTCTATCTCTAGGTAAACAGAGGACATAAGAGAGTGAGTCAAATTATGGCACATCCACTTGATGTTTACAGACATATTAATAATTAATGGAAAGAAATCGTGACACATTTTGCTAGCTCAAGTGTGAAATGTGTAATGTTGAGTTAGTCCTGATTATCAGCAGAGCCATTTATTAGTCAAAATGGTAGGCGTCTCAAGTTAGAGCAAATTATTACTGTGCTGCTCATGATGAAAGATAGGCAAGGATTACCTACAAGCTCCTTCAATTGCTGGAGGTTTTTATTTCCCATATCTTTTTTACCACTTTTTAATTTAAAAAAAATGTATTACTTATATATGTAAGTACACCTTTTAGACACAACAAAAGAGGGTGTCAGATCTCATTATGGATGGTTGTGAGCTACCATGTGGTTGCTGGAATTTGAACTCAGGACCTTAGGGAGAGCAGTCAGTGCTCTTACCTGCTGAGCCATCTCAGCAGCCCCTCTTTCTACCTTAATAGTTGATATTTGTTTAGATTTTTCAAGTTGCATTACAAGTCTGCTTTTTTACTACATGACCCAGGGAACATTTTCTTTGCAGTAGGCCTTATTTTTTCTCATTTATAAAATTAAAGCAATGAAAATTTAGAATTTCTAGTGTTGTATTGAAGTATAAGGATGACATTAATTCATACAAAGCATGTGTAAAAAATACTTTCTAGATTTATGTATTTTGTTTTAGGGATTTATTTCATGGCTTACTTATCATTTAATAGATTATTTAAAGTTCTATGGTGTAAATACATTTCCCTCCCAAATACATCTTTATATATGCCTTTTCTATGGCATTATCAATCTTTCTTTATCTTGATTTCCTTAAAATGTTTTAGTTTCTGGTTGTTTGAATCATTTAACATTAAAGCTTGTCTTTTACATTCAGTGACTTGTGAATTCCCATTCTAATTTTAGACTGACACTAAAATCCACAGGAACCTCACTGTGCATAAGACATTCTCATGGTTTTTTGCCTTTGGTATATGCACTTCAGAAAATCATTCAACTTTTGAGAGAAGGTTTATAGTTCTCCTGAAGGAAAGGTTAACACATCAGCAGCCTAGAGATCACTAGCCAGCATGTTAGACAACAAAGAGAGGACTTGAGACCTATACGCTCACTCTTTTCTCTACAAAAATTCAATTATTCTTGTATTGTTCCACTCTGAGAACTATGATGAAGATATTTCACCTAAATAATGTATAAATGCATGACTCACAGTTATATAAATTCAGAGGTCCCAAGTCACAGTTCAAAAGATTTTTGCATCACTTATTGACAGCTCCCAAGTTGAAGGAATAATGTGCGTAAATTCAGACACACTCATCAACAGATGTAGAACTGATATCATGGTTTTGTTCTCCTGCAACTGAAATAACATTTTTGTAAAAAGAAAACAGCATAAGAAGCTGTTATTATTTTACTGCTTGTCCTGCTTTGATACAAAGATGTTATTAACATAAAATACCTGTACTTTTTTCTTTAAATATGATACTAAAATAGTCTTATACAATATTGATTTCCTCAGCAATATAATATTCCTGTATTATTATACAGCTGTAAAGACACATGAGGAAAGCAGATGTTTCTTCTTTTAACCACTTTTGTAAGAACTATTTTGCAACTGAAAATTGAGGAATTCTGATTAACAATATTCAAATACTCTTTTATAAACTGAATATAATTTTTATTAAACAATCATATAAACCTTTTATCTTTTTTTATTTTACTTTGTGCCTTTAACAAAATAGTTTCAGAGACTTAAAAGCTCTGAATTTTCGTGAAAACCTGGTGTAAGAAGAATTGATAGCACATTAATTTTCTGAGATGATCCCATGATTATCTAATCATAAATTTGATGATAAAATATAGATACAAGTGTTGAATCTTAGACTGTAAGATAGTGTTAAATTAAAAAAAGATTATCCAACACAGTTGAGTGCTGAGATATTCAGATTGGCATCATCCTTTAAAACTATATACTCATGTATATGGAATGTGGAATATTGCATAGTACATTAGGTATAATGTTTCACTTAGAATTTTGGAGGGATTCTCATATTATAATCAGCAATTTATAAATAGCTTTGGTCTTTTACACATTTTTAATGTCTTTGTTTTTCTAAATGTTGTAAGTTCTTCTCGGTGTTTTGTATGGTTTTTATATCAACCAATCAATTAAAGACAAAAAGGAAGTTTCCTGATCTCATAAAGAGGGTGGAGGAAAAATTTGGGGATATGAATCTATGCTCAGCTAAAATAATAAAAAATATGTTTCTTATAAACTATAAACTCTATTTTCTTCATTTCTTTAGGTTTGCACTTAAAATTAACAAAAAAATATAGATAGCAGGCAAATCTTAAATTGTTACACAATGGTAAGTTCAATAAGATTATCCAACACTGCTGAGTGGCTCAATATTCAGATTGGCATCATCTTTTAAGATTCTTAAGAAGCAGATCATGGATTTATTTCTCTGTTACACTATATAAGTTATTAAAGTACGTGATTGGAAGAGAGGAATAAATATGGGCCTGTTTAGGCTCACGCATGCCACCATTGTCAGAAATAACTAAAATTCTTTTGTATAAACTGAATATTATTTGTTGTTGGATATTTTATTTATTTACATTTCAAATGTTATCCCCTTTCCCCTATTACCCTTCAGAAATCCCCTATTCCATCCTCTTCCTACCACTGCTTCTATAAGGGTATTTCCCTACCCACTCATCCATTTCCAACCTTGTGCCCTGGTATTCTCTTACACTGGGGCATTGAGTCTTCCCAGGATCTAGGGTCTCTCCTCCCATTGATGACCAACAAGGCCATCTTCTGCTATATATGCAGCTGGAGCCATGGGTCATCCTTCTGTGTACCATCTGACTTGTAGTTTTAGTCCCTGGGAACTCTGTGGGATCTGGTTTGTTGATATTATAATTATTCCTATAGGGTTGCAAACCCCTTCAGCTCCTTCAGTCCTTTCTCTAACTCCTCCATTGAAGTCACTATACTCAGTCTAATGGTTGGCTGAGAGCATCCACATCTGTATTTGTCAAGCTCTAGCAGAGCTTCTCAGGAGAAAGCTATATCAGGCTCCTGGAAATCAGCACTTCTTGGTATCTACACTAGTGTCTGGGTTTGGTGTCTGAATATGGGATGGATCCCCAGGTGTGCTGTTAAGTTGATAGTGTATGCTCTCTCCATTTTATTTTTGGAGGAACTCATGGCTATGAGTTTTCCTCTTAGCACTGCTTTCATTGTGTTCCATAGATTTGGGAAGGTCATACCTTCATTTTCATTGAGGTCTAAAAAGTCTTTGATTTCTTTCTTTATTTCTTCCTTGACCAAGGTGACATTGAGTAGAGTATTGTTCATTTTCCATGTGTATGTGGGCTTTCTGTTGTTCTTCTTGCTATTGAAGACCACTTTTACTCCATAGTAATCTGATAGGAGGCATGGGATTAGTTTGGTCTTCTTGTATTTGTTGAGGTCTGTCTTGTGACCAATTATATGATCAATTTTGGAGAACGTACCATGAGGTGCTGAGAAAACGTATATTCTTTTGCTTTAGGATGAAATGTTATATATATATTCCAATTGGTCCAAAACTTCAATTAGTTTCACTGTGCCCCTGTTTAGTTTCTGCTTTCCTGATCAGTCCATTGAGGAGAGTGGAGTGTTGAAGTCACCTACAATTATTGTGTTAGGTGCAATGTGTGCTTTAAGCTTTAGTAAAGTTTCTTTTACAAATGATTGTGCCCTTACATTTGGAGCATAGATGTTCAGTATTGAGAATTCTTTTTGGTGGATTTTCCCTTTGACCAGCAAGAAGTGACCTTCCCTGTCTCTTTTGATGACTTTAGGTTGAAAGTCAATTTTATCTGATATTAGAATGCCTACTCCAGCTTGTTTCCTGAGACCATTTGCTTGTAAAATTGTCTTCCAACCTTTTACTCTAAGGTAGTGTTTGTCTTTGACACTGAGATGTGTTTCCTGTATGCAGCAAAATGTAGGGTCCTGTTTCCGTATTCAGTCAGTTAGTCTGTGTCTTTTTATTGGGGAATTGAGTCCATTGATGTTAAGAGATATTAAGGAATAGTAATTTTTACTTCCTGACATTTTGGGCGTTATTTTTTATAATTGAGTGGTTCTCTTCTTTTTGGTTTGATGAGAGGGGTTTCTATCTTGCTTCTTCTGTGGTGTAGTTTCCCCCCGTGTTGGTGTTTTTCTCCTATTATCCTTCGTAGGACTGGGTTTATAGATAGATATCGTGCAAAGTTTGTTTTGTCATGGAATACCTTGGTTTCCCCATCTATGGAAATTGAGAGTTTTGCTGGGTATAGTAGTTTTGGCTGAAGTTTGTGTTCTCTTAGAGTCTGCATGAGATCTGCCCAGGATCTTCTAGCTTCATGGTCTCAGGTGAGAACTCTGGTGTAATTCTGATAGGTCTTCTTTTTATATTACTTGTCCTTTTTCTCTTACTGCCTTTAATATTCTTTCTTTGTTTAGTACATTTGGGGTTTTGATTATTATGTTACGGGAAGTATTTCTGTTCTGGTCCAATCTTTTTGGGGTTCCGTAGGCTTCTTGTATATTCATGGACATCTCTCTCTTTCGGTTGGGGAAGTTTTCTTCCATAATTTTGTAGAAGATATTTGCTGGCCCTTTAAGTTGTAGATCTTCACTCTCATCTATACCTTAATCCTTAGGTTTGGTCTTCTCATTGTGTCCTGAATTTGCTGAATATTTTGGGTTACCATCTTTTTGCATTTTGCATTTTTCTTTAATTGTTGAATTCATGGTCCCTATGGCATCATCAGCATCTGAGATTCTGTCTTTTATCCCTTGTTTTCTATTGTTGATATTTGTATCTATGACTCCTGATTTCTTCCCAAGGTTTTCTATCTCCAACATTGTCTCCCTTTGCAATTTCTTAGTTGTTTCTACTTCTGTTTTTAGATTCTGTATGGTTTTGCTCATATCTTTCACTTGCTTGTTTGTGTTTTCCTGTAATTCTTTAAGGGATTTTTGTGTTTCCTCTTTTATGACTTCTACTTGTTGACCCACGCTCTCTTGTATTTCTTTAAGTGATTTTTGTGTTTCCCCTTTATTGGCATCCATTTTTTGACCCATATTCTCATGAATTTCTTTAAGTGACTTTTGTGTTTTCCTTGTAAGCGCTTCTAGCTTTTCATCCATTTTCTCCTGCATTACTTTAAGAGATTTTTCTAAGTGTTCCTCTATCAGCATCCTGACCAGTGATTTTAGATCTGAGTCTTGTTTCTCTGGTGTGTTGAGGTATCTGAGACTTATTTGTGTTTGCCTTGTCAGGGCTTCGAGCTTTTGATCCATTTTCTCCTGTATTAATTTAAGAGATTTATCTAAGTGTTCCTCTATCAGCATCCTGACCAGTGATTTTAGATCAGAGTCTTGTTTTTCTGGTGTGTTGGGGTATCTGAGACTTATTGCTGTCGGGGAACTGGGTTTGGATGCTGCCATATTGCCTTGATTTCTCTTAGTAACGATCTTACCTTTGCCTTTTGCTATCTGGTTATCTCTGGTGATAGTTTGTCCTGTAGTTACTAGCTGGTGCTGGAACATCCTGTGGGCTCGTAAGGCTACTACCCCACAACTGGGACACCTGAACCACTGCCATGCAGGGCTCCTGCTCACAGATTGCTGACAGGTGGCCTGAGTCTCCGGAGATCTTAAACTCAGGATATCTCAGGTATTTGGTTCCTCCTGCTGGGCTGCTGCTCTGCACAGCTCCTGCTCAGGTATTGCTGTCTGGTGTCCTGAGTCCCCAGAAGTCTTGAACTCGGGATATCTCAGGTACCTGGTTCCACCTGCTGGATCAAAACAGCTGGGAAGGTGGTGGAGGCTGCAGAGAGTGCAGGGTCCAACTTAAGGGCACAGAGCCCAGGCTTGGCTGGGACCCCAAACTGCTACTCTGTGGGCAGCTCCTGCTCAAGGCCTGAGTCCCCAAAGGTCTTAAATTCGGGATATCTTGGGTACCTGGTTCCTCAGGCTGGATCGAAACAGCTGGGAAGATGGCAGAGGGTGGCTCGGCTGGCTGTATCTCACAATTTTTTAAATAATGAATGCTTTCAAAATGGATCTAATATTTTCAGCACAATACCTTAAAACATCATCTTATCAAATTTTAAGCCATAGAGTGTATTTTGTTGATTCCTAAAATAAGCATATTCTTGGATATTATATAATATTTTCAAGTTTAATAATATTTCCTAATTTATATTTAATTCATAATTCTTGGTAATTTAATTATAACTGCACACATAAATGAAAAAATATAACACATTTGACAGCTGAAGTAGATCTTTGAAAGGTATGTAGTTGTTGAAGTATTTCTCCATCTACTACTTAAAGTTTGGCTACTGCAAATTGAATTCAGATTAACGTTTGAAGTGTGTGTTTGTGTGTGTGTGTGTTTGTGTGTGTGTGTGTGTGTGTGTGTGTGTGTGTTCACTCTTCCACATATGCAAGCTAATTTGGCTGGTTCAGTGCAATAAAACATTTTGCAGACTAAATATAAACCATACATCTTGTGTTAAATAATCATAACAGAATAACCATGAGCATGCAGATTCAATTATATCCACTCAATCAAAAACATCACTTGCCATGACAGTTTGAAAGGAATCTGAGGATCCTTCACAATATATACTAATATACACCATATGATAGAAAAGAGATAATAATGTTCTGTTTTCAAGTTAATTAAAATTTTAATTTCATTAACTTATTTTGCATCTCTATTGCAATTTCTCCTCCCTCCTCTCTTCCCAATCCTCAGCCCTCTCCCCTTACCTTCACTACCTTCCACTCTTCATCCAATTCTCTTCAGAAATGAGAAATCCTCCCATGACTATCAATCAGCTCTGGCATATCAAGTTGAAGTGAGACTAGGAGCATCCTTACTTATGGAGGTTAGATGAGACAGCCCAATGGGAGAAAAGAGACCCAACAGCAGACAGCAGTGGCAGAGATAGCCCCTGTTCCCACTATTAGGAGTCCAACATAAAGGCTAAGCTATACAAATGTAACATATGGGGAGAGCACCTAGGTCAGTCCAAATCACACTCTCTGGTTTGTGTTTTAATGACATGAGCTATCACTTGAGTTTTTCACCTTAGCTATTCTGCCCAGTGTAAGATAGAGTCTCCGGGTCATTTTGTTTTATATTTTACTAATCGCTAAAGATTTCAAACATTTGTTTAAGCATTCCTTTGCCATTAGAGACTCCTCTATTGAAAATTCTCTGTTTATATCTGTACCAGTTTTTAATTGTGTTATTTGGTCTGTTGAATGTAGTTTCTTGAATTCTTTTTATAATTTGAATATCAGCTCCATGTCAGATGTGGAGTTGCTAAAATTATTTTCCTAGTCTGCATACTCCTATTTTGTCCCTTTGACATTGTCCTTTGCCTTACTGAAGCTTTTCAGTTTCATGAGGTCTCATTAATTATTGCCTGTGAGATTTGTGTTTTGTTCAATAAGTTGTTTCCTATACCAATGCATTCAAGGCTGTCTGCCAATTTCTATTCTATCAAGTATAGTATATCTGGATTTGCCTTAACGTATTTAATCTACTTGAACCTGAATTTGTGCACAATTATGAATATGAATTTATTTGTATTTATCTCTGTGTGGATATCAGTTGGACCAACACAGTAAGGTGAAGGTGCTTTCTTTATTCCAATGTATTTTGTTTTCTTTCTCAAAAATAAAGTGTTCATAGAGGGATGGATTTATTTCTGTTTCTTTTACATGATTCCATCCATCAAACTCTGTTTTTATACAAATACCCTATGATTTTTATTACTATTGCTCTGTGGTACAGCTTGAAATCAGAAATAGTTATGCCTCCAGAGGCTCTTTATTGTAGAAGATTATATTAGCTAACCTAATATAATTTTTTGTTCATTTTAAGTTGAGTGTTGTTTAAAGTTCTATAAAGAATTATTTGGGCAGCCGGGCATGGTGGCACACGCCTGTAATCCCAGCACTTGGGAGGCAGAGGCAGGCGGATTTCTGAGTTTGAGGCCAGCCTGGTCTACAGAGTGAGTTCCAGGACAGCCAGGACTACCCGGAGAAACACTGTCTCAAAAAACCTAAAAAAAAAAAAAAGAAAAAAAAAGAATTATTTGGAAAGTTTGATGTGACTCAAACTGTATATGTAGGTTGCTTTGTGTAAAATGGCTGTTTTCACTCTGATCTGTAAACATGGGATTTCTTTCTATATATTGATTGCTTCTTTAAAGAGGTGAATATCTTGTCATAGAGATCATTTACTTGCTTGATTAGTTACACCAAGTTATGTTATTTTTGAAGGGGTTTGTTATTCTGATTTCCTTCTCAGTCTGATTATCAATTAAATATACACCCTTCTCAGTCTGATTATCAATTAAATATACACGAGCTACTCTATTTGTTTGTTTTTGCTCTTTGTTTTCTTATGTTAGTTAATTTTTGTATTCAGCCACTTCACTGAATGTATTATCAGCCATAGGGCTTTGAGGGTAGAATTTTAGGGATTATTTGTATATACTATTATATTATCTACAAATAGCAATACTTTGACCTCTTCCTGTCCAGTTTCTTATCAGTTGATCTTTTTTAGTCTTATTATTGCTCTGTTAAAACTTTAAGTACTATATTGAGTAGATAAGAGAAGGGAGACTTGTTTTCTGATTATAATAGAAATGTTTTAATTTTTTTTATCCATTTAATTTGATGTTGACTCTCAACTTGTGATTAATTGCCCTTATCATGACTGAGTATGTGATTTGTATCTCTGAACTCTCCAAAATTTTTATCATGAAGAGTTTATGGTGTTTTTCCAAGAAATTATCAGCATCTAATGAGATAAAATTGTTATTATTTTCTTTCCATTTGCTAATGTAGTTAATTACATTGACAGATTTTAATTTGTCCAACAATCTCTACATCTCTGGGATAAAGCCTACTTGATTATGGTGAATGATATTTTGGATGGGTTCTTAGATTGGGTTTCAGAGTGTTATATAGAGTAATTTTTCATCAACGGATTTAAGGGACATTTCCTAAAGTACTTTGTCTTTCATGAGTCGTGTGACTTATCTATCAGGTTTACAATAGGCTCATAAAAGGAACCTGGTAATATTCATTCTTTTTCACTTTTTTAATAATTTGAGGAGCATTGTTCTTAGCTTTATTTTTCATTATTATTCTTTTACCTTCTTTACAGACCCGTTGCTCTCTCCATCTGTGCACCCTTCAACTGGTCCTCATCCTATTACTTCTCCCCATCTCTAAGAGGAAGTTCCCAGCCCATACTCCACCTCAACTGACCTTTCCATTCCTTGGGGCCTCAAGTTCCTTAAGGGTTAGGTGCCACAAGGGTTCCCAGCTTTTGTCCATTGGTTGGATGTAAGTATCTACATCTGACTGTTTCAGCCACCTATTGGGCATCTTGGAGGGCATCCATCCTAAGCTCCTGCCTGTAAGCACACCATAGCATTAGTAATAGTACCAAGCTTGAATCTTCCCCTTGAACTGGATCCTATTTTGAGCTTGTCTTGAGCCTCCTTTCCCTCAGGCTATTATCCATTTTTCTCTCTGCAGTTCTTTTAAATAGGAACAATTCTGGGTCAGAGTTTTTGACTATGGTATGGCAACCCCATTCCTCCACTTTTTACTAGATATAAACTTTACAAGTTACCTCTCCTCATTGATGGGCACTTCATTTAAGGTCCCTCCATTTGAGTCCTGAGCATCTCTCACCTCCCAAGTCTCTGGAACAGGGTCTCTCTACTTTTTAAGCTCTTGAAGTTGCCTGTTTCCATTCTTTCTGCTGGACCTTAGGGCTTTACTCCTGTTTCCCCCTCCAATACTTTCCCATTTCCCCCACCCATTGTCCTATCTCCCACCAAGGTTCTTAATATTATATTGAGTGAGAATTGTCTTCTCTTTTTCTTTCTATTTGGTATTGTATATTCTTCTTGAACGTTTATATGCATTTGTTTCTTTGTGTTAGAAAATTTTTCTTCTATGATTTTGTTGAAAGTATTTTCCGGGTCTTAATGCTTGGAATCTCCTCTTTATTCTAATGCTATTATTTTAGATTTGGACTTTTCATAGTTTCTCAGATTCCCTGGATATTTTGTATGGGGGACATTTTAGATTTCACAACTGCTTTGACCAATTTTCTTCTCTTTTACTTTTCATTAAATATTTTCTTTATTTACTTTTCAAATAGTATCCCCTTTCCTGGTTTCCCACCCCCACAGACTCACCTTATCCCATTCTCCTCCCCCTACTTCTGTGAGGATGTTCCCCCACCTACCTGTCCATTCCCACCTCCTTGCCCTGGAATTCCCTTACACTGGGGCATCAAGCCTCACAGGACCAAGGGCCTCTCCTCCTATTTATGCCCAACAAGGCCATCCTTTACTACACATGCAGCTGGAGTTATAGGTCCCTCCATGTGTACACTTTGGTTAGTGGTTTGGTCCCTGGGAACTATTGGGGGTCTAGTTGGTTGATAGTTTTATTCTTCCTATGGGGTTGCAAACTCCTTCAGTACCTTGAGTCCTTTCCCTAACTGTTTCATTGGGGACCATGTGCTCAGTCCAAAGGTTTGCTGCAAGCATCAGCCTCTGTATTTGTCAGGCTCAGACAGAACCTTTCAGAAGACAGCTATATCAAGCACCTTGTTATCATGCACTCCTTGGCAATAGTGTATGGGTTTAGTGACTGTATATGAGATGGATCCCCAGGTGGGGCAGTATCTGAATGGCCTTTTCTTCAATCTTTGCTCCACACTTTGTCTCCAAATTTCTTCACATGAGTATTTTGTTCCTCCCCTCCCCCCACCTTCTAAGAAAGAACAAAGCATCCACACTTTGAACTTCTTCTTGAGCTAAATGTGTTGACCAATTTTCAATTTCTGCTATTACATCTTGTTTGCTAAAAATTCTCTCTTCCATCTCTTGTAATGTTGATAATGATCATATATGTAAAACGTTTAAATTTCCCTATATCTTTCATCTTCAGGATTTCCTCAATTTATGTTTTCTTTATTGTGTGCATTTCTACTTTCAGTACTTGAACAGTTTTCTTCATTTCCTTCACTGGTTTGTTTATATTTTCCTGGATTTTTTATAGGGAAATATTTGTTTCTTCTCCAAAGCTTCTGTCATCTTTGTAAGATTGGATTTAGGGTAATTTTTTTCAACTGTTTTGGAATATCTAAGGCTTCCTATAATAACAATGCTGTGCTCTGGTAGTACCATATTGCCCTGTCTATTATTGCCTGTGTTGGATCTCTAATGATCCAAGTACATATGTGACCTCTGGGGTTCTAGGTACCTACATGGACTCTGCTAGTACTGCATGTCTTCATGTAAAGCTGAATTATTCTGGAAATGATATGGGGCATAATATGGAGCTTAGATGATGGGGTGAAGTTTGGATTGTTGGGTGTGCTTTAAGGACAATTATTAAGGTTCTTAAATCAAAAGACAATAAAGAAAAATTTGTGAACAATTTTCATTATTGTCTAAAACTTTTACTGAAACTAAGCAAAAATTACTTCCTTAGCATTTAGAACCTCTTGTGTGTGAATGTGCATGTATATGTACATATGCACACATGTCACCAAGTCTTATGTCATTATAACATTAGATGCTTCATTTTGTTTGACGCTTGTCTGAATATACCAAATAGAATAATGTTTCCTTCCTTCCTTCTTCCTTCCTTCCTTCTTTCTTTCTTTCTTTCTTTCTTTCTTTCTTTCCTTCCTTCCTTCCTTCCTCCTTCCATCCTTTCCTTCCTTCCTTCCTTCCTTCCTTCCTTCCTTCCTTCCTTCCTTCCTCCTTTTCTTCTTTCTTTCTTTCTTTCTTTCTTTCTTCCTTTCTTTCATTATTTTTTACTACAATACAAGGCTAACCATTTTCAGAATAATTGTAGATCTTGACTCTCTCCCCAATTCATTGGTAAAATGTTACATCAGTTATTCATCCAAAATTTATGATTAGTCATATTTTCTTTTAATTTCAAATACTCTGTATGTTAAACAAATTGGGTTTGAATGAGATGGTGAGTTAAAACTGTTTTACCCTTATAAGAAAAGAAGACTATAGAAAGCATAAAAGGGTTGTGGGGTATAAGTGAAATCAACAAGAACTCTAGCAAGAAGTTACATGTCAATAATTGTCACTGTGTTCCCCAACACCAGATATAAAAATGATCCTCACAAAGTAGCCCAACTATGTGTTTCATACTCCTGGCATTCTCACAACTAAGAGAATGTATTTGCACTGTTTCTAGTCATTGCATTGAAGGTGCTGATAATACTAATTCTGCCAAACCAATCCTGGGACAGATTTGAGGATACAGCTCATTTGTAAGAATGCTTGTATTACTTGCATAAAGTCCTGTCTTCTGTCCTCAGCATCTCATGTACTAGACATTATCATGCATAGTTTTACTCCAGCACATAGGACGTATAAGCAGAGGATCAGTTCAAGGTCATGATTGAGTACTTAGTTAACACAAAGGCAGACAGAGCTACATGTGCTGATATATGAAAACATACAGAAATGAAAATAATATAATAAAATATAAAATACAGGGATGAAAGAATAAAGGACTGAAAAATTAGGAGACTATTAGGCAGAAAAACAAAAGAAATATGTTCACTTAATCTACTATTTACATGTGAAAATATATTGTCTATCAAGTAAAACTAGTAATTTGGATAAAATGAGTAAATATGTTAAATATTCTACTACTAAAAGTTTGTCTTAGTTAGGGATACTATTGCTATACTAAAGCATCATCATTAAAAGGAATTTGGGAGGAGAATTTTATTTTGTCTTACCATAAACACATAACATAACAATTTACCACTTAAGGATGTCCGGGCAGGAACTCAAGCAGGAACTGATAGAGAGACAATAATGTCATGCTACTTTAGTGGCCTGCTCTTCATAATCTGTTCAATTTACCTTCTTAGAGCTACATTACTACTAGTGTTAACACCATTCATATTGAGCTGGGCCCTTTCATATCAATCATCAAGCAAATAATTCCTCATAGGTTTGCACAGAGGTAAATTTAGTGGAATAGAAGCATTTTCTCTATATCATATCTGCCTGTCTATCTATTTATCTATCTTATCTATCTCTACTTTGTTTATTTCTCTCTTTGTTTGTTTTCTCCTCATAAGAGCTTTTACATTTTAAGTCCAAAATCATTGGCCAAAAAGTTGAGTGTTCATATGACTCTTTTAGAGAAATTAAAGGTGTAGTATAGATATTAGGAAATCTAATTCTATTTACTTCAACAATTGTTTATTATTGATAGCATGGCCGAAATAGCTTTACTATTCTATGCATTTCAGTCTGAGATATGAGTTTCTTATAGTGTGGTGAGGTATATTATGCTGTGATAGTTATTTGGCATCTTCATTAAGCAAACATCAGAATTTCTATTTAGGTAAAATTATGATTAAATTTATGAGATAATATATATTTAATATGAATATATTTCATTTCAATTTCCTAGGAATTGATATGAGAATTTTGATTCATTGATTTATGTATTTAATTAATTTGATACATAGTTACTAGTTATTTTATGTAAGAGTTCATTAATATTGTAGAGAACTGGTGAAATTTCTTTGTATTAACAGTTTTTGATGTCTATGGATTGATTGTTTATAACCATACAATGAACAGGGGTGGAAAAGATGTCACAGTGCTTAGAAATACTTGCTGTTCCTCCAGAAGACTAGGAGTTGACCATGATCCATACTTTTGAGCAAAAAACCATCTATAACTCCAGTCTGAGAGGTTTAGATTAGTGTCTTCATTAGGCATTGTGTATGCATGTATTACACATGCACACATTAAGGCAAAATATTCATATACATAACAATTAAATATATCTTTAAGAATTACCATAAATTTTCATGCTTAGTACTGAAAAATACATGACTACCTAACAATGTAGTTATTTTATAATGCCAAGTATTTTCTTGTTAAAAATGTAAATCTGATTCTTTTCTATTTAATATATTCTGTTTTCAAGATGCTTTTATGTTTTGTTAGTATGTGGATATTTTACTGAGTGTGTTTATTTCAAGATGGCAGTTATTAATGCCAATGCCACTTTCAAAAATCATAGTAAGACTGCAGTCTAGCAAATTTATTCAGGGAGAAAAAGAATCCTAATTATTAATGAGAAGTCTCTTGCTCTAACTCTTCCTCTGCTCTGCTCGGGAATGGGGATTTAACTGACAACATTTCTTCAAAACAATTTCTCAGTTAAACAAATGCTCTGTTTAAGGGAAATTTTCATGAACAATCTCTATTGTCTTAATAGATAAAGTGACATGATGGTTATCTAGTTATTTGCATTCTGCAGTTCAGAATAAAACAAAGTTAATTTTTAGTGAAATATCTTAGTGAGGATCAAAGTACCAGTATATCTAACAAGCTCACCTTGAATATTCTTTGAAAGTAAGACTTATGTAAGTGTATGTCTATAAAAAAATGTTAGTTTATAGATAATACCTGGCTCAACGAGTCTAATTTGAGATTATCTAAAGCATCACAAAATTCAGTGTCTAATTACATAAATCTGTAGCATGAAAAATCATGCTTTGACCAGTTTAACTAAATTCTGGCAGCTTGTACTCTTTAGCTCACATTGCACTTAGTGATGGAGGTGAAGAGGACATGAACAATCTGGACAATGAACAACAGGAAAGACAGAGAAGTTTGTAATGTTTTCATACCATCAATGATACATAATCTTTTAGTATTCCCTCACCAAATGTTGGGCTATCACTTTTGTCCCGAGAGGTAGTATTTATAAAAGAAGATGACAACATGCTAAAGAAACTGCTCCCATGTCCTCTAGGTGACTTCTCCTTCACTGATATTTTAAGAAAAATCAAGCAATTCATTTAATCATTTTTATTGTTGTTGTTTGTTGGTTGGTTGTTTTGTTTTTGTTTTTGTTTTTGTTTTTTACTTATACACAATATCACATCCGGGCTCAGGTCCAATATACACTAGTCAATGGAAACATGCCTACTTGAGCAAAACAAGAAATGTTCTTAGTAACATATCTCTGTTTTCCAAATTTGCAATAAATCAATTTTATAAATCTGATGAAACACATAAAAAATATGAATTAATAAATTAGAAAATAACTGTATTTTAATAAAATTGTTCACTAGAAAGGCATATGGCAATCTTTATTTCCATACAATTATTATCAGTGTATCATAAAAATATAAAGCTATTCATAGAATTATTATACATTAATTATGGTTTTTTAGTGTTGAGTGTTTAATCTACAACCACACTCTAGACAAACACTTCACTACTCAGTTATGTGCCTAACATTTAAAAGCATTATAGTATAGAAGGGGAGGGTATCTTTTGGCATTACAGTTCAGTAATAAAACTTATAGAGGTTAAGAGAAGATATTTTTTATGTTTTTAATATTTTTAAATATTTTTTAATCATCTATTTAATGATCTGGGAAATTAAAATACTCACACTTTTCTCCTCTGTGTTTATGTGTTCCCATGTCCAGAGTCTGTATGTTGTATTAAGTTTAATCTATGAAAAATACTTATCTCTGAACCAAACTTGAGAAGATAAAACCAACATTCTACTGACATTTCGTTCTACGTCACTTTTTAAAAATAAGAGTTACTTTTGATAATTCAAAGAAATTCATATTTTACTCTCTTTGAAACATGGATTTTAAGTGAGAGAACTGATGCTAAGATTTATAATCGTACTGGTGAGCCAAAATCTGTTGACTCACATATTTCCAGATATACATGTGTGGGTGTGTATATACATATATGTATATTTGTGTGTGTACATATGTGTATATAAGAGAGTATAAAGACATTAATATGTATATGTGTATATATATATTGAATTTTAGATATTAGTTGAAAAATAATCTATACTATTAATGGTAAAATAAAACCATGTTTTAGTTACTGTTTTATTGTTGAAGATACATTACAACTGAGGTTAATTCATAGAAGAGAGTATTTAACTAGGGTGGGCGCTTGCTTACAGTTTCAGATGATTAGTTCATTATCATCATGATGGAGGGTTAGACAGTATGAGGGCATACATGGTGCTAAAAATGTATTTGAAAATATTATGTCCTTCTTCTTCTGAGGCAGGCCAGTCAAGGCAGACTATGGTTTATACATTTGAAATTATAAAACCCACCACTAATACACTTACCTTCAATAGGCCACATGTACTAATCTTTTCCAAATATCCACCAACAAGAAACCAACACAAATATGTAAGACTAAGGGTCCAATATCATTAAATCAATTTACATAGCAATGCATACAGATAGTGTTCTATTTTAAAGCTTCCACTTGTTTATCTAATTGTGAGTAATTGTAGCTAGATGTGAGACTGTAAAATAAAATAATTTTGCATATGAATATTATCAAGCACATATTTTGATGACTGCTTATGTGTCCAATAACAACATATGGAAGAAAATCATTTTACTGTTCACATTTTTATGAAATAAAAATATATTCTTTTCATTATGTGCCTACTTATGCTGGGTTTATGAATTTTGATATTTTTAATGGCATAAATATGATGTAGAAAAATACATTAAATGCAAAAATCTTCAATTATGAAATATAATCTTCTTGCCTTGTGTGATCATATTCTGGCTGTATATAGGGAGTTTAAATGTATATATGCATGCATATCACTTGAAATTGTTCTCCATTTTTTAAAGAGAAGATAATTTTCTTTCTTGAAAGAAGACTTTCAAGAGCTAAATATGAATGTTTTTTTACCCAAACCCCAGTTGCAGTATATCAAACCTCAGGAGAATTAACGAAAACAAATTTTGTATTAGTTTGGGCTGTGGCATTTTAAAGGAGGAACATTCATCATGAAAATTGGAGACCAGCTGCTGGTTTAAATCAGTTGAAAATGAAATCAGAACATCTATTTGAAGTGTTCATTTGATATAGGTGAACATCTTTCCTACAGAAGTAATGTGAACTCAATTTATAGGGGGTTCTAAAATGATAAGTCAGAAGCAATGTCTAGATCAGAAGAAGAGATAAAAAAGTACAAAATATGTATTATAAAACACCAAAGTATCAAAGAAATTATGCTCTGATAGACTGGGATGCAATCTAAGAGGAATTTGTTTCCTGTGCTAGCTCATCACTCATGAGCTAAGTGAGGAATGACTGAAGCTGAGATTTATTTATTTACCTATTGACAATGAAGCTTGACATTCATCAAAATGCACCCTGCTCTCACCTGAAAAGCATCCATATCTCGGTTTCTGGTTGACAGCATAATAACATGTTCTGTTTCAATGATCTACTATTTGTCAGAATTATCATGTAGCAGAAATTTCCCAGAAAGTCCCTAATATTAATACAAACATATTCTGGCTATAGAAGCCATTGCTTCTTAGGTGGAGACTTCAGTGTCAGTGGCTCCAATAAATGCAAATGAAGTCACAAGATATCTTAGTGGCCATTTGTATCACAAAAGACATTAACACAAATGATATATTTAGACTTTGTTTGTATAACTGTTTATTCATGTAGTTAGGAAAACCCTTTGGACTGCAATGTAATAAAATTAACAAGAGCAGGAAAAATCATGAATTGGGTTGGAATAGGTTGTATATGTTAGAAACATACCACACCTTGATTTGTGGCAAGATGATGTAGTGCCCAAGAAAAAGAAAACAAGACTAAAAGAAACAGCATCTGTCCTTCTCTCCTGTAGTGCATGCTGGCTTCAGTTTTACTACTTAGCCAAGGAAGTCCTTGAACTCTTTCCTCCACCTGCCAACTTCTGGGATTTAGGCATGTGATATCTCACTGGATTTTATGCACTTCTAGGGAATGAATCTAGGACTATCACTGTACCAGCTATGTCACATTTCTAATCACTCTGCTGTTTCACTGCTTCCTCTTGTCTCATGAATACAATGGTTTGAATATACAAATAACTGTTAACTGAGGACTGTAGAACTAGAACTAGAAATCATTTCAATCTCTTCAAAATTATTTTTGTCTTTTAACATAAAGAGTATTAGAAAATAGAGTTTCATATATGAAGATAATGATTATGCAAGTGAATAAATACATGTATTAAAAATAAATTGAGGAGGTCAACATGCAGAAGAATGCGAATTGACCCACTCTTATCTCCTTGTACTAAGATCAACTCCAAGTGGATCAAGGACCTCCACATAAAACCAGACACACTGAAACTATTAGAAAAGAAACTTGGGAAGACCCTGGAGGACTTGGGCACAGGGGAAAAGTTCCTGAACAGAACACCAATAGCTTATGCTCTAAGATCAAGAATCGACAAATGGGACCTCATAAAATTACAAAGTTTCTGCAAAGCAAAGGACACTGTCAGAAGGACAAAACGGCAACCAACAAAGTGGGAAAAGATCTTCACCAACCCCACATCCGACAGAGGGCTAATATCCAATATATACAAAGAACTCAAGAAGTTAGACCGCAAAGAACCAAATAACCCTATCAAAAAATGGGGCACAGAGCTAAACAAAGAATTCTCACCAGAAGAAATTCGGATGGCCGAGAAACACCTTAAAAGATGTTCAACATCATTAGTCATCAGGGAAATGCAAATCAAAACAACCCTGAGATTCCACCTCACACCAGTCAGAATGGCTAAGATTAAAAACTCAAGAGACAACAAGTGCTGGCGAGGATGTGGAGAAAGAGGAACACTCCTCCACTGTTGGTGGGATTGCAAAATGGTAAAACCGCTCTGGAAATCAGTTTGGCGGTTCCTCAGAAAATTGGGCATGTTACTTCCAGAGGACCCTGGCATACCACTCCTGGGCATATACCCAGAGGATTCCCCTGCATGCAATAAGGACACATGCTCCACTATGTTTATAGCAGCCTTGTTTATAATAGCCAGAAATTGGAAGCAGCCCAAATATCCCTCAAAGGAGGAATGGATACAGAAAATGTGGTATATTTATACAATGGAATACTACACAGCAATTAAAAATAATGAATTCATGCAATTTGTAGGTAAATGGTTAGACCTGGAAAATATCATCCTGAGTGAATTAACCCAATCACAAAAGAATGCACCTGAAATGCAATCACTGATAAGTGGATATTAATGAGCCCAGAAGCCCTAAATACTCAAGACACAAATAGCAAGTCAAATGATTCCCAAGAAGAAGAAAGGAGAGGACCCTGGGCCTGTAAAGATTGCTTCCAGTTTAGTAAAGAAACCGAGGGGGGAGGGGGAATTATTGGGGAACAGATGGGGGGGAGAGGAACTATGGGAACTATGGTGGGTGGGAACTGGGAAAGGGGAAAGCCTTTGGAATGTAAACATAGAATATAGAAAATAAAATTAAAAAAAAAATCCCTTAGCTCAAAAAAAAAAAATAAATTGATATGAATGCACAATTAAAAACTATGAATATTTTTAAACATATTTGTTGTTATGCAGTAGAGAGTGAAGAACAGATTTTAGCATATTTAACCTAAGAAATCTCCCTAGACCAATCCCTGCATAAGTGCTTTACCCAGGAAACTTAATCTCACTGTAAAGAGTTTTAATTTTAACTTCCCACTTTTCAGAGTAAGTCAACAATAAATAATATAATATTAATGTGTTTAATATTTAGAGGATAATGCAGTAATACATCAGATAATGACCTTTAGCTCAATGATGACAACATCTCTAACATTGTGTTTTAAAACTTCCTGGAATAAAATGCCCCTTCAAAAACCAATTTAGTAGACAAAGAGCTTTTTCTTCTTTTTTGTCTGTTTGTTTTTATCTCAAAAAATGTAAGGTATAATTCATCATAGACTATGTATATTAAGGTAGAAATTTGAAGCAACTAGTCATATCTCCTTCATAATTAAGGGCAGAGAGAGATTAATAAATGCAGGATTGCTTATTTGTTTTGAATCACTTCCACATACTTAAAGAGTTCTTGTGCACAGATAATTATGTAATACACAGTGGATTGGTTTAACCATAATAACCATAAATCAAGATAATTACTCACAGATATACTCAAAGGCCATGTTGATCTAGACACTGAGCTCAGTGAGATTCTTCTAAGGTTATTCTAAGTTTTGTAAATGTGACTGATCTCGCAGTAGTTTTCAGAAAATGTAGCACTCCATATACTCATAGCCATCTTAGATTGTGTAAGAATACTCTGTTTTCCCTAAAGTAGTGAATTGACCTGAAGACATTTTTCAGAACATTCATAATTAATTTATGTGATCCTGCATACACACTTTTTTATACTTATAGGAAATAAATAAATAAATGAGTAAATAAATAAATAAAATATATGTGTTTATTTCTAGTGTATTATATTCACATATATAGTGCCTGGTTTAATCTAGCACAAATATGTTGAAAGGTTAACACTCAGTTACATAGATGTTTTCAAGACACTTGGCGTTGACTCTGAAAAAATAAAACACACCAAGATGAATTCAGATTCCTTTCACATATAAAGGGACACAAGTCCATAGTTCAATGAAGATAATGCAAAAGATGTGTAATACACATTGATATAGCATGACTACATTACAAATTAGCACATGTGATTACATAATCTAGAAATATACCTATCAACACAGAATGAACAGAAACTCCTTAAGACAAGTCCACCTCTGAATAACTCTGTTGCTAATGTATTCATACCTAATTTAATATGCTTTTGATCAAATACTAGCTTATTCTTCAGAAAGTAGCTTTAAATTTTCAATTGTTAGTGGGGAAAAATCTTTGTTCTTCTATGTAACATACCAGTGTATTTTATTAATTATTTTTGCACTGTGATGATTGCTAACTGATTTATTTACTAATTGTAGCAGAGTTTAACAAAGCCATTGCAGCTGATATGCATTCTGAGTGATGGCACCTAGGTCTTGAAGTAGCCTGTGTCAGTGAGTGTTATGTGGTTGTTACATTGAAGGATTCTCAGAGTCTTTGCCTAACTTAGTCCTGAGATGTATTTGGCAAACCACATAGACTTTTATAACTGAGAATCACATAGGTAGTGGTTACTTCAAGACACCTCTAGATCAGACAGAGGTTTTTGTGTGCAAAAATTGACTTGCTGAAAGTGCCTTTAATATAACATTAAAACTCTTCTAGGATGCTGCCCTTGTTCAGTCCCTAAGGGACTGATTGCTTGAGAAAGCCTAAAATTCATCCTGCAGTGTCTTTCTTCAATTAATGATCCTGCTTAACCAAGAACACTGATGAGAAAGTGCTGTAGGATTTTACTTTAACAAACATATTTCTGTTTATATTTGTCTTAGAAAAAAACAGAAAACAAGAAAGGGGAAAGTGGCAAGATTTACCAAAGTCCCATATTCCAATTAGTCTCTTATTCATTCCATTCTGAGTGTAAAAAAATGTTGATTTTTGAAATTATGATTTATTTAAAATATTTCTCTTCCCTTTCCTTCATCCTATCCCTTCCATATATCCTTTTTCATGCTTCAAATTGATAGGTTTCCTCATTTCTTACAGCATATGTGTATTTGTGTGTGTGTGTGTATATATATATATATATATATATATATATATATATTTAATCTGTTGAATCCATATGATGTTATTCACATGTAGTCTTGGGTGACTGGTAGTATACAAATTGTTTATGTGGTCCACCCCAGAGGAATCCACCTGTAGCCATGAACAGATTACTGGGTCCCTGGAAGGAAAGCTGGGGATGGGAACAGGGTGACTGGAGAAACATGGAACCAAGACAAGACTTCCTGCTCAAGGCTCAAAGTTTAGTGAACATCTCCAAATATATATAGGCAGGGCAAGACCCCTACCCTAAAAGCTGGAAACAGGTCTGTGGAACTGGTTCTGCTTGCTCTGCAGGAGACTGACATCTGGTGGTGGCAAGTGTCCTCTCCCCTCCTACCCAGATATATTCTTTATTTATATCTGAAATGTTTTCCCCTTTCCAGGATCCCCCCTCCCTGAAAGTCCCATAAGTCTTCTTCCCTCCTTCTGTTCCTCAAAGAACAATAGGTTTCACCTTGGTCTGAGAGCTCCACTCTAGGTGGGAAGCAGTGACTAGCAGAGTTTTGAAACTCCTGCTCAAAAAGACTGAAGGGAAGGCACATCCACCTATCCTACTCACAAATTTTCTAAGTTTCTTATAATGCTTTTTTGAGGCCTCAGGACCTTTTCTCTAATCGGTTTGGTAATTTCACTGGTCTCATACTTGTTCAGCCCACATTTGTGTGGTCCTGTTCATGAGATTTATAAGTTTAATTTCTGGTGTTACTAGGAGATACAATCTCACAGTTAAGTCCCTGATCCTTGGGCTCTTGAAACCCTTCTTTCCCCCTTTTCTGCAGCATTCCCTGAGCCTTATATGTAGGACCATTTCATAAATGTACACATTGGGACTGGGATCCTATACTTCTTGATTCTGTGCATTAACTTGACACAGGATAGAGTTATAGAAGAGAAAAGAGCTTCATTTGAGGAAAAGCCAGCATGAGCTCCATTTTCAAGGTATTTTTCAGCTAGTGGTCAGTGGGGGGAGAGCCCACCCTATTGTGAGTTGTGTCATTCCTGTGTTGGTGTTCCTAGATTCTATAGCAAAGCATGCTGAGAAGTAAGTAAGTGGAAGTAAGCAGCACCCTTCATGACTTCTGGATCAGTTCCTGCCTCTAGGATACTTCCCTGTTTGAGTTCCTGTCTTGAATTCCATTGATGATGAATAGCCCTGTGGAAGGATAGTCTAAATAAATCTTTTACTTTCAAACTTTGGTTGTGTACACAATGTTTACAGGCAACAATAAAAGCACTAATTAATAGAAAGTTTTTATTAGCATAGCAGGGTGTTGGTTTGACAAACATGACCATGATTTTGGAGAATTGTAGGAGAGCATTGGAACTTTGTGCTAGAAAAGCTATTGAATATTTAAAGCTCAGTGGATGTTCTTTGGGAGCTTGTAAGAAATGAATGTAGAACGCAATACATATGATGAAGTCTGTCTTGTGAAATTTTCGACTGAAGCTTAAGTATTTTATCAGGGTGATTTGTTATTTTGATGTGGTTCTGGTTAGCTGGATCTAAAGAATTAGCTATGATAAACAAGATACAAGAACTACTAATACAAAATCTTTGTGTTACTGAGACAATTGATGCTGGTTACCTGGAGTCAAGGAGGAAAAGAAGCTACATTCCAGAAAAGTCATGGTAATACATCTTATTGGCAGCTGAACATGATAATGTAGAAGTCAGGTAGGTGGTATTGGTTTTGAAAGCATGAAACCTGAAGAGGCTTGGCACTATGAGAAGCAAAGGAAGCACATTGATAAAAGTGCAGTCACAGTGGCAGTTAAAGACTCAGGACTGAAGGGCTACTGCAAAGAAGTTATGGGCTGGCACAACAAAGAGCCTATGAAAGGCTGTTGCAGACCATGCAACACAGGTCAGCAAGGTGCCCCAGCAATTCTGGAGATGCCAATATGATGGAACAACAATTAAGAATAGCAGCAGTAGTGCATTGGAACCAGATGGATCCTAGAATTCAAGTTGTGTGTGCTAAAGTAGGCAGAACTGGAAGTTAAACAATCTCTTTGGAGGAACCCTTAACAGCTTGTGTGGATCCCAGATACTGGATTTATAGTGTTTTAGTTTCGATTTGCTTGGATCAGATTGTAACTATCCCTGGGTTATTTACTCTTGAAGAAGGTATTCAATTTAATTTGATTTATACAGAAGCCCACAGCAAAAGAACTTAAACTTTTAAAAGAGATTTTGCAATTTCGGGGAGTTTGGATAATTTAACATGTTTAAATATTTAGACATTTAAGTATGTTTAAATGAGTTTGAGTTTGTAAAGACTGAAGGACTGTTAAAGATAATTATGTTTTTAATATGATAACTTGTGTATAAATAACAAAGAAAGAATTGTGGCATAATAGTGATGTCATTGTGTGTTAATTTGAAAATTGGTCTGTTGTACAGTCTGTTTTTTTATGACAAATTGGCACAAGCTAGAGTCATCAGAGAGAAAAGAGTCTCAATTAAGGATCTGCTCCCCAGGAGATCCATCTGTAAGACATTTTCATAATTAGTGTCCAATGGGAGAGGTCTCAAGCTATACTGGGTGGTGCCATCCATGGGATCATAGTCTTAGGTCTTGTAAGAAAGCAAAATTTTTGAAGAAAGCCAGTAATAAGCATGCCTTTGCATCAGCTCATGTTTCTAGGATCCTATAATCTTTGAGTGCATATTCTGAATTCCTTCAGTGAGGAGCAACAATATTAAAGTGTATGCCAAAATAAATAATAATAATTTTCTCCCCAACTTGCATTTTGGTCATTGTGCTATGTGGGAACAATAGAAACCCTAGTTGAGACTGCTCCACAACTATTCATTGTGATTAGTTATGTTTTCTCTAATGTCTCACTATGTTGCTAATGGAAGTATCCTTGATGAAGGATGAAGACTATACTTATATGTAGGTATAAGAACAAATGTTTGTTTATTAGTAAATTAATAAATTAATAATTATCAATAATCCTTCAATAATTTTACTAGTTGGTAGGTTTCCAGAACCAGGCATTGTATCTCTCTTGTTGAGTGGGTCTTAAGTCAAATTAGAGAGCTGTTGGTTACTGCAAATGTATGCATGCTATAACTGCAACATAGGATTATTTTGCCATGCTGGTAGTTGATATTTAGGCATCATAGCTGGGTATGATTATTGGTTGTCTCACTCATTTTGAAGATTGCATGGTACTGTGAAAGTTAGTCCTCAGGGAAAGTGTGTGTGATCAGGTCAGTTCCAGCTCAGGGCACCTATTTCTAACCTGTATGATGTTTATAACAATACAAATTTTGCATATGTTAACATATGGAATTGGATATCTTAAAAAAATTTACTGTAGCCTCCAAATCATTCCCTTGAGTGTTACTATTTCTGATATATCCTTCATCAACTCTATTATCTTATATGAGATACTGTCTGGTTAGTTATTGATAAAATAATAATAAAACAGACATAGATATACTTGGGGGGGTAGATGAAAGGGAATTAGACACTCATAGGCTGTAAGATGCCTTAGTATCTCTGTGGTCTGCATATATCTCTGTGATCTACATACATATTCCTCCTATCCATCACAATCTTGTTATTGTCATATTTTTTGTGTATTCTGGTGCTTAGGTTACTGCATTTAAGAACATTGAGTCCTATATCTTTATTTATGTGTTACATAATTTAAATAAAAATTAAGTCTAATATTTTCCTTTTTACTCTAATTAGCATGACACCTTAAACATTTACAGAGGGTGCAAGCTTGGAGATAAATACTAGAGAAACCAGAATTGCTAAATTCTCAGAATTTTTTTCTTCAATGGAAGTAATTGACACCTCTTTTCCATTTAGAATTATGGAATATAATAATCTTTAATCTTTGCTGTTCTGTAAAGGCATCCTTTATGGGATCACCTAAAATAGTGATCATCATTTCTCAGTCAGTAGAACTCATCCTACTCAAACTCATAAGAGAAAAATAAAGTACTTTGAGAAAACAGTTTGCTATTATGCTTATTATAAACCATTTCTCCTTATGTCAAGACTCATGAGCACTGTCTATAAATCTATAGAATCTATTATTGTGGCAAAGTCACTAGTACTTTGGAGAAGAGTCTTGTAAAGGAGATTTAATGTAATAATATCTAACATTTCTGATGGTTTATTGCAATAACTGTTTCAGACACGTCCCCTCTAATCTTCAATATGGTTTCTGTGACCAGTGTAATGCATTGAATTAGTTTTCTTACCTGCTTGACCACAGTTCCATCAGATATGTTTTTATTTAATATGGATTCAGAAAACTTAAATCCCTGTGCATTGTCAGAGTAAAAGTAAAATGCAAATTCAGCCACATATCCACTCAGTTTTTTCCCTTTTCTTTGCAATCTTTTTTTATCATTAATTCATGAGGCATACTTACCCATAAGATGAATAGCTTCCTAAATAAATTGCTAAAAATAAAGCAAAACAAAATAATGCTGTTTTTTCTTATCTTGTTTTTAAAGTAAATTTCATTCTAAAATAAAGCTAACACTATTACACATCCACTAGGAAGGATATAATAATTGATCAAGAGACCAATAGCTAGGGAAGAAACGGTGTATCTAAAAGAACTTACTCTTTGAGAGACTCCTCACTCTGATCCCACTTTAGGACTTCAATTTCCACAACTATTTCCAGGCAATAAACCTATGCCAAAATATTCCCCTAGCAATGATTTCAATTCTTTTACATGAATTCTGATATTTTACATTCATTCCTCCCCTTTTCCAACATACCAAGATTCCCAAACCACAAGGACCGTTAAAGATATTTATGTTTTTAATATGATACCTTGTGGATGAATAAGAAAGAAAGAATTGTGGCATAATAGTGATATCATTGTGTGTTAATTTGACAATTGGTCTGTTGTACTGCTTAGATTTTTTATGTCAGCTTGGCACAAGCTAGAATCATCAGAGAGAAAAGAGATTTCTAGAGAAGTTGGTCAGAGTTGGAGTGGTTAAATTAGACTTACATTTTAACTTTTACATTGGATATTTTAATTTACATTTAAAATGTTATCTCTTTTCCTAGTTTCCACTCTGCAAACCCGTATCCCATACTCCCTCCCCATACTTCTATGAGGGTGCTCCCCAACCCACTTACCTATCCACTCACAACTTACCACCCTGGCATTACTCTCCACTGGGGCATTGAGCCTTCATAGGACTGAAAACCTCTCCTCTTTTTGATGCTAGATAAGTCCACCCTCTGCTACATATGCAGCTAGAGACATGGGTCCCTCCATATCTACACTTTGGTTGGTGGCTTAGTTCCAGGGAGCTCTAGGACTTCTGGTTTGTTGATATTGTTGTTCTTTCTATGGAGTTGCAATCCCCTTCAGCTCCTTCAGTCATTTCCCTAACTCCTACATTAAGGTCCCTGTGCTCAGTCCAATAGTTGGTTGCAAGCATCCACATTTGTATTTGTCAGGCTCTGCCAGAGCCTCTCCCGAGACAGCTATAGCAGGCTACTCTCACCAAGCACTTTTTTGCAGCTGCAGTAATGTCTGGGAAGGTGTATGTATATGGGATGGATCCCCAGGTGGGGAAGCCTCTGCATGGCCTTCCGATCAGTTTCTGCTCCACAAGGTACATTATGAGTATTATGTTGCCCCTTCTAAGAAGGACTGAAGTATCCACACTTTGACCTTCCTGCTGCTTGAGCTTCATATGTTTTATGAATTATATCTTCGGTATTCTGAGATTTTTGCCTAATAGCCATTTATCAGGGAGTACATACCATGTGGGGTTTTTTTTTTGTTTTGTTTTGTTTTGTTTTTTGTCTTGTTTGTGTGTGTATGTGTGTGTGTGTTACCTCACTTAGAATGATATTTTCTAGATCATCCTCTTGCCTAAGAATTTCATGAAGTCATTGTTTTTAATAGCAGAGTAGTAATCTATTGTGTAAATGTTTCACATTTTCTGTATTGATTCCTCAGTTGAGGGACATCTGGGCTCTATCCAGATTCTATTATAAATAAGGTGGCTATGACCATAGTGGAACATGTGACCCTGATATATATTGGAGCATATTTTGGGTATATGCCCAGGAGTTGTAAAGCTTGGTCCTCAGGTAGTACAATGTTCAATTTTCTGAGGAACTGCCAGACTGATTTCCAGAGTGGTTATACAAGTGTCCGATCTCACCAACAATGGAGTATTGTTCCTCTTTTTCTACATCATTGCCAGCGTCTGTTGTCACCTGAGATGATCTTAGCCATTTTGTCTGCTGTGCGGTAGAATCTCAGAGACTTTTTGATTAGAATTTCCCTGGTGACTAAGGATGTTGAACATTTTTCTAGCTCCTTCTCTGCCATTCGACATTCCTCAGTTGTTAATTCTTTACCACCAAACTCCCTTTTTTATTATTATTTTCTATATTCTTTGTTTACATTCCAAATGATTTTCCCTTTCCCAGTCCCCCCTCTGCCTAAGTCCCATAAGTTCTCTTCCCTCTGCTAGTTCCTCAATCAACCCCCTCTACTTCTCTGTCCTGGCAATTCCCTACAATGCTACATCAAGCCTTTCTAGGACCAGGGCCCTCTCCTTCCTTCTTCTTGGGAATGATTTGATATGTGAGTTGTGTCTTGGGTATTCAGAGCTTCTGGGCTAATATCCACTTATCAGTGACTGCATTCCATGTGTGTTCTTTTGTGATTGAGTTACCTCACTTAGTATATTTTCCAGTTCCAATTATTTGCCTAAGAATTTCAAGAATTCCTTGTTTTTAATTGCTGAGTAGTATTCCATTGTGTAAATATATCATGTTTTCTGTATCTATTCCTCCATTGAGGGACATCTGGGTCCTTTCCAGCTTCTGGCTATTATAAATAAGGCTGTTCTGAACATAGTGGAGCATGTGTCCTTATTGCATGCTAGGGAATCCTCTTGTTATATGCCCAGGAGAGGTATAGCAGGGTCCTCCAGAATTGTCATGCACATGTTTTTGAGGAACTGCCAGACTGATTTCCAGAGTGGTTGTACCATTTTGCAATCCCACTTGCAGTGGAGGAGTGTTTCTCTTTCTCCACATCCTCACCACTAGCTGCTGTTTCCTGAGATTTTAAACTTAGCCATTTTGATTAGTGTTAGGGCAATCTCAGTATGGCCTTTTCTTTGGTGTCTGCTCCACACTATTTCTGTGTATTTGTTCCTATGAGTATATTGATACCCCTTCAAAGAAAGAATGATGTACCCATACTTTGGTCTTCCTTCTTTTTGAGCTTCATGTGGTCTGTGAATCGTATCTTGGGTACTCTGAACCTTTGGCCTAATATCTACTTATCAGTGAGGGCATACCATGTGTGTTCTTTTGTGATTGGGTTACCTCACTTAGGATGATATTTTCTAGTTCCATCCATTTGCCTGTAAATGTCTACTCACTAAAAGCTGAGTAGAATTCCACTGTGTAAATGTCCCACATTTTCTGTATCCATTTGTCTGTTGAAGGACATCTGGGTTCTTTCAGGCTTTTGGCTATAATAAATAAGGCTTCTATGAACATAGTAGAGCATGTGCCCTTGTTATATGTTGGAGCATCTTTTGGGTATATGCCCAATAGAGGTATAGATAGGTTCTCAGGTAACACTATATCCAGTTTTCTGAGGAACTGCCAGATTGATTTTCAGAGTGCTTGTACCAGCTTGCAAACCCTTTAACAATGGAGGAGTTATCTCTTTCTTCACATCCTGGCCAGAGTCTGCTGTCACTGAGTTTTTTATTTTAGCCATTCTAACTTGTATGAAGTGGAATCTCAGAGCTGTTTTGATTTGCATTTCCCTGATGACTAAGGATATTGAAGACTTCTTTAGGTGCTTCTCAACCACTTGAATTTCCTCATTAGAGAACTCTTTACTTAGCTATGTCCCACATTTTTAATAGGGTTATTTGATTGTCCGGAGTGTAATTTCTTGAGTTATTTTTATAAATTGGACATTAGCCTTCTATTGAATGTAGGATTGATAAAGCTTTTATTTCCCCAATGTAATGTTAGCCATTTTGTCCTATTGATAGCGTCCTTTGCCTTACAGAAGCTTTGCAATTTTATGAGGTCCCATTTTTCAGTTCTTGATCTTAGAGCATAAGCCATTGGTGTTCTGTTCAGGAACTTTTCCTGATTTCCATGTATTCAAAGATCTCTCCCACTTTCTTTTCTATTAATTTCAGTGATTCTGGTTTTATGTGGAGGTCCTTGATCCACTTGGACTTGAGGCTTGTACAAGGAGACAAGAATGGATTGATTTGCATTTTTTCTTTTTTGTTTTGTTTTGTTTTTATATGATATATTCTTTATTTACATTTCCAATAATTTCCCTTTTTGAACCAGCACCATTAGTTGAAAATGCTTTCTTTTTTTCACTGGATAGTTTTTGTTCCTTTGTCAAAGATCAAGTTACCATAGTTGTGTGTGTTCATTTCTGGGTCTTCAATTTTATTTCATTGATCTTCCTGCATGTATCCATACCACTACCATGCAGTTTTTAATTACTACTGTTCTGTAATACAACATGAGATCAGGGATGTTGATTAGCCCAAATTTCTATTACTATTCTATTTCTATTAATTATTTTTTTGTTATTTCAAGTCAATTTGCAAATTGCTCTTTCTAACTCTGTGAAGAATTGAGTTAGAATTTTGATGGGGATTGCATTGAGTTACATGTTTCTAGGATCCTAATATAGCTGACTCTTGGGAGGCTATGCCAGAGCCTGACTTATACATAGGTGGATGCTTGCAGCCTATCATTAACTGATTACAGGGTCCCCAACAGAGGACTTAGAGAAAGGACTGAAAGAGCTGAAAGGGTTTGCAACCCCATAGGAAGAAAAATAGTGTCTACTAACCATAGCTCCCAGGGTCTAATTCACCAACCTAGAAGTACACATGGAGTGACCCATGGCTCAAGCTGTATATATAGCAGAGGAAGACCTTGTCAGGCATCAGTGGGAGAAGTCTTTGGTCCTATGAAGGCTGGATGCCCCCAGTGTAGGGGCATGTAAGGGTAGGGAGAAAGGCATAGGTGGGTGGGTGGGGGCACACCCACAGAGAAGTTAGAGGGCAGAATGTGGTAGGGAAATTATGGGGGAAATGGGCAAAGGGAATAACATTTGAAATGAAAATAAATAATATATCCAATAAAGAAAAACAAGTAGTCCTTAAAAGTGAAAGTGTTGTTTTAACCAAATGTTCTTCGAACATGAAACAATTGAATGACTATCTTGGGATTACTACACTTTTTGAGTTTTGACAGATAGTGTTACATTATTGTCAAAGTTGACCTTGAATTCTAAGATTCTCCTGCTTTAGGAGGGCTGGAATTAAAGGAAGAGGCTGACTTAGCTCTTATTATTGTTGTTGTTGTTGAAACAATAATATACAACCTAGAGAATGTTTTTGTATTTGTGGGGCATGCAAACTCATTTGAAGATCTCTGAAGTCTTGTGGTATGGGAATGTGTTCAACTAATATTCTGTGTTTTGCATTTTCTATGTATTTTAAAGTTGGAAACGAAAGGACAAAGAATTGGAAAAATCTTTTAGCAAGTTCTTCCTTTCAAAAGCATCTCCAATCTACTAAGGAAAAAGGTATGTCAGAAATAGTAAAATACATTTCAGAGTGAGATTATGGTCCTTGTATTAGCACTTTGCTTTTTCAGATTCAAAAACACTGGCACTTATTTCTGCCCAATGATTATGAAAGCAGGGCTCTTATCAAGTACCCTGAGGCAAAATGTTGAAACTGGGAACAATGCCTCTGAGTGAAAAGACTTCTCTTGCTAACAACCTCACTTCCCCCAGGAACAGTCACTTTTGTTCCTTTGCAGAACTGTAATTCCCTCCTAACAAAATCTCCTTGTAGAAAAGGATTTGATCTCAGTCCTTTACAGCACAGAATAAATATAAATCAATCTGCTGCTTCTCAAAGTACTTGTATTTTTAGTTTCCAGAGATATGGTAGAATAAAATACTATCTTTCCTCATTAACGGTATTGCAGGCATCTGCTTTGCAGATAAAGAACGATTTTGCAGGAGTGAGTTGCCTTTAATGCATGAAATCAGGACACACGGAAGGAACATCACTGCTGTCATTGTGTTCAGAGTGCAGTCTTCTGTGTGTCCATAAATAGACTTTGAATTTTACCTTAATAATCAGAAACATCAGAAATTGAGTCCATGTTTATGAGATGATTATACTCAACTCTCTATTGTATTTAATATTATGTTATATTAGATTCTAAAAACATTAATGAAACCCATTATACATGGTATAGGCCAATTATTGTCAACAATTTGTAAATATAATGATATATATGATAATGGAGGAACTGACAGCTAAAATGTTGCTCTAAATAAAGAATAATTGCTTCTAGAGAGAAGGCGTTTAGTGGAGGGCACTAATACAGAAATGTAACTGTTAGTGATCACAGAGTGATGGTTCCGTGAGCAGAAATACTAGCTATGTAAGCCTGATGACCCACTTTATTCTACCCTCAACTTCCATTAAAAGCCAAGTATGAAGCAAGTGAACTTTTATAATCCCCATGCTCCTACCTCAGTGTTAGGCAGCAGAGACATTAGACATACCCAAATGCACTTAAAGTCTGCTGGGAAGTTTCAGAAATAAGAGTGACCTCAATAAGTTGGAAACAAAAAAAGACTTATAGAAGTTGTAATCTACACATGAATTCATATAGTACACAAATATGTGACTAACTTTTATATATAAAGTGAGTAAATAAATGAGTTAATATTAAAAAAGATAACCTTTCATGCACTACATACTTATTACCCCTACACATTATGAAATATACAAAATTTAAATAAATAAAAATATTAAAAGTGGAACATAGCTCTAGCAGAAAATCCAAATTTCCAAAATCAGTTCCAGAAGCTACATGAGACTACCCTAAGAAATGCATCCCAATATATACACACCTGTCAATAAACAAACAAGCAAGTATGTATCATTGTTAAATAAAAGTAGGAACTGATTGGTGATCCTTATTATACACCATTCAGATTCACTTCTGGATGGAGAACAAAGGCATAACACTGGGCTTCTAACAGAAATGTAGGATGAGGGATAAAGGAGAATTCCATAATTATTACTTAATACTTCATTATTTATTTATGTAAACACTAGCCAAAATAATAAATTATACTAACTGGTGACATTTTTTTCAGCAGTAAACTTTAATCTCCTTTGAGCACACATCAAACTGGTTTTCAAAGTGGCCAGCCACTGAAATGTTGCCATTTTTTCTTTGAACAAAAGGAATAGTGAAACTGCAAGTCTTATATACCGATGTTGAAAAACAATACAATTAATTAAAATAAAACTATAGAAGAAAGAAACCAATACAGTCATTTAAAGTACTTAAATATTTGTTTTGCTTTATATGTGTACCAGTCTGTATGCACAATCTTTTGTGCGTCAAGTATATGTACTGCCCAAGGAGGCAAGAACAGGGCATTACAACACCTTAAAGTGGAGTTGCAGATGAATATGGGTTTTCATATAGGGCTAAGAATCAATCCTGTGTCCTGTAGAAGAGCTGAGTCTTAATTGCTGAGCCAACCACCATTACCATCTAACACTTATAGTCAGTATACTATTTGGCAAATAGAAATACTCCACATAGGGCTAGAAGTACAGTGCAGTTTCAGCCTAGCTTTGCTGCAGCTACACATTGGTAGCTAACTCCATTTATTCTACCATCTGTGTCCAAAGCTGTATTTATGATTGACTTATTTTTATATCAAAACATTTATCCACTTTGGGAATTAATAGAAATAAATATAAGATAGAAGCATTTACATGATAGCTATCTATACTAATAGTCCTCATGTACACATATGAGAGGCACTAAGTCATGTACATATACCTTCAGAAATAGCTAGAAACTATCAGGAGGTACTAATGGTCTGAAGCAAGGCAATTACCTAATCTTTTTCTTTCCTTTGACTGATGGATGTGTAACCTACAGGTGGCTGAGAATTTCGTAAAGAGCTCTTTTCAAACACAGAATACCTTTATATAAAGAATACAATTGACAGGAAACGCTATAAAACTATAATATAGAGAAAAAAAGAGAAAGGGATATACTGAAAGGAAACAAACATATGGGTAACTTTAAAGTATTTATTTAGTGATGATCCATTTCATGAAACTTTGTCAAGGGTCTCTCATTCAAATTTGACCTTTTCCTGTGTTTATTATCATGACCAATGAGAAAATTAAACTTAAGTTTTATTTACCCTCAATTGTTTTATAAGTTTTTTGTCTGCATATTAAATATTAAAAATTTTTGGGAAACAATAGTTTGGGAAACACTTAAAAGTACTTACCAGTGTTGAAATATCTACGGAATTTGAATAGATGTTATGTGTAAGACATAATAAAGAGTGACAAAAACAGGAAAAATAATGAGCAAACAGAAATGAAAAATGAGAAGCAAAGGAATCCATTTAAAACTGAAGTGCAAACACAGTTTAAAAATCTAACTGGTAAGCGAGTTAACCCAATCACAAAAGAATACACATGAAATGCAATCACTGATAAGTGGATATTAACGAGCCCAGAAGCTCTAAATACTCAAGGCACAACTAGCAATTCAAATGATTCACAAGAAGAAGAAAGGAGAGAACCCTGGGCCTGAAAAGATTTGATCCAGTTTTGTAGATCCAGAACAGAGAAATGGTGGGGTGGGGGGATGATTGGGGAATAGTTGTAGGGGAGAGGACTTATGGGACGTATGGTGGGGGGGGATCTGGGAAAGGAAAAAGCCTTGGGAATGTAAACAAAAAATATAGAAAATAAAAACATAAAAAAAAGGAAAACATCTAACTGGTATCTCAAAGCTTAGTAATGGATTTTACAATGAATTTGTAAAGAAATAACAATGAATTCATTTGTATATCATTACAGGTGGTATATTCACATATATGGAGCACACACACACACACACACACACACATATATATATATATATATATATATATATATATATATATATATCCAGGGAAGAATAAGATATATCTCCAAATTTGTATTTTGTAAGCAGACTACTGAAGTCTAGCTATTGAGATATTACCTGTAAATAAATTGTATTTAAAGCATTTTATTTTAAAAGTAAATGAATATAACATTTCTAATTACCCCAAAACAACAACTGTAACTGGAAATATAATCTGGAAGGTATGTTATATAATTCATTTCATGTAATTTGACTATATGCTCTTATTTGATTTTTAATAACTGATAACTCTTTTGCTCAAAAACTGCCTAAAGGATTTCTTCTCAATTATGGCAATATGATATGCTCTATGTGTAAAAACAAGTAATCTGCTGATATAGATATACCAAGACAATATTCATAGAATCAGGGCTCAGACAGGATTACTGAAGTGGGAAAGAAAATATATCACAAGCTAAAACATCAGAAAGTTTTCTGTGAGATTGTTTTTGACTAATGTCTGAAGCTATACTTGCCTAAACATGAGCTAAACAAGGATAACACCAATAGACATGTCAAAGTGGGTGAAGAAAGGCCACATGCTTCATCCATAGACCATGAAAAACAAGCAACTACAGAATGCTGAGTGTTAGAAATCACCTTCCCCAGAGAAGAAAACAGCAATTTTGTATATCAAATCTTTACTCAAGAAGAAATACATGTACGTAACATTATACAAACTGAGTAGGGGAATTATGTGATTAATTGTAATCTGACAAAACTAAAAATAACAAATTTCAAAAGTTAAGTACACTCACTATATTAACAGGATTGTTAGAATTTTTCTAATTAGAGTTGCAGTTAACTCCTACTGGATAAGGGAAATTTAGTTTTCTCAAATAGACTGTCAAGGAGTATATCATCCACCCTCCATTGCAGACCCAATCCCAGAAGTAGCTGGCCTGTTTGTTTGTTTGTTTGTTTGTTTTTATTTGTCTTAAGTGGGGATGGGATGTAAATAATTCAAAGGAAGGAACAAAGGAAAATATTGCTTCTATTTATGGTGAAAAAGGTGTATTATTGATAAAAGGGAAAACTTAACCAGAGGTAGTTACATCCTGAGAGAATCCAGAGTGAACATGCAGTAAGACAAGCTATATGGAGAGGCAGGAGGAGAAGCCACAGAGCAAGAGAGGAGATCTCATGCAAAAAAATTGTCCAATTGTCCAAGAGACTGGCATAGCCAAAATATCTGAGTTATATATGGGCCAGAAGGCCTGCAAGGAGGAAAGCCCAGGGGCTAGAGGCTTTAAAGTAGGGGGTGTAGTGTGCCTTATGATAGCCAGAAGGGCCCTGTAACAAGTAGAGACTGAGGGATGCTAAGAGAACCTGGTGGCCTGCCTCAAAATATGTTAATAGGTAGCACACATAGGAAGTAGACTCAAAGACTATACAACCTGGTGAACTCCTGTACAGTTATATTATCTATTTGGCAAGAAAACAGTGGAAGATTTTTTTTGTATTTGTATTTGTTTTGTTTTGTTTTGTTTTATGTTGACATTAGATACTGATAGATAAAAGCTAGAGTAGATATACAAATATTTAGGTAATTTAAAAATAAAACCAGAATTTTAACGATTATAGCTCTTAATAATTTAAATATCTGCATCAAATTTTCTAGCGGTTATAACTGTATTATACTCATACTCCATTTGATACTCTATTTCTCCTCTCCTAGTGACTATACTCTCTAGGACTCTGACTATCAGTGTCCAACATTTAATGGCTAGAGGCAGGTCCATCATCAGACTTGCTGAAATGACTATCTTTCTTCACTGGCTTTAAAAGCATATATAGTAATACTAAATGATACACTTAGAAATCTAATAACGCAGTGCAGCTGCATTATTTTATATCTCTAGTGTAAAATAGCATCCTAGATTCCCTTGGTTATCAACACTGATCATTCTGTCAGCACAATAGCTCCTTTGTTTCCACCTGCTGATCTAGGGGCACAGTGCAGTCATTGTTATCATCCTGGAAGTATTATCCCCTCTTATGAGTCATGAACTCTAAGCCAGTAGAATAAAGTTCATATTAATAAGACGTATAAGCTGTTCACTTTATTGGACATTATTTCATATATTGTAGATATCTAGTATTGTCAATGCCTCTGAATGCTGTAGTTTGTTTGTCTCTGTGACATAGATTTGCATAATATATCTTACCTGCTTATCAAGTATAATATTTAACAATGCATAAATAAAGTTTTTTGATTAACTTCTGAAGATCTACATTGCTGCTAAAAGTTATATATTCATTCATCTTTTAGTTTGAATGACATCAACAACCAAATGCACTAATCAAAATCTGTTTTTACCTTTTCCATTCAGTTGTCTTTTACTTTATCATAATCTCTTCTTAACTATATTTCTTAGAACATTCTTGTCTACTTTTCTGAATTCCCCATCACTTCTTTTCTCCCTAGTCGATACCATATACATCATACATTTCTCCATGGAGGATTAATGGTTTCTTATTGCCAGAGATATAAAGAATAACTTTCAAACAAAAAAAATGTTACATCCTGTCTCTACAAAAGAACCAAGGCCTTCTCTCCCAGAAGGCATTTTCAAAGTTAATGGTCTTTGGAAAATTCTACCCTCTATTTCAATCATCTTCATTAACACATGTGTTGCTTAATAGAATTCTCCAAGCAGCTCTGAAACTCATGTTCATCATAGCCACACACTCCTGCATCTGGGAGATAATGATCTCCATTCCTCTGCTCTAAACTTTGGATAATTGTGCATTGTGGCTAGACTATAAGCTATTTGCCATAAAAGACCACAGATCCAGGGGAATTTTCCCTGTTTTCATCAACACAGAAGAAATCTCAAAGGTGTGTAATGGTAAAGTTGAATTTCTGACAAGTAGCAGAGTGTAGAAAAGAAGAAAACAAGAAATTGGGAACATTGTATTTTTTTCCTCATATATTTGCCTCCAAAGAAAATTGTTATTCTTTATTTAGTTTTCTTTTGTTTTGTCTTTCTACCTTATCCTCTGCATAAATCATAGATGAATCTAACTTAGATTTATCACCCACAAGGCAGCTAACTCAATTAGCTGATCCCAGCTGTTGCAAAAGCTGTACAGTACTTCTGTAAGATAGCACATCTTCAAGGGAAGTGTTTGATTTATATAAAATACTAACGAGACCATGTACTGGAACCTGTTCTAAATTTCTTTTCCTTTTGAAACCAACCATCACATCACATGGCTTCCTCTGATAACACCTACATTTTCTTTTAACAGGAATTCAGAGTCTTGGTGACATGCAAATCAGTATGTTTGCTAAGAATTATAACAATGCAAAACATAAAACTGATGAATACTACTTAAATTAATTAGCTTAAATAATCAAATAACAGATGAGAATAGTTTCTCCTCTCAAACTCAAAATTTCTCTTGTTTTAATTTGACTTCAATTTTTATTACACTCAGTGTAGTAATTACTTAGTAGTTAAATGTTCAGAGACCTAAGTAAAATGAATAGGTTATTAAACATAATAGAGTAATTAAAATCTCTGTAACTATTTTGAAGTTACCAAAAATTTATGTCATCATTTAGTAGTTTCCTAGAACTCTTGTCATTAAATAAAAATCACTGACCCTCACTGCTCATGAGAATCCACTTATTAATATATTACATATTTAATATGGCAAACATTTATCACCATGCATGCATGCCTGTCTTTCCAGTGTATTTAAGGTAAGTTGCATTAAAAGTTAAAATATCGTTGATCAGAAACTTCTCCATCAAAACATGTCTTTCTCCTGAGACAGAATGTCTCTTCATGGCTAAGTTGAAATCAATATCTCTGTATGCCATTGAAAAAAACAGCTCAAATTATTACATGCTGCCCATTTACCAATAGGACAGTTTACTGGGTTCAAAAATATAACATAGTACTTTTTAATACTTATTCTTTTCACACAAGACATACAAAGAATGAACAGTGTGTACTTACACATACATATGGGAAAGCAAATGAATTATAATTGCACTCTATATATTTACTGCTTATTTATAAAAATGTTCAACATTTCATTTACATTTTAATTACTTGGGATAATAACTCAAAATTCTGATGTACATGCAATACAACGAAATTCCTTATCATTATGAATAAATAGACAGCTATTCACCACGTTCTATGTCTCAGGTTAGATCATCTCTTGGTCTAAATATCAATCATTATTCAAGAAATATTTCTAGTTTTCTATCAATATTTGGGAGTTTATTTGCATACAAATTTTTAAAATGTTCTTTTATTTCCTTTTTACAGAATATTTTTATAATATTTACATTATATTTGCATTTTATAATTGTCTTTATATCCCAGTGGGATTGTATATGAGCGAATTCACATGCTAATAATATAAATATATATATATGTGTACAACACAGAAGTGTTCCTTTTATGAAGTATAATTTGTGCAATAGGTCTTGCATTTTTGACAGCATTATGATGGGATTAGGTAAAAGTATGATGATTTGGATTGCAGGAGATTGATTGTTCCTGGGTTGTGAATTCAAAGTTGCCTGCTGTAATTATATCTGATGGCTCAACAGATATTACACATGAAAAAATTTAATGTAAATAAAGGCAATTCAGAAATTGAATAAAATTTATATTCTTTATAATATTTAACTCCAGGGAAAAGAAAAAGAATTAAAGGTCCAAGATTAAAACATGTGAAATGATAAATTATGAAGTGTATCAGGACTGGAAAAGGCATAAGAGAATCCAGAATTCTATTTGTTTGGATCCTGAAACCATTATGAACATCAACATGTAAACCATAGAGTATTCACCAAGTGTATGATAGCCATGCAATGCTGTATCATTCTAATATCATTTCAGGCACATTTACCTTTACAGGAATATACTTACTTTTACAAGTAATGGTTTAATCTCAGTGAAGATAGCACATGCCATTTCCTATGTGGGTAGCTCCCAGTTGCTACTGACTTAAAATATTATATGATTCTGGATATTTTATTGAAGTAGAGAATAAAGAAGTTTTGTTTTTTTACATTGTTACCCTTATGTAAAGATATGATTGATAAACTTTACCATAACCATGGATCATAAAAATAATATTAGCTAGGAGCTATGATTATTTGGATGAGTAGAGTAAATAATGATTACCCTACACTAAACTAAAATCTGAAGTCTTTGTCTCTTCAGACAAAGATTCTATACTAGGAGCTTCTGACTAAGATAAAATCTTAGATTATGTTAACTTTAAAGCTAAATTGCCACAATTTAGAAACACTTGATTAAGAATTCTTACCTGAACCTAACTCTGATTGCCTTCATGGATCAAGGGAGTACCACCCTGACCTTGTCCCCTGATGTGGGAGGCATCCTATATATCAGTCCATATAAAAAGCACATGGAGGTAAAAACATGCTCCACTATGTTCATAGCAGCCCTATTTATAATAGCCAGAAGCGGGAAAGAACCCAGATGTCCCTCAACAGAGGAATGGATACAAAAAATGTGGTATATATACACAATGGAGTACTATTCAGCCATTAGAAACAATGAATTCATGAAATTCTTAGAGAAATGGATAGAGCTGGAGAAAATAATCCTAAGTGAGGTAACCCAGTCTCAAAAGAATACCCATGGTATGCACTCACTGATAAGTGGCTATTAGCATAGAGTCTTGGAACACCAAAGACACAATCCACATATCAAATGATGTCCAAGAAGAAGGAAGGAGTGACCCCTGGTCCTGAAAAGGCTCAGTGCATCAGTGTAGGGCAATACAAGAGCAGGGAATTGGGAAGGGTTGGATGGGGGAACAGGGGGAGGGAAAAAGGCTTATGGGGTTTTCTGTGAGCAGGGAGACAGGAAAGGGGAAATTATTTAAATGTAAATAAATAATATATCCAATAAAAAAATTAAAAAAACCTCTCATGCCTTTGTTTCTGCTTCTGCTCCCCTCTCTCCACCAAAAGGATTTTCCTCATTGCTACTAATGCTGATTCATCACTGACTTCAGAATTAACATTTTTCAGGTATCCATTGTGGACTATGAACCATGTCTGGAGAAAGATTCTAAGTTCTCAATGCCAGAATGGTACTACTGAGGCCATCAGCCTTGTGGAATGAGAAATGACTAGGTCTTTGGCCTCCCCAGTAAGAGAGCATGACTGTGGGTCCACTCTAACTACTCAGCCTGCAAGCCTTGAGACTGAGTAACTACTGACTTCTCAAACTGTAGTGGTGATTCTGCTATGTCTGTTAATGGAAACTAATCTATTAAATTCAACAAATTGCTTCTCTTCTAGAGAACCCTGACTAATATAGGACCATAATATCTGCAAAAGCAGAATAGGAAGCAAGAAAACAACCAGTACTGTCAAACCTATGAAGATGTTGCCCTCAGAGTAGTCCAAGCTAGTTTACCAGCAATGAAAAACAGTTATAAAAAGTGTGAAAGCAATATTGCAGATGTTATTTAAAAAAAAAATCTAAGTTGTATCATGTGACAAAACGTTTCCACTGAAGATGCATCTTGCATATGTCTTCTAGCCCCAGAGATGTAACTCATGATAGACCAAGGAAATTTTGTGACAAAGTCTAAGTTGCTGAACCAATATGTTTTTATTGGAGCTACAAATTAGAGTTTGGGTGAATAGGTACTTATAAGAGCATTTTTGAGTCAAAGGCAACTGTGTCACTGAAAAGACCACTCTCATGCAAATGGTATACCTGGAACTCTATGCACAACTTCTAGGCAGCTGTGTGCATGTCTTCTGGCTTGTCAGACTATAGTTCCTAAGAAGTGTATACTTCTATTTTCTATAAGCTGGAGCAGACTGGTCTAAATGTACAGGTTTCTCCTTTCCTAGAAATGTCAAACTTGGTGTCATATTCTTGAGAAAGTGATGTTATTCAGAAACAATTGCAATAGAGCACATAGAAACTTGCAATTTAATCTTCCTTTTAATTTCTCACAGAAGTTATGCTGTATGATTTTTGTTAATTACTGAAATTCTGCAAAGTGGAGTCCTAATTATTGACCTAAGCTTCTGGGAGCCTGAGGCATGGAGTAAAGCACGAGGCCACCTTCAGCAACCCCCAGGGTACTTCTCTCAGAGAGTGGGCAGAACAACCAATCCCAAAACAAGTTTCTTCAGAAATGATTTCTCCCTATTGTATATCAGGTACATACAGCATTGCAACCCAAGGAGTTGTCATCTGCAAAGTTCATATACAAGAATTATGAAAAGAATTGTATGAAGAGCCTTTGTATAAGGCAAAAATATAAGTCTCATGTATATGGCTTCCGTATCTCCTTCCCAGCTAACAAAATCAAGTATTCCTGTAACAGTCTTACAGCCACAGTACCACAATGTCATGGACTTTTGAAGTAAAATAACCCTTGAGAATGTATGTTACCATGTGGTGAAATGAGATCTACAATGGTATATAAAGCAAAGTTCATTGAGCACAGGCTGTTTGGATATTAATTGACTGACATTTTCTAACACTAACCTGTTTCTTAGTAAAATACCTAGGTGTCCTGTTTTCAGTCTGAAAATAACATACTGAGAAGATGCTCCAACATGTAAGAAGAAGATGCTTCGCTATGTTCATAGCAGCCTTATTTATAATAGTCAGAAACTGGAAACAACTCAGATGTCACTCAACAGAGGAATAGATACAGAAAATATGGTACATTTATACAATGGAGTACTACTCAGCTATTAAAAACAACAAAATCTTGAAATGCTTAGGCTAATGGAAGAAACTAGAAAATATCATCATGAGTGAGGTAACCCAATCACAGAAGAACACACATGGTATGCACTCACTGATAAGTGGATATTAGCTGAGAAGCTTGGAATACTCAATATATAATTTAGACCACATGAAGCTCAAGAAGAAGGAAGACCAAAATATGGATACTTTGGCCTTTCTTAGAAGGAGGATCAAAATACCCATGGGAGGAGATACAGAGACAAAATGTGGAGCAGAGCTTAAGGAAAGGCCATACAGGGACTACCCAACCTGGGGATCTATTCCATATATATTTACCAAATCCAGACACTTTTGTGGATGCCAAGAAGAGCTTGCAGACAGGAGCCTGATATAGCTGTCTCCTGAGAGGCTCTGCCAGTGCCTGACAAATACAGAAGTTGATGCTCACAGCCAACCAATAGACTGAGCACAGGGTCCCCAATGGAGAAGCTAGAGAATGGACACAAGGAGCTGAAGGGGTTTGCAGCCCCTTAGGAGGAACAATGATAAGAACCAACCAGTAATCCCAGAGCTCCCAAGGACTAAACCACTCGTTGGTTAAAAGTACACATGGAGGGACCCATGGTTCCAGCCACATATGTAGCAGAGGATGGCCTTGTTGGAAATCAAGACGAGAGACCCTTGGTCCTGTGAAGGCTTGATGACCCAGTGTAGGGTAATGCCAGGACAGGGAAGTGGGAGTGGGCTGCTTGGTGATCTGGCAGAGGGGGGATGGGATAGGGCAAAAGGGATATCATTTTAAATTAAATAATGAAATTATCTAATTAAAATGATTAAGTAATATTCCTAATAATTAAGTAAATTTACAATTCTGTGTAGGGTAGCATTCAAAATTATTCTTGGCTGAATGTCAGTGGCAACAGGTTAGAAATGTCTGATTCATGTTATAAAAATAATTATATGAAAGCACATAAACCTCCTCTAGCAGACAGTTTATCCCTAGCCATATCATAACAAATGCAGCACCAGAGTAAAATATGATCCCACAAACCTCAAAACATCCTTTCCTATGTGGCTCTTTATTTTTTTCAGGATAGAACACACTTGGAGACTGCCACATTTATAGCCTATCAGTAGACATTGCGAAGATTATGGTTTATCTGGATTAACATTAAGAACTAACAATTTAGGTTACTATTAAATTTGCAAGATGGAGTCATAGTGTTTGTGCCTATAACTGCCAATTAAAAACTACACAAGACAAGGAAAAGTAAGTGCTCTAATGTTCTGTTGCATTTTGGCTTAATAAAACAACCTCACATTATCTGTATCCCTCAATTAAATATGAATTCAGTGGCATTCTGTATAAATGAATTAATCACATGAGATAATAGATTCTCTTATATTCTACCACATTTGAACATTGAGTTACTACATTGTTTTTAAACAATGAGTTCATCAAAAATGTGATTTATTTGCTTCTCTCATGATCTGTTGTGTAATTGAAGCAAAGTAAAAGTGATCTATGATTTTTTTTTTGTTTTGATTTTTTTGGATTTGGTTTTTTCGAGACAGGGTTTATCTGTATAGCCCTGGGCTGTCCTGGAACTCACTCTGTAGACCAGGTTGGCCTCAAACTAAGAAATCTCCCTGCCTCTGCCTCCCAGAATGCTGAGATTACAGGCGAGTGCCACCACCGAGCGGCTAATCTATAATTTTTTTAAATGACTTTAGACACTGCGATTCGTCCTGAAGTTTGTAAATTTATAACCAAGTACCAAAACCAAGACCAAACAAAACCAAAGAAAACAAACACACAAAAACTAAACAAAAACAGAAACCAAAAACAAAAGCAAAACAAAATAAAAACAAAAAACAAAACAAAACAAAACAAAAACAATGACAAAACCAAAACAAAACATAGCAAAAAATTACTTAGGCCACCTGTGGTGGGACAATTCTTCTAATAAAATAGAGAAGGTCTTTGCTCCAGATCATTAACATTGATGAGAAAACATTAACATAATGTTCACTAATGAGAATGAAACAGGCTCAATAAACATTTCTCTCAAAACAAATGAATGAATGAGCATAATGTGTCCAAAGTTTTATTTCTGATAATAGAGTAACTTTCCTTACATTTTGAATGTATTCTAATGTGCTGTAAAAGTTGGAAGAGTTTATATTACTTCCTCCCAGCGTGATCCATTTGCTCTCCTACTTCCTAGACATTTTAATTGAGGCTACAATTCCAAATTGTTTTCCAATGTGTCCTTCACTAGCATAGATTTCCCCAGTCAATCCATACACCATTGTTTTTGTTTCTTCAGTAATCCATTATTATCACTTGGCTAAGCAAACACAGCTGGGTAGTAATGAATTGAGTTCTTACATTTATAGATAAACTTGCTATAATGTTGCTCTACAACTCTCTGAGACAGAGGAAAGCCACACAATAATTCTATTTTTCAATCTACCCTCATAAAGACATATTTTAATGTTGTAGCAAGGGCATTTATATAAATGATCAGCTGATATTATTTTCAAATGCAAGTGGATATGCCAGAGAGGAAGAATATAAATAGCAGTCCTTCTAATTTTCCTTTAGTGAGTTTTAATTTTAATTAAAATATAATTGCATCATTTACCCTCTACACTTTCCTCACTCTAAGAACTCCCATGCTCCCCTACCTCATCCCAATCCATGGCCTCTGCCTCATAATTATAAATGTTACATGTATCATATATGTAACATACATAAAAAATTTTCAGTTTGCACAGGCTGACATTAAACTCAGAATTCTCTTATCTCATTCTTCAGAGGTCAGAGATTATAGATATATACCAATTCCTGACTGCCTGACAACTAAATATTTTTTAAGAAAATAAAGTGTAAAAGCAAACTAAGAATGTTTTATATATATATTATATATATATAATACAAATATACATACATATATTCATATACCATAAATCATATATAATTTTATTTATATATGATGTATACATATATCATATATGTCACATATACATATATATGTGATATATATGTATGTATATATAACATAAAATTTATAGTTTTACAGAATAGAGGCCATGGTTTTGAGATGAGGTACAGAAAGATACACACATACACACACACACACACAGACACACACACATAAAAACACACACACGTGTGTGTGTGTGTGTGTGTGTGTGTGCATACATACACTGATATGTATGTTTTCTCTATTTCTAGTTATATCATATACTTTGGGTAATCCAAAAATTTGTATTAAAAATATAAAATTTTTATATTAAAAGTATGGAAGGTTTAGCTTTTTCCTGGAATTAATTTTTAATTACTGTATAAATATATCATTCAAACAATGTATGGTATTTAATTTCATTATTGGAGAATCATAATCTGAACTATTTTAATGCTAATATATGAAAAACAATTCTATGGCTATAGCTTGATATTTTAATAATTAAACCCTTCAAATACTAAAAGGACAAATCTAAATATATTTGTTTCCCTTTAATTACCTTATATGATGTGGACATGTATGTGGGTAACTGCACCAAATATGCATATGGAGATCAGTAGACATTCTCAAAGTGTATGCTCTTTCTTTTTACTGTGGAGATCCTTGTGATTCTACTTTGCTTAGGCTAGTCTGCAAGCAGCACTCTCCACTGAGCGATTCCATCAAACACAAATTTTAAACTATGTCTTGCCACTGCTAAAATTAAGGTCCAGGTGTCAGGATTGTTATGGTTTGTTAAAACTTAAATGCTATTTCACCACACTGAGTTCCAGTCTGAAAGATCTAACATTGTAAGCGTTTAAGTTTGCATGCTTAATACTGTAAATACTGGCACCTGGGATCCTGCTAATTTGCACAGACAAAGCTCAGTTTCCATTTATACTCTCTTTACACAAATAAATTTTCAGTAACCAGACCAGAAGAATTGTCATATTTCCACACAAAGTCAAGCTGACAGGATGTTGTTTTTTTCATCAATTTTGAGTTGTCACACTGTTACCTATTAAATAGAGACCCTAGAAGGAATCATGGCAAGGAACTGCTCCTGGAATGGGAAAACGATGGAACAGCATTGACTCTTATACAGTAAATCTTGAGCTTTCTTTATTTTTCTGTCGTTTAACCTGCGTGTTGAGGGTAGTCTTTGTTCTGTATGATTAAAAATACTATTCTTTCTTTGAAGAAAATAAGAATTGCAAACAGCTATAAAAAAATTCACTGTTGCAGTTCTGTTAGGCTACTGGTTTGATTTGATTTTACTGTATATAAGTGGAGTTTGGTCCAAAGGCACTACTTTGGCAAGCCTCAATATCTAGATGTGTATATGCTTCTTAATTTGGCAATCAAGTTAATTAAAAAATGAAGATGCTGAGAAGCAGAGGAAAGTGTTTAAAATCAAGTTATAATTTGGGAGGAGCATATATATAGGTGTAGTGAATCAAAATCTCTTCGCTGATTAGAGGCATGTGTTTTATGTTTAGGCAAAAAAAGAATTAGATACAATAGTTAGTTATGTCTATAATAAAGTAAACCTGTATAAAATATGTTGAATAATAGATCATTGTCTCCCATTTTGTATTGAAGCTTGGTATGAAAATGTTTTGCTTAAGAAGGACAAATCTGTATTTCTGGTATGAGTTGGTGCCTTGAGTAGACCTTGGCCTTAAGCTCTGCATCCAATCCTGAAACACACAGAGGGAGCTGGACCCTCCAGAGCTCTAACACGCCTGGTAACATATGCAAGGAGGCCATAACATCTGCCCTAACAACAACCCTGAGAGTAAGTGGGACACCCAGGAGATCCAGGGACAGAGGAACCCCCACTTGGCCAATGGCACAGTTCCTTCTGGTTTGATCCAGTGCCCTGAGCAGACCTTGGGTACTAGCTCTACACCAAGACCCACAACATCTAAAGGAAGTTCAAATCCCAGGTGTTTTGACATGCCCAGGATCATAGACTCATAGGATCACAGGATCTCAAGAGCTTGGTAAACCAGGATCACAGAATTTCAGAGACAGCTTGATACCCAGGAGTTGTTATACCCAGGATCCCAGGATTGCAGGATCATAGGATGACAGAGACAGCTGGATGAGAAAGGTTCTGGTCAGAGACAGTGAGTACAGATAGCACGAAAGATAAGCAGATGGCTACAGGTAAGAGCAAGAACTTAGGCAATATCAGAACCCAATTCTCCCACCATAGCAAGTCCTGGATACCCCATCACACCTGAAAGGCAAGATTCAAATTTAAAATCACTTCTCTGTAGGATAAATAGAGGACTTTAAGAAGGATATAAATGACTTCCCTAAAGAAATACAGAACACAGGTGATCAGGTAGAAGCCCTTAAAGAGGGAACATATACTCCTTTAAAGAAAAACAAGAAAACACAACAAAACAGGTGAAGGAATTGAACAAAGCAGTCCAGGATCTAAAAATGGAAGTAGAAATACTTAAGAAATCACAAAGGGAGATTACACTGGATACAGAAAACCTAGGAAAAAGATTAGGAGTCATATTTACAAGCCTCACCAATAAAATACGAGAGATAGATGAGAGATTCTCAGGTGTAGAAGAGACCATAGAAAACATTGACACAACAGTGAAAGAAAATGCAAAATGCAAAAAGCTCCTAATCCAAAACTTCAGGAAATTCAGGACCCAATGAGAAGACAAAACCCAAGGATAACAGGTAGAGAAGAAAGCAAAGATGCCCAACTTAAAGGCCTAGTAAATATCTTCAACAAAATTATAGAAGTAAGCGTCTCGTGCCTAAAGAAAGAGATGACCATGAACATACCAAAAGCCTAAACAACTGCAAATAGAGAAGACAAAACAGGAAATTCCTCTTGTCATATAATAATCAAAACACTAAATCCACAAAAAGGAAAGAATATTAAAAACACTAAGGGAAAAACGTCCAGTAACATAAAAAGGCAGACCTATTAGAATTAAACCAGACTTCTCACCAAAGACTATAAAAACCAGAAAAACCTGGACAGACGTCATTCAGTCCCTAAGAGAAAACAAATGCCAACCCAGGGCACTATACCCAACAAAATTCTCAATTAAAATATATAGAAAAAACAAGATATTCTATGAGAAAAACAAACTCACACAGTATCTTTCCACAAATCCAACCCTACAAAGGATAGTAGATGAAAAACTCCAACAGAGAGAAAGTTCCTGATAGAAAGTGCAAGAAAGTAGTCTTTTCCCAACAAACCCAAAAGAAGATAGCCACACTAACATAATTCCATCTGTAACAAGAAAAATAACAGGAAGCAACAATCACTTCTCCTTTAATATCTCTTAACATCAGTGGATTCAGCTTCCCCAATAAAAAGACATAGACTAATAGAATGGATATGGAAACAGGACACAGCATTTTGCTGCACACAGGAAATGCACTTCAATGACAAAGTCAGACACTAACACATAGTAAAAGGCTGGAAAACAATTTTTCAAGTGAATGATATTCTAATATTGAATAAAATTAACTTTCAATCCAAATTTGTCAAAAAAGATATGGAAGGATTCTACATATATGCCAAAGGATAAATCTACCAAGATGAACTCTCATTTCTGAACATCTATGCTCCAAAAGTAAGGGTACACACATTCAAACAAAAACTTTATTAAAATTCAAATACACATTGTACCTCACACAATAATAGTAAGAGCCTTCAACACCATACTCTCAGTAATGGCCAAATCATGGAAACAGAAACTAAACAGAGATGCAGTAAAACTAACAGAAGATCTGAACCAAATATATTTAAAAGATATCTATAGAACATTTAATCCTAAAACAAAAGAATATACCTTTTCTTAGCTCCTGATGGAACCTTGTCCAAAATTAACCAAATAATCAGTCACAATGCTGGCCTCAACAGATACAAGAAGATTTAAATAATCCTATGCATCCTATCCAATCACAATGGACTAAGGCTTGTCTTTAACAACAACAACAACAACAAAACAATGGAAAGCACATATGCACATGGAAAATGAACAATGCTCTACTCAATTATAACTTAGTCGAGGAAGAAGTAAGGAAAGAAATGAAAGACTATTTAGAATTTAATGAAAATGAAGACACAACATACCAAAACTTATATCACACAATAAAAGCTTTGGTAAGAGGAAAACTCATAGATCTAAGTGCCTCCAAAAAGAACCTGGAAAGAATATACACTAGCATTTTGATAGAATGCTGGAAAGCTCTAGAACAAAAAGAAGCAACTATACGCAAGAGAAGAAGTTGGCACAAAATATCAAACTCAAGGCTGAAATCAACCAAATAGAAGAAAAAGAACTATACAAAGAATCAACCAAACCAGCAGCTGGATCTTTGAGAAAACAAGATAGATAAACCCTTAGCCATACAGAGTACCCAAATTAATAACAGCAGAATGGAAAAGGGAGAGATAACAACAGAAACCAAGGACATTCCAAAAATTATCAGATCCTACTACAAAAGCCAATACTCAACAAAATTGGAAAATCAGGATTCAATGGATAATTTTCTAAACAGATACCAGATAGCAAAGTTAAATCAGGATCATTGAAACAGTCTTAAACTTCTAAAGAAATGGAAGCAGTCATTAAAAGTCTCCTAACCATAAAAATGAGAGAACCAGATGATTTTGGTGCAAATTTCTATCAGACCTACAAAGATGACCTTATACCAAAACTCATCAAACTATTCTACAAAATAGAAACAGAAGAAGCACTATGCAGTTCATTCAATGAAACCACAATAAAGGTTATACCTAAACCAAACAAAGACCCAACACAGAAAGATAACTTCAGACCAACTTCTCTTATGTAGAAAAATGCAAAAATACTCAATGAAATTCATACAAACTGAATCGAGGAACAAATCAAAGCAATCATCCATCATGATCAAGTAGGCTTTATTCCAAGAATGCAGGGTTGGTTTAATATACAGAAATTCATCAACATAATCTACTATATAAAAAAACTCAAGAAAAAAACCACAGGATCACCTCATTAGATGTTGAGAAAGTATTTGAAAAAATTAAACACCTCTTTATTTGAAAAGTCTTAGAAAGATCGAAAACTCAAGGCCATACCTAAATATAATAAAAAGCAATGTACAAAAAAAAACCAACAACAACAACAACAACAACAACAAAAAACAGTAGCCAACATCAATATAAATGGAGAGAAATTTGAAGTAATTCCACTAAATTCAGGAACTAGAGGCTGCCCACTCTCTCCCTAGCAATTAATTATAGTACACATGTCCTAGCCAGAGCAATTAGACAAAAAAGGAGGTAAAAGGCATACAAATTGAAAAGGAAGAAGTCTAATATCACTATTTGTAGATGATATGATAGTATACTTAAGTGACCACTAAAGTTCCGCCAGTGAACTCTTAAACTTGATAAACAACTTCAGCAAATTGTCTGCATATAAAATTACCTCGAACAAATAAGTAGCCTTTCTCTACTCAAAGGATAAGCAAGCTGAGAAAGAAATTAGGGAAATGACACCCTTCACAATAGTCTCAAATTATATTTCATACTTTGGTGTGACTCTAAGCAAGCATGTGAAAGATCTATATGACAAGAACTTCAAGTCTCTGAAGAGAGAAATCAAACAAGATCCCAGAAGATAGAATGATCTCCCATGCTCATGAATTGTCAGGACCAATATTGTAAAAATGACTGTCTTGTCAAAAGCAATCTACCGATTCAATGCAATCCCCATCAAAATTGTCTTTGTATTGGTACAGAGACAGGCAGGAAGATCAGTGGAAAAGTATTGAAGATCCAGAAGTGAACCCACACAGCTAAGTTCACTTGACATTTTACAAAAAAGCTAAAACCATCCAGTGGAAAAAGGACAGCATTTTCAACACATGGTGCTGGTTCAACTGGAGGTCACCATGTAGAAGAATGCAAAGTGTTCCATTCTTATCTCCTTGTACAAATCTCAAATACAAGTTGATAAATGCCCTCCACATAAAACAAGATATACTGAAACTAATAGAAGAGAAAGTGGGGGAAGACCATAGAGAACATGGGCACAGGGGAAAATTTCTGAACAGAACACCAATGGCTTATGTTCTAAGATCAAGAATTGACAAATGGGACCTCATAAAACTGCAAAGTTTCTGTAAGGCAACACACACTGTTAATAAGACGAAATGGCAACCAAGAGATTGGGAAAAGATCTTTACCAATCCTACAACTACAATTGGGATATTATCCATGATATACAAAGAACTCAAGAAATTATACTATAGAAAATTAAATAACTATATTAAAAATGGGAAACAGAACTAGACAAGGAATTCTCAACTAAGGAAATTCAAATGGCCAAGAAGCACCTAAAGAAATGCTCAACATCCTTATTCATCAGGGAAATGCAAATCAAAAGAACCCTGAGATTCCAACTCACACCAGTCAGAATGGGTAAGATCAAAGCTTCATGTGACAGCAGATGTTGGCAAGGATGTGTAGAAAGAGGAACATTCCTCCATTGTATGTGGGATTGCAAGCTGGTGCAACCACTCTGGACAGCACTCTTGCATTTCCTCAAAATATTGTACATAGTACTAACAGAGGCCTGAGCTGTACCTAAAAGATGCTCCAACATATAACATTAACACCTGCTCTACTATATTCATAGCAGCCATATTTATAGTAGCCATAAGCTGGAAAGAAACCAGATGTCCTTCTGCATAGCAATGGATACAGAAATTGTGGTGCATTTACACAATGGAGTACTACTCATCTATTAAAACCAATGAATTCATGAAATTCTTAGGCAAATGTAGAACTAGAAAATATCATTCTGAGTGAGGTATCCTAATCACTAAAGAACACACATGGTATATACTCACTGACAAGTAGATATTAGCCCAAAAGCTCAGAACACCCAAGATACAATTCACAGAGCACATGAAACTCAAAAAGAAGGACAACCAAAGTGTGGGTATTTTGGTCCTTCTTTGAAAGGGTAGCAAAATATTTATGGAAAGATATATGGAGACAAAGTGTAGAGTAGAGACTGAAGGAAAGGCCATCCAGAGATTGCGCCACCTGGGAATCCATCCCATATACACTCACCAAATGCAGACACTATTGTGGAAGACAAGAAGTTTATTCTGACAAAAGCCTGATATACCTGTCTTCTGAGAGGCTCTGACAGAGCTTGACAAATACAGAGTTGGAGGTTCACAGCCAAGCATTGAACTGATCATGGGATCCCCAATGCAGGAGTTAAAGAAAGGAATGAAGCTTTGCAAACCCCTAGGAAGAACAATATCAACTAAACAGAGCTCCCAGGATTTAAACCGTGGAGTACATATGGAGGGACCCATGGCTTCAGCCACATATGTAGCACAGTATGGCCTTGTGGGACATCAATGGGAGAAGAGGTCTGTGGTCCCATGAAGACTCGAAACCCCAGTGTAGGGGAGTGTGAGTGCATGAAGGTGGGGTTTGGTGTGTGTTGGGGTACACCCTCATAAAAGCAGGAGAAGTGCAGATGGGATAGGTTGTTTCTGGAGGTGTAATTGGGAATGGGGACAATATTTGAAATGTAAATAAATAAAATATCCAGTAAAAATATTAGACATAAAAAATAAAACTAAGATGTCAAATTAAAAATAAAAAATGAAAAATCCTTCTCAAGTCAGGACTTACATGTGGCAATGCAATCATGGGCATCAGAACTCTTCAAGGTGTTGGAGGGTCAACAGATTTTGAAGTTTCTGGATTCCTAGCTTTAGTACAATGACTAGAAACTTCAGGTTCACATTAGAGGGTATGAGACGGGACTTCGGAATATGCTGACAAAAAGATGCCTCAGGGCACTCCTTGTGCCTTTCATCTGGAAAAGGCATGAGGTGGGTGAGATATTCAGGAGTTTCAAAATAGTTTCTCCATAGATGATCACCACACCAACATGTAGAAGTAAGCAGGTAATTATTTGTAAATGAAAGAGAGGCAAGGGGATAGAAGAGTTGCCAGGATCTCACACTGCTGTCATCTCCTGTATGGTCCCAAGTAAGTGTTTGATTCCTTCAGAAAAATTGGGAGCTCTGTCCCCACCATAGAGCCAATTAAATCAACTGAAAGCACTGTAATCGTCATTTTAAAATTTTGTCATTCTATTTTACAAAATTTTACCAGTCTTTTACTAATTGTATCTATATTTCTGTGATGGCTGATCTTAACTATAAATACATATGTGGGAAGTCTCTCAGTTTTTTATTTGAAAGAGAAGGCTCACCCGAAACTAGGTCACAACTTCTCCTGTCAGCCCATATAAAGAACTTGGAGAAATGAAGTGCAATCTGTTTACTTGACTCCATTCTTTTGGCAAATTTATCTATTTTGAGGCATTCTTATGCTAGTATTAATATCGACTTCTTAGGAATTCAAATAGAGACTGAAAACTGGTAGCTCTTTTGGTTATCGATGAATTCAGAGAATAATGCAGTAAATTTATCAATGAAATTAATTTATTAGATGTAATATAAGATTAGTACCTAGAAAATATCAGTGACAAATAAGGCTTTACTTAAATGTTAGTATATAAAAGTTATTTATGCATATATTATAATAGCTTTGTTTTATGATACAAGGCCTCAATGTCATTACTTTACTAGTCAAAACATGTTTTCTTAACATGAGTAATTGAAAAAGCTCAATTGAAAAATTTATCTTTACTAATACCTTTCTCTTGGCTTCTATGTTTCTAATTTAATGACAATATATGCATTTTTAGATTTGTTTCTAGATAAAAAGAAGAGATTCAAGGGCTGTTTCTTGTGTTTTGTTTTGTTTTATTTTGTGTGTGTGTATGTGTGTGTGTGTGTATGTGTGTGTGTGTGTGTGTGTGTGTCTGTGTGTGTCTGTGAGAGAGATGACTACTTTTCAAATCTTTGGCAGTAGAGTTCAAAATCTGGATAAAGGCTTTAATCTATTTATATCTTAATGATATAAGGAAACAATTTATAGATACTAGCTTCTAGAATGAATTCAAAGAAGATGGAAGAGCAAGATAAGTTAAACAGGAAGAGGAAAAGGATGGAGGGTAAGAACAATGAAGGAAGGAGAAAAAAGAGAAAGGGAGGAGACAAGGAGGGAGGGAGGATGAAAAATGGAAAGAAGAATAAAGGAATGAAGGGAAGGAAGAAAACTGTTTCAACTGTTCAGTTAAATTTTTGTATCTGCACCCCACCCCCAACCCCACCCCAGAGAGACCTTGTCTCCCAGGAGTATGGAAATACCTAAGATCACAGGTGAGACCACCACACAATATGTGGTTGACAGGAACCAGGAACAATGAGGAGCCTGGAACATGATTCTCCTGGTAACCATCTGTGCCCTACATGGCCCAAGTGTAATCTGCCACAGACCACAGGAACCAGGAACCATGGAACAGCCTGTGACACAATCCTACTGGTTTCTATCTGCATCCCAGAGCTGATCATATGCCACAACTATCTGCACCCAAATCCCATCCAGAGAGAGCTTGTCACCCAGGAGTGATGACACACATTAAGGCCACAGGCTCACAGGCTCACAGAAGGGACAAGCTCCAGTCAGACACAGCAAGACCAGCTAATGCTAGAGATAACCAGATGGTGAGAGGAAAGTACAAGAATATATGAAACTGAAACCTATGCTACTTATTATCATCAGAACCCAGATGAGCCACCACAGCATGCCCTGGATACCCCAACACGCCTGCAAAGTGAGATACTGTTCTAAAATAAAATTTCATGATTATGATAGACCACTTTAAGAATGACATAAATAACTCCCTTAATGAAAAACAGAAGAACATAGGAAAACAGGTAGAAGTTCTTAAAGAGGAAATATATGAGTCCCTTAAAGAAACACACACACACACACACCAAAACAGGTGAAGGAATTGAACAAAGCCATCCAGTATCTACAAATAGAAATAGAAACAATAAAGAAATCACAAAGGGAGATAGAATGCCTAGGGAAAAGATCAGGAGTCATAAGTTCAAGCATCACCAACAGAATACAAGAGACAGGACAAAGAATCACAGGTATAGATGATACCATAGAAAACATTGACACGAGTCAAAGAAATTGAAAAATGCAAAAAGATCCTAACCCCAAATCTCCAGGAAATTTAGGACACAATAAAACCAAACCTAAGGACAATAGGCATAGAAAAAAGCTAAGATTCACAAGTCAAAGGGCCAGTAAATATCTTCAACAAAATTATAGAAGAAAACTCCCCTAGCCTAAAGAAAGAGATGCCTATAACAATAGAAGAAGCCTACAGAAGACCAAATAGATTGTACCAGAAAAGAAATTACTACTGTCATATAGTAATCAAAACAACAAATGCACAAAACAAAACAAAAAAAAAGAATATTAAATGCAGTATGCGGAAAATGAAACAGATAAAGGCAAACCTATCAGAAGTAAGCCTAATATCTCACCATAGACTATGAAAGTTAGAAAATCCTCAGCATACAAACCCTAAAAGAACATAAAAGCCAGTCCATGCTAACATACTCAGTAAAACTCTCAATTAACATAGCTGGAGAAACTAAGTTATTCCATGACAAAACCAAATGTACACAGTATCTTAACACTAATCCAGCCATATGAAGGATGTGATGGTTTGTATATGATTGGCCCAGGAAGTGAACCTATTAGGAGGTGTGGCCTTGTTGGAGTAGGTGTGTCGCTGTAGGTGTGGGCTTAAGACCCTCCCCCTGGCTGCCTGGAAGTCAGTCTTCCACTAGCAGCCTTCAGTTGAAGAGAGAGAACTCTCAGCTCCTCCTGCACCATACCTGCCTGGATGCTGCCATGTTTCTGCCTTGATGACAATGGACTGAACCCCTGAGCCTGTAAGCCAGCCCCAATTAAATGTTGTCTTTTATAAAACTTGCATTGGTCATGGTGTCTGTTCACAGCAGTAAAACCCTAACTAAGACAAAGGATAATATATTCAAAATTTCAAAAACAAGGAGAAAAACTCCACACAAGAAAAAGTATGGCATTAGTCTTCCTTAAACACCAGAAAAAGGGAAATGAATTGTAAATATAGAATATATAAAAAAAAAAAAAAAACGAAAAGAAGATAGCCACACTCATAATTCCATCTCTAACAAGAAAAATATCAGGAAATAATAACCATTGGTTCTTAATATCTCTTAACATCAATGGACTCAATTCTCCCATAAAAAGACATAAGAGTAATACACTGGATGCTTAAATAGTACCCAGCTTTTGCTGTATACAGGAAACAACTCAGTGACAAAGACAGACACTATCTCAAAATAAAAAGATAGAAAACAATAGACTTTCAAAGAAAGTTATTAAAAAAAAAAGGAAAGGAAAAATTCTCCAAGGTATACTTGCAATTCTGAACAACTATATCTCAAATAATAGGGTTCAGACATTCATAAAAGAAACTTACTGAAATCCAAAGTGCACATTGAAACTTACACAATAACAGTGGGAGACATCAACACCCCACTAGCACGAAGGAACATATCAAGGAAACAGAAACTAAGCAAAGTCACAGTGAAACTAACAAGTTATGAAATAATTGGACTTAATAGATATTTTTAGAATATTTCATCCTAGAACAATATAATACACCTTGTTCTCAGCACCTCATAGTTCCTTCTACAACACTGACCATATAATTGGTCACAAAACAGACCTCAAAAGATATAAGAATATTTAAATAATCCCATGCATCCTATCTTATCACCATGGATTATGGCTGGTCTTCTATCACAACAAAAACAACAGAAAGCCCACATACACATAAAAACTGAAAAGTGCTCTACTCAATGATTACTTGGACAAGGAAGAAATATAGAAAGAAATTAAAGACATTTTAGAACTTAAGGAAAATGAGAGTGCAACATACCAAAATTTATGAAACACAATGAAAACAGTGCTAAGGGGAAAATTCATAGCTCTGATATACTAGCAGCTTGCCAGCACATCTTAAAGTTCTAGAACAAAAAGAAGCAAATATACCCAAAAGGAGTAGACGGGAGGAAATAATCAATCTTAGGGCTGAAATCAACCAAGTAGAAACAAAAAGAAGTGTACAAAGAATCAACAAAACCAGGAGCTGGTTCTTAGAGAAATTCAACAAGATAGATAAACCCTTAGCCAGACTAACCAAAGGGAACAAAACAGTATACAAATTAACAAAATCAGAAGTAAAAAGGGAGACATAACAACAGAACCAAAGAAATTATTAAAATTAACATACCCTGCTACAAAAGACTATACTCTAGATAATTGGAAACACTGGATGAAATGGAAAAATTTCTACATAGATACTAGGTCCCACAGTAAAATCCAGAACAGATAAACCATCTAAAAAGTCCCATTACCCAGAAGGAAATAAAAGCAATCATTAAAACTCTCACTACAACAACAACAACAACAACAACAAAAACAACAAGCCCAGGACCACATGGTTTTAGTGTGAAATTCTATCAGACTTTCAAAATACCAATACTCTTCAAACTATTCTGCAAAATAGAAACAGAAGGAACACTACCTCATTCATTCTATGAAACACTGATACCAAAACAACATAAAGAACCAACAAAGAAAGTGAACTTCAGATCAATTTTTCTTATGAATACTGAGGCAAAAATGCTCAATGAAATACTCTCAAACAAAATCTAAGATCACATAAAGGAACTCATTCACCATGGCCAAATAGGCTTCATCCAAGGGATACAGGGATGGCTCTGTACATGGAAATCCATCAAAGTAACCCACTATACAAACTAACTCAAAGGAAAAAAGAAACACATGATCATCTCATTAGATACTAAGAAAACAATTAACAAAATTCTAAAACCCTTCCTGCTAAAAGTCTTGAAATATTAGGAATTCAATGCCATATCTAAACATAGTAAAAGCAATCTATAACAAACCAGTAGCTGACAAACTAAATGGAGAGAAACTTGAAGCAATCCCACTAAAATTGGGACTGAACAAGGCTGCCCACTCTCCCTATCTATTCAATATAGTACTTGAAGTTCTTGCCATACCAATTAGACAGCAAAAGTAAGTCAAAGGGATACAAATTGGAAAACAAGAAATAAAATGAACACTTTTAGTATATGACATATATATATATATAATGACACAAAAATAATCCCCCTAGAGAACACCTTCAGCTGAAAAACATCAAAAATGTGGCTGGATATAAAATTAACCCAAAAAATCTATAGCCATCCTCTACTCTAAGGATAAACAGACTGAGAAAGAAATTAGGAAAACAACACCCTTCACAATAGTCACAAATAATATAAAATATCTTGGTGTGAACATAACCAAGCAAGTGAAAGATATATTTTTACTTGATCTTTGACAAAGAAGATAAAAACTTCCAGTGGAAAAAAAGACAGTATATTCAACAAATGGTGTTGGCTGAAGTGGAAGTCTTCTTGAAGAAAATTGCAAATTGATCCATTCTTGTTTCCTTGTACAAAGCTCAAGCCCAAGTTCATTAAAGACCTCCACATAAAACCAGATACTCTGAATCTATTAGAAGAGTAATTGGGAAGATCCTGGAACACATCAGCATAGGGGAAAATTTATGAAGAGACACCAACTGCCCAAGCTCTAAGACCAACTATTGACAAATGGCATCTCATAAAATTTAAAAGATTTTGTTAAGTAAAGGACACTGTCATCATGACAAATAGCAGCGTACATATTGGGAAAATATCTTTATCAATTCTACATCTGATATAATACTAATATCCAATAAATACAAAGAACTCAAGAAGTCAAACTCCAGAGAACCAAATAACCCTATTAACACATGAAATACAGAGCTAATGAAATAATTTTCAGCTGAGGATTATTACCAAAAAAAAAATTGCCAGGTAGCACCTAGAGAAATTTTCAACATCCCTGGTCATCAGAGAAATGTGAATCAAAACAATCCTGAGATTCCACCTCACACCAGTCAGGATCAGAATAGCTAAGATTAAAAACTCAGGTGACAGCAGATGCTGGGGAGGATGTGGAAAAAGAGTAATACTCCTCCATTGCTGATGGGATTGCAAGATGATACAACTACTCTGGAAATAATTCTGGTCTGGTCGTTCCTCAGAAAATTGGAAATAGTATTACCTGAAGACCCAGCAATACCACTCCTGTGCATATACCCCAAATATGCCTCATTATATAACAAGGTCACATTCTTTACTATATTCATTCCAGCCTTATTCATAATATCCAGAAGCTAGAAACAAACCAGATGTCCCTCAACAGAGGAATGGATACAAAAAAATGTTGTATATTTACAAAATAGAGCAATTAAAAGCAATGCCTTCATGATATTACTCAGAAATTAAAAACAATGCCTTCATGAAATTTGCAGGCAAATGAATGGAACTAGGAAATAACCTTAGTGAGGTAAAACAGCCACAAAATAACACACATGGTGTGTACTTACTGATAAGTGGGTATTAGGAAAAAGACTCAGAATACCCGATACAACTCAAAACCCAGTCTCAAAAGAATACCCATGGTATGCAGTCACTGATAAATGGATATTAGCCTAGAATCTTGGGACACCAAAGACACAATTCACATACCAAATAATGTCTGACAAGAAGAAAGGAATGGACACTAGTGCTGGAAATGATCAAAGTATCAGTGTAGGGGAATACCAGAACAGGGAAGTGGGAAGGGGTGGATGAGGGAGCAGGGGGAGGGAAAAGGGCATGTGGGACCTTATGGGGGTGGGGAAACAAAAAAAGGAAAATAAAATGTAAATATAGAATATATCCAATTAAAAAATAAATAAAAACAACAACAAAAAAAGAAACATGAAAAAGTAAATAAAAAAGAAGAGTAAGTCCAAACTGTGAATGCTTCAGTCCTACTTAGAAGAGGAAACAAAAGAATCATAGTTAGAGGGTGGGAGACATTTGGGAAAAATAGTAGGCATAGGAGAAAATGAGGCTCAGTTCCAGGTGTGGAGGAGACAAGGGAGATTTATAGAGGGTCAGAAAATTGAACAGAGTTGTATAGTGATGGATAATGGGGAACTGGGGATTGCCACCAGAAATTTGCAGATGCCAGGAAAACAAGAGGCTCCCAGGACCCAGTGGAGGTGACACTAGCTGAACTACCCATCGAAAAGGAAAGGGAACATGTAGTAAAATATTCAGAGGTTAGGCATGGCCGCTGGTTGAGAGATGGGGCCACCCATCCATCTCAAAATTTTTAATGCAGAATTACTCCTGTCTACAGGAAAACACAGGCACAAAGAGTGGAGCAGAGACTGAAGTAAAGACTGTACAGAGATTACCCCACCTGGGGATCCATCCCATATACAGAAAACAAATCCAGACTCTATTGCAGATGACAAGCAGTGCTTGATGAGAGGAGCCTGAAATAGCTGTCTCAAGAGAGGTTCTGCCAGAGCTTTACTAATACAGATGTGAATGCTTAAAGCCAACCATCGGACTGATCAGGGATATTCCAATGGAGAAGTAAGGGGAAGGACTGAAGGAGCTGAACATGTTTGCAACAGCATAGGAAGAACAGTGATATCAACCAAACCAGAATCCCCAGAGCTTCCATGGATTAAACTACCAAGCAAAGAATATACGTGGAGGTACCCACGGCTCCAGCTGCATATGTAGCAGAGGATGGCCTGATCTGGCTTCAATGACAGGGGAGGCCCTTTGTCTTTTGAAGGCTCGATGCCCCAGTGTAGTAGAATTGTAGGGCAGTGAGGGATGTGCGTGGGTGGGATGGGGTACCACCCTCATAGAAGCAGAGGGGGATGTAATAGGGGGTTTTAGTGAGGAAACTGGGAAGGAGGATAACATGAAATGTAAATAAAATAATCAATAAAAAATTTAAAAAGAAATGATTGACATTATTTCACTTGAGTATATGAGAGTCCTTTGACTAGCATGAATAATGGATATGGGAATTCTCTACTCCATTTATTCATTATTTTAATATATTTAATTATTTAGGGAATAGTGGTAGAGCAATATTGTTGGTTATACTTGGAAAACCTCTCTGACTGACTAGTTTCTTCTGGTCCAGCTACATGTGCAAAAGAACTATAATGTTCCTGTTTATTTAGCTGTCTGCAACTGATAGAATATTAGTTACAGTATTTCTAAATTGTTATAATTCTTGTTCTCAAGATCTAACCATGTTTATCTCTACTTACATTTATTTTACTTTTTTAAATGAGTAGATCTGTCAAACAAATTTCATAGAAGTTATTGTATCATAGATTCATAGTAAGTAGATTGCTATATACATTTTATGTTGGGCAAACTCACATATTAAATTTCATCAAAATTATGCTGCTGTTAGCATTTATTCATGTTATGTGTGTTCCCATTTGCAAAATTAAGCAAGTTGAAGTGTAGAACAATAAAACAAGCCAAGGCAACTTGATATTAAAAACTTGAACTGGAAAATGAAATGCCCAGTATCTTCAATCACAGATAAAGGAAAAGTGGGAAGCTGCCTTCTGATGCTGTGCACCATAATGGAATTACATAGAAGCTACGCATGGGGAAATCAGACTTCTGTGAAGATGTTTCTCTGAAAGTGAAATTAATGCAATATATTTTGCTGAAACATTTACTACAAAATGTGGTAAAGCCTGTACTGCCCAGCAGTATCTGCACTCTCTCATATTCATCAAAGCACTGGTCTCTATTTCCAGCTTCTGAGAGGGTGTCTGTAGCCCTAGGGATTATGGAAACTGTGTTCAGTTATTAAATGGCTGTGGGAGAAAAGCCTTCTGCAGTTCTCAAGGGACTCTGTTATGATTGAAGTAAAAAGAAAATCCTTGTCACAGCATTTGAAAATACTCGTTAGACTACAATGCAAATTAAATCAGAGAACTTACTAGTTAAATTTTCTTTATATTTTCAACAGGATTCATCAGTTTCATGACAGAAAATAGTTGTAAACAATTTTATATTTGTTTTAATATTATTTCTGGTTTTCAGATAATTGCATAATATAAAAAAAGACAAATCGGTTGGTAAAAGTATGTTTTTCAGAAATAAAGTATGCGAAGATCAAAGTTTATATTTGGTTAAGAAAAGAAAACCTTTTGCCTGGATGTGGGGATCTCCTCCTATGGCAGAAGATGGCTAACTTTCCCACAAAGTCAATTTAATATGTCCCCTAAAATGTCAGGAATACTATTGCAATTTTGAGCTATAGCCCCAGCCTTACTACCTGTTTTTGAAGGAAAGGATTTGGATACAAAATAGGGAAAACTTGTGGGGTATAATCTTGCTAAGAAGAAACACAGAGGCAAAAAGAGGACCGAGACAGAGAAAGACAGAGGGACAGACAGTATACCTTTTCCTCTGAAATCATGTGGAGGTCAGAGAATAGCTGCTTTTGAATGTCAGTTTCACTTCCTAGCAAGAAATACAAGCATTAAAGAACTAAGGCCATCAGGTTTCCATGGCAAGTGTCCTCACTGAGCCATTTTCTTAATACTCCAGTTAATTTTTATCTTGCTTGTTATAAATTATGTAATACTGGTCTAAAGGTAGTATAAGTAAAATCAAGCATAATGTTGATGGGAAAATATATGTATTTGAGAAGGGAAAATGAATGTTAATAGGATGATATAGAGAAAAGGGAAGCGAAATATGGTAAATATGGTTAAAAAGATAAATGCAGTGGCTGATGCAAATGATGTTAAGAATATCAGCTTTTTTTTTTGAGAAGCCCTAAGCTGCTTAAATAACATCCACAATGAGTTGCTCACAACTGCCTACAGTTCCAAGTTCAAAGACTTATAATACCTTTACCCTGTATTAATACATGCACACTTGCACAGATACAGATGGAAAAATACATATAAAATAAATTTTCAAAGAAGAAATTTTTATTTTATTTTTTTGTTTTTTGTTTTGTTTTTGATTTTTCAAATTTTTTTCATTTATTGAAAAGGGAAATAAAGGGAAATAAAAACACTTTCTGATAAAAGCAAAGGTTTACATGGAAAATATTTCAGATAAACACATTAATATCGACAATTTTGATGGAAAATTAAAGAGTAAGGTTGTAGACATGTAAAACATTGCTAAATTAATTGAAATATGCGATAGAAACATTGTGTGATAGAACTAAAGATTTATGTGGAAAATATTTCTGATAAAATTGTAGAAAATATAGCAAAACATGTTAGAATTGAAGATTATCATGGAAAATTTTATATAGATATAATAATGGTAATTATAAAAGTATTCCTAAGTTGATTAAAAGTGGAATTATAAACATTTTCTGATAAAATTGAAGAAATATACAGAAAAAACATGTTAAAATTAAAGAACATCATGGAAATTATATAGATAAAATGATAGGCATAAAGATAATTCTAAGTTGATTGATGTTAGAATTATAAATATTTTCAGATAACATTGAAGATTTACATGGAAATAAAACCAAATTTACACAATATTTGTCTACCAAATCCAGTCCTACAAAGGACATAGACTACCAAAATATTTCTCATGTAAATCTTCAATTTTATCAGAAAATATTTATAATTCCCCTTTAATTAATTTAGTAATGTTTTATGTCTACCATTTTATCTGCATTATTTTCATGATAATTTTCAATTTTAGTGTCTTTCTATATACTTCCTCTATTTTATCAGAAATGTTTTCAATGTACATCTTTGATTTTATCATAAATCAAATTCCACCTTCAATTAATTTAGAATTTTATATCTACCATTTTGTGTGTAAAATTTTCCATGAAATAGTTAATTTTAACATGTTTGTCTATTTCTTGAACAAGAAAATTTTAAAAATGTATATAAAATATGTTCTGATATATACAGTCCTTTAAGCCTGAATAAACAAAACATGACAGTTTAGGGACAAATAAGTATGCAACAAATTTTGCTATATCTTAATAATTCATGATAGAAAAATTTCATTATAGAAAAACAAGAGTAGAATCTTCAGGAGACAATGAAAAAAATAACAACGATCCTCTGGCAGAAATCACCATTCAAACAATCTAACAAAAGTATTATACTTCCGCAGAGTTTTTTGCAGAAGTCTGATAGTGAGTGATAGATTGGTTTAGGCACAAACTAACTGAACACAAAAAGATCCAATCAAGATGAGTAAAAGTTCAAGGGAATCTGAGCCACATCACTTCCTTACAGGCAGAAATTTAACTTATTCCCAGCTGTATCTAAGGAGAATCTCTATAAAGAAAGAATGTCTGTCTTGTTAAATTAATGGTGCTGTGAAAGTTTGTTCCGGCCATGTTAAACCATTCAATTATTTGGATAAGGTTCCGAATGGCCATATTTCATTCTGAAATGAAATTTTGACTATAGGAGATATTAACTAAATGAGACACTATACTGCTTTCTTTTGTATAATAAATCAAATTTTTATATTAACTATATGAAACATTGTCATATATCATATATTACTTATGTGGTTCAATTTAATATATTTGTTACAAGAACATTTTTTGTAAAATACATACATTATTTCACCTACCCCAAAAATTATATCTTGCATGAATCAATTATAAAGCACATAGTAGCATTTTAATTTTAGACTAGTTTAGTAAATTTATAATAATCATTAAAGGTATAGAAACAAAGGAACACAAAATATGTTTAAAATATTGATATAATTTTGAGGGAAAGGCATTAAGAGCAATGCCCACCACTGCTGCTAACACATAACATGACTGAAATCATACCTAATATTAAAAATTCAGCCAACTCCTCAGGACTAGTAAAATCATCCAGATGATAGTATATAATTATATTCTAAACATGTGTCCTTAAGCCTATAGATAAATGTAGCACTTGCTACTAATCAAGGAAACTACTTTGTGACAAATGGAAAACAATAAAGAAAAATACAACCAATGAAATTCAGAGTTGTGAAGCTCTAGAAATAAAACAACTCTTGAGTCAAAGGATCATTGCAGGGTATAGGGGATTTTAAGACAGAGGACCAGGAAGTTTTCTGTGAGATTATGTCTCCTAGAAAGGTCAGAAACTGCACAAATGAGGTCTTACCCACATGATTATGCAAACATGTGCTGAACAAGGCCAACAGACATAGATATGGCAAAGCACACGGAAGAAAACCTAAGAGTCCTGAACTCTGGAGAAAGGAGAACAGACAATGAAACAATGGTTAGACTCAAAGAAATAAAGTTCATCTGGGAAGACCTCATCAAATTTTATCTAGTACTAAATGGTCAGTCCTGAAAAATAAGTAAAATTAATATTATGGAAGCTGATCAGGTTGTACTTTTGCATTTAGGAATAATAGAAATGTAAATATATATATATATATATATATATATATATATATATATATACATACATACACGTACATACATATATATGTATGTATATATATATATATATATATATATATATAGACATAGACACAGACATAGGCACATACATATAGATATAGACGTAGATATAGGCACAGACTTTGATGTAGGCATTCACTTAGATGTAGGCATAGGCATAGGCATATACATAGGCATAGGTATAGGCATAACCATAGACATAGATATAGATACATAATCAATTCTGCCTTCCATTCTCCATACAACTCCTCCATTGGTGTCCCTGTACTAAGTTAGGGGAAGGATTCAAGAAGTGGAAGTGGATAGAAACCCATAGGAAGATCAATAATATCAACTAACCAGAACCCCTAGAGCTTCCGGGCACTAAACCACCTACCAAAGAGTATATATGGAGGGACTCATGGCTCCAGCTGCATATGTAGCAGAGGGTTGACTCTTCTGTCATCAACGGGAGGGTATGATATTGTTCCTGTGGAGGCTGTGTGCCACAGCTTGCTGGGATGCTAGGGTGGTGGTGTGGGAGAAGATAGGTGGATGAAGGAGCACCATCATAGTGGCAGGGGAAGGACAGAAGGGATGAGGGGTCTTCAGAGAAAAAACCAGGAATAGGGACAACATTTGAAATGTAAATAAATAAAATAACCAATTAATAAAAAGAAAAAAGGAAGGTCAGTAGCCCTCCTGTACACAAATGACAAACTGAGAAACAAGTCGGGAAAATAACACTGTTCACAAGAGCTACATACAATTAGAAAGAATATTGAGGTAATCCTATCCAAAGAGAGAGAGAGAGAGAGAGAGAGAGAGAGAGAGAGAGAGAGAGAGAGAGACTTGTATGTTTAAACTTTAAGTCTTTAAAGAAAAAAATTAAGATGTCAGAATATGAAAAGTTCACTCGTGCTCATGGATTGATAAAAATTACATAAAAAATATTCATCTTACCAAAAATGATTTCTAGATTCAATGGAATCCCCATCAAAATTCCAACACAATTCTTTAGAGACCTTCACAGGACATTACCCAAATTCATATGGAAAAGCATGTAAACAAATTAGTTAATGAATAAAATAAAATAAAATAAAATAAAATAAAATGTCACTGAAATTATGTCTTCTTTCTTTTTCCCTTCCTTTATTCTTTTTCTTTCTTTACTTTTCTTTTTCTTTCTTTCTTTCCTTCCTTCCTTCCTTCCTTCCTTCCTTCCTTCCTTCCTTCCTTCCTTTCTGCCTGCCTCCTTCCTTCCTTCCTTCCTTCCTTCCTTCCTTCCTCCCTCCTTCCTTCCCTTCCTCCTTTCTTTGTTTGTTTCTTTCTTTGTTTCCTTGTTTCTTTTTCCTTCTTCTTTCTTTTTTATTCCTTTATGCAACCCTGACTTTTCTGAAACTCACCATGTAGACAAGGCTAGGCTTAAATTCAGAGATCTATCTATGTCTTCTTCCTGAGTGTTGGATTAAAAGTATGTGACTCCAAAATCCAGTATGAAATGATTTACACTGATGTAAATCTGTTAGACTTATATATAGATGCCTAGCTCAATAATCATCAAAGAAGCCTCTTTCAACAGCTATTGGAGCAGATGCAGATATCCACAGCCAAACATTAAGCAGAGATAAAACCCCTGAGGAAGAAGGGGTTAAGTGTTGTAGACAATAAACTCATCAATGGCACCAGGAGAACATGGGTCACAGAGTCAAGTAAACATGACTTATAGATGCTCACAGAGACTGAAGCTGTAATCAGAGTGTGTGTGTGTATGTGTGTGTGTGTGTGTGTGTGTGTGAGAGAGAGAGAGAGAGAGAGAGAGAGAGAGAGAGAGAGAGAGAGAGACGGAAAGAATGATCCTAAGAGTGTGAACGTGTCTCTGAATCATTTTCCTGCTCTTGGAACACTTTTGCTACTACTTGTTTGCCAATTTTTATATGAGAGTTTGTGCTTTGTCTTATTTTATTCTTGATTTGTGGTATCCTGTTCATGTACAGGAGAGGTTTGCTATTTTCTGAATGAATTGGAGGAGTGAATCTGGGAAGATGGGAGGAGTCTGGGGGCGTGGAAAGAGTTGAGGGAGGAGAAACTGTACTTGGGATGGATGTGTGGTGATACATAAAAATCAGTTACCTCATGGGCAAGAAATAAGAGAGATTGAAGATGATATTGGTGTTCCATAGTCATCTAAGAAACATTCTGAGTGACCCGACACACCTAAGAGGCTTGAGATCTCAAATGCTGCAATGGCTTTGTACATCCCCATCTTGAGGAACAATTTTAAATACATAAGCCTGGCACAATTTGAGTTTCAATCTCTACTTAAAAAATTCTTTATTGAAATTTTTTCAATATTTTTGAAGATCTTAATGTTATTTAATGTTCTCTTCTTTTTTTAAGCATTCAAAGTAACAGATGCAAAAAATATGGATGAGAAAAAACAAAGCATATGAAAGCAAAAGTTAGGAATAAAATCTATTTATTTATACCAGATGAAAAGAAATTTTCTCATTTGATGATGATATTGATAGATACCTGTGTAAATAGTTTTAATTTGAAGTAGGTTTGTGGCAATTTTTCTATGACATAATATCTTCCTGAGTGTAAATATTATGTTGTTTTGATTTGTTGCTTAGTTATCATCATTCTGGACTCAGATAATTATATAATTTACCCTCCCTTAAAGAGGAGATTATAATGAGGAGATTAAAATATTAATAACATCTACTATTTACATATCTTTCTATTGTTCTAGGTTCCAAACCATTTATTTTACATATTTAATCTACTTTTAGAATTTAGTAAATTCAGGATCATGACACTAAATTAATCTTTTTAAATTAGACTCTCTTCCAGTTGTATTGGTATCAATATGGTGGAGGAAAATTAATTTTCTACATTTATCATTTATTTATGATGATTTTTAAAAATAGTTTAGAATTAGAGAAAATGTACACTTAATTGTTCCTCTTACAAATGCTCATCTAATAATCTTGGTAAGAAAGAAGATTTGACAAATTAATTTATTTGGAAGGAAATGCACATATCTACCTGCCATAAAACAAGTTTCATTAACTGAAAAATCTTTAGATAAAATTAGTTTTTAAAATCCTGCTCTATAAAACAATCTACATGAGAAAATTAAAGAGAAAAGATGCAGGAATTAGAATATTTCCTATTCTTGCAGAGAACTAAAGTTCCCTTTAAAAGATCAAAACTATTTCTCACAACCTCCAGTAATCCAACTCCAGAGGATTTGATATGGTCTTCTAGTTTCTTTGGATCCCTGGATTAAAGTAAACACACACTCACACACCTTTAATAATAATGAAATAAAAATTACAGAATGTTTTCTGTGATTAATTGAATATAAGATTTGACGGTCTATTCAAGTAGTAAGTGTTTAATGAGTTTTGTTAGATTAGGCAAAGAGAATAATGAATGTCCACACGCTGAGTAACAGAGAAATATTTATACCTTAAGAGCTATGTGTACATGGATTTCATATTGCATTTGGCTTGTGATATGAATCTGAGAGCTATCTACAAGTTAAGAGATTCACAACATGAAATCATATCCAATTCATGCCATTTTTCCCAGTTGGCCTGTTTCTAAGAAAGCTGAGCTGAGCATTTCATATAGTTGCAATAAGTTTCTTTGTGCTAAGTTTTCTGACGTTTTTGCCTTATTTTTGTTTCTGTACTTTTTTCAAATTATCATGCTCATCTGCTCAGTTCCTATTTTACAAATTGAAGTGCTTTATTTATTGATGTGCTATCATACAGCTGTGAATTTACATAGTTAACTTTAGAGAAGCTTGGCATCAAAATAAACAACAGCAATTGCCTATTTCCTATATTCTGAATCGTCCTAAAATTTTTTGACAATTTCAAATGTACATAATATATCTTGGTTATTTCCTCCCTCTTTCTAGCACTCCCTCTGTCCATGAACACGTTTTCCTTCCAAATTCATAAACTTGTTAATTAATAAATTTTTGTTACAAGTTACTGAATCTATTTGTTACTGTCAATATGTACCTGAGTGTGGAGTTATCCACTGATGCATGGGTAACCGACTGTCTTAGGGTTTCACTGCTGTGAACAGATACCATGACCAATACAAGTTTTATAAAAGACAACATTTAATTGGGGCTGGCTTACAGGCTCAGAGGTTCAGTCCATTGTCATCAAGGCAGAAACATGGGAGCATCCAGGTAGATATGGTGCAGGAGGAACTGAGAGTTCTACATCTTCATCTGAAGGCTGCTAGTAGAAGACTGACTTCCAGGCAGCCAGGGTGAGGGTTTTAAGCCCACACCCACAGTGACACACCTACCCCAACAAGGCCACACCTCCTAATGAGGTCACTTCCTGGGCCAATCATATACAAACCATCACATTCCACTCCCTGGCCCCCATAGGCCTGTTCAAACTGAGTCTATGGGTGCCATACTTAAACATAGCATAATGCAAAATACATTTAGTCCATCTTCAAAAGTCCCTGTAGTATATAGCAGTCTCAACAGCATTAAAAGTCCAAATTTCAAGGTGTCTTGAGATTCATCCAATCACTTAATCCCCCAAGCAAGATAAGAAACCAGCTGGGAAAAGTCCAAACTCTGCATCTCTATGTCTGATGGCAAAGCAGTCTTCAGATAGCCAACTCCTTTTTCATCTTTGTTGACTTCAACAAGGTTCTTTCTCCTGGGCTTGTTTCACTCCCTGTTAACAGCTTTCCTTGGCAGGCATCCTGTGGCTCTAGCATCTTTAACATCTTGGGTACCCCAAGTCAATTTCAGCTTCACAGCTTCTTGTTCCAAAGTCTGAGATCCACACATGATCTTCTGTGTATCTCCAAAGAGCGGGTGTCACTTCTCCAGTTCTGCTCTTTGTAGTACTCTAAGTTCAGATTGATCCAATCCACTGCCAGTGCTGTTCTTGATAGTCATCCCATGGTACTGGCATCTCCAATATGCTAGCTTCTTCCACTGCAACTATACTTCACCAAAGCCTCTCATAGGCTCTGTTCATGGTACCAAGTCTCAACTCCTTTGCATGACCCCTTCAGTCCTGGGCTGTCAATTACAACTGAGGGTACTCTTTCACCAATTGCCTTCCATGGCCTCTCACAGTACCAAGCTTCAGATGTTCTTCATGATGCCTTCATGCCTTCAAAACCAGTACCACCTGGATGATTATTACACGTTACCAAGTATAGCTGAAGCATGAGGAACACATGACTATCTCTGGAATACAGCTTCTTTGCAGATACAATTAATATAAATCTCTTTACCTTAGCCCTAGGCAGTATCTTCAGACAATGGCAAAAAGCAGCCATGTTCTTTACCAAAACATCACAAAAACAGTCTCTCAGCCACATATTAAAGATCTTCTCCACTGAAACCTCTTGGGCCGTCAGGCCTACATATTTCAAATGACCCTCAGTACCACTGTCTTCCATATTCCTACTAGTCTGGCCCATTAAGCCCCACTTAAAGAATTCCATAGCCTTCCAAATCCAAAGTCCAAAAATCCACATTCTTCTGAAGAAAAGCATGGTCGGGCCTATCACAGCAATACCCCACTCCTGGTACCAACTTCTGTCTTAGTTATGGTTTCACTGCTGTGAACAGATACCATGACCAATACAAGTTTTATAAAAGACAACATTTAATTGGGGCTGGCTTACAGGCTCAGAGGTTCAGTCCATTGTCATCAAGGCAGAAACATGGGAGCATCCAGGCAGATATGGTGCAGGAGGAACTGAGAGTTCTACATCTTCATCTGAAGGCTGCTAGTAGAAGACTGACTTCCAGGCAGCCAGAGTGAGGGTTTTAAGCCCACACCCACAGTGGCACACCTACTCCAACAAGGCTACACCTCCTAATGAAGTCACTTCCTGGGCCAATCATATACAAACCATCACACTGACCCATGGCCACACATACAGTAGAGGAATCCTGAGTCTGTGTTCTTTAAGAGATGATGCACCTTAAGAGAGTGGAGGTCCCAGTGAATTTAAAGGTCAGGTTGGGTTTTGGGACTGGGACATTCACATGGAGACAGGGGGATGGAGAGGAACTTCCTTCCCCTCTTTCACTCTCTCTCTCATTGAGTTATTTTTATCTGTCTGACTTTCTGTCTATCATTTATGTCTGTCTGTCTGTCTGCATATCTATCTATCTATCTATCTATCTATCTATCTATCTATCTATCTATCAATCATCTATCTATTTATGTGGAATGTATTTAGAGACAGGGTTTCTCTGTGTACACCCTTGGGTGTCCTAGGACCCATTTTGTAGACCAGAATTACCTGATGTCACAAAGATCCACCTGCCTTTGCCTCTTGAGTGCTGCAAATAGAGTCATGCAGTACTATCCCTGGATCCTTTCCTTCATTTTTGTTTGATTCTATGTACTATGAAGGGTGTTTAAATGACTCAGTAGTGGTAAAAATAAACAATTTCAAAATACACACTCTAGTTTTCCATTCATCTGAAAATGTATGCTGGTGCCATACTGAACAAAAATCTGATGAATAAGAAAAAAACATAAATGATATAGAACTGTCTCCTTCAGGATAAAAAAATTCCATGTGACAATTACAGAAATTTATATTTCTTTCCTGTGTGATTTTCTTGTCTTTTTTATTTAAATTTAGTTTTTACACTCCATATCTTATCCCCTCTCTGACTCTTTCACATACCATATCTCCTCTCCATGCTCCTGTCTCCATGTGAATATCCCTAGCCCAAAACCCAACCTAACCTTTAAATTCCCTGGGGCCTCCACTCTCTTAATGGTAAGGTACATCATCTCTTAAAGAACACAGACCCAGCATTCCTCTACTGTACGTGGGTTGGGGGCTTCATATCATCTGGAGTATGCTGCCTGTTTGGTGTTCCATTGTTTGAGAGATCTGGGAGGTCCAGATTAATTAAGACTTCTGAATCTGATTTTCAATATGCATGACTTTATATTTACAGTATCATGTTTGAATCTCTTGTTATTGACTCTATTTTAATCAGTATTCAGATCTTTTTGTTGTTTGTCTTTCTTCACTTAAATTTACAAACTACTTTTCTAATTGTTCCTTAGCCTCTCTGTCACAACATTATCTGCTATCATTCTGTACATTATTTTTGTTTACTTTGGACCCATGTTTCCAATGAGATCTCCACAATAAGAAGTCCAATACATAGTTGAAATAGAAATACATGGTTACTATTGAAATACATCTTTGCTATACAATACATGGTTACCCTACAATACATAGATGCCATTTGTAGTAAGGCTCTACTACACTGCAGGGCACATGCTTGCTAAACACAGTTTTGGAAAACATGCCTTCAGCTCTAGGAAGTGCAATATGTTCATATTTAAGAGACAGTTAAAAACACTGAATACTTTGGCTTAATTCTCTGAAATAAACATTTCTGTCCATTGGCCCTGAATATTTTCAAAGTCATTTAATCTGAGAACTGTGCTTTATTTAGTTGATCACTTAGACTTTTGATATGTTTAGTTACAGAGTCATGTGGTACAGTGGAGTAAGTTTCTTAAAGAAGAGCATGACGTCAGGAGATAGAAACAGACAATCCTGAGACAGACTAAAGTAACACTCCAGTAATTATAATGCAATGGACCATGTTACCACAGTATTCCTAAATAATTTAACCAAGAAAATCTTGTCTATTTGTGTGGAAAATTTACTTTTCTATGATCATTCATAGGTTTTTATTCAGAAAAGGTGGAATAATAAAGTTTTGAAATATACAATTAATATGTTCAGAAAAGAATATGCATATATTTAAGCTTCCTTTAAAATATACTAAATGTAATTTGAGAAATATTTAAAGGTTTATCTAAAAATCGTATTTTGCTGAGCAGATTAATTATCCTTCCAACTGTCACAATGATATAACTATAAATGTGAAATTATTTAAAGAAAGAGAATTTAGGAATTTAATTCCTGTTCAAGAGATTCAGCTCACAATAACAGGTAATGCATGTCCTGAGTAGGAAGCAGTTGGTCACATTGCATCTGTAGTTAGGAAGCAGACAAACAGGCAGTTGTATTCAGCTGAGAAGCTTCAAAATTGATCCCTAATTGCCCATGTTGTGCAGGTAGGGTCTACCACAAGACCTATCCCTAGCTGAAAATCAAGTGTGAATATCTATTAACTTATGGTAACATTTCATATTAAAATCATAATCTTTTGTCTGACACATAGGATCAGGGTTACAGTAGTTCTCTGGAAAGCTGGTACATGTCTCCTTGATGTTCCCATTTTTTTTTTCATTTTAAAGGCCCTATGTATAATTATATAAAGTTATTCTGCTACCTCAGAATGAAATTTGACCCCTTTAGACTATAGTTGTATGCATTTTTCAACTGACACTAAGAAAGACTTTCCCTACGTGCTATCTTTCATTAAGAAATTAGTTTTTTGAAAAAGTATTTAAATAGTCTGGTCCCTTCTGCCTTCAGGGAGTAGAAATTTGCCCAGAGAGCACCTTTTACCACTCCCATGCATGCAGGAGGGTTTTTTCTAAGTTCTTGCTAATTAGAATAGCAAATACATCAGAAAAAACCTTCTGGAACTAAATGTTCAAATACAGAAACCAGTGATGGACATTTTATATTCAAATGACAACTGCAACTGTGAGGGTTGAGGTAGACTAATATTAAGATAGCATTTTGAATATTTCGATAAAGTATTCAAAACTACTGGGTTTTATAAATTTTTGACTTGGAAGCCCAATGTGATAAGTGTAAGTATTCTCAAAGTATTATTTTAAACTTATATTTCTGCCATTGGTTTATTTTTCTATTTTTTTTTTGTATGCACAAATAAATTTCACTTCATGGACAGATGCTAGGGTGTCTAGCATGAATGAAGTGTGATGATTTAGAACTTAGAATCAAACATAAATAAGGCTATTATCTCTGCTGATCACTTTGACTGCTTCTAATAAAGAGCAAGCAATGTACATAATGATTGAAACTGTACCTGGGAAGAAGTGGGGATTATAACATACAACCTTGTTGCTTCTTTGAAATCAACCTGCAATCATTGCATTGTTAAAATCAACACAAGAAAAAGAAGGTCAGAAAAAAATGTGTTGAGCTAGTATTTTTTCAGAACACTCTGTTACACTAATCGTAGGATAGGTCTGAACTTTATTTGTTACCTTAATATGTGAATTCTGGATGATGCATGTTTTTCTTCAGATCTTTTCTTCTACTTATAAGATGAAGTGCATACATGGTGTATAGTATCTAACTCTTAAAAATTAAAATTATGTCTAATTCAGACTAAAGTATGTAGAAACATCAGGCATTTAAAACTGACAATTTGGGTAGATACCATGAAGGTATTAGAGTTTGTGAATACAGACAGCGCTCATTTAAAATTGGGTGTTTTACACGATTTGTACTAGCCCTAATTCAGAAATTACATTAATTGATTTTTAAGTTGGTGGTAGAGAAAATCATCAACCAACTTAATACTCATATAAATTAAAAGCAATATGTTTATGTTCAATGCAAATTTGATATTTTATACTCATTTGTCTTTTCCTTGAAAATGGAACAGAAAATTTATAGAAAATATGTTTTATCACTGTGCAAGGTAACATTTGTAAAAATGTTTCTGTACCACTGGTTCTATTAAGATACTTTACACATTTCTCAGTCCATAAAGAACACAATAATAAGTGAAAAAATTAGTTGTTGTAATTAATTCTCTATCTCACAATGAGTAGCTGTCTACATTCTAAATTATTTGTGCTTTTTGTGCAGTGAATGGAAGAAAATTATAAACCTGCGTTCTCCCAAAGAGAACTTTTCCTTGTATCTAACTCACAGGTTTTAAAAGGTTTCCAAAGTAATACTAAACAAATATCTAAGCAGCCTAGATTTTCAGAATCAGAGAGAGAGTTAAACATCTTGTTTTATTAAGAAAGTCAAATGAAGTCATCAAAATAATTTGTCGATTTTGAAATATTCAATACTTAACATTTTTGTCTCTTCAGAAAGATATGTATTATCACAAATAACCTTAAACGTTGTAACCTTCAATAATACAAGAGATATGTTTGAATATTAATGCTATAAAATAAGAAATAATAAATAGGGATCAGGTTCTATGTTTTAAGTAACAATATATGTTGATGATTCCAAAGTACAATGAATGTAACTTAGAAGCAATGGATTGAACTAGAATATATCATCTTGTGTGAGGTAACCTAATCACAAATCAACACACATGGTATGCACTCACTAATAAGTAGATATTAGCCCCAAAGCTTGGAATGCCAAAGATATAATTTATAGACCAAATGAAGCTCAAGAAGAAGGAAGACCAAAGTGTGGATGGCTCAGTCTTTAGAAGGGGGAATACAATACTCAAAGGAGGAAATATGGAGACAAAGTGTGGAACAGAGCCTGAAGGAAAGACCATCCATAGACTTCCTCAACTGGGAATCCATCCCATGTACAGACACCAAACCCAGACACTATTGTGGATGCCAAGAAGTGTTTGTTGAAAGGAGCCTGATATAGCTATTTCCTGAGAGGCTCTTCATATAGCTTAAAAGGTCAGGAAGTCAAAGAATAAAACAGTTCATTATATTAGAGATAATCTACATAATAAAACAATAGGTTATTATTGCTAATAATATTCTGATTAAGATACATCTAATTGATGGAATTTTTAATGTATCTGTCAGTAAGAACTTCTAGGTTTGGAATACAAGTATGCATTTTGGATTACAGAAAGAGGCATATGTTCTTGTTTAGATCCAATTAACTTGTAAAACATAGAAACCATCCATGTTAATGTAACAATAATCAGAGTATTTGCAATAATAGAAAGGCTAATGAAAACAAATGGATTAGATACCTCCATGACAATTCCTTTGGTGATGTTATTGGTAAAATCATGTTTGAATCGTCAGTTTAGTCTGACTAGCACATATCAGAAGTTTGCAAACAGCATTTAGTAAGGATATGCCATCTTATACCAATAATAATAGTTTACAATAACTGAATTGTTTTCAATAATACCAACTGTCCTATATTTGTCAAATTTTTCCACATAAACATCTTTAAAATTTCCATTAGGCCAATGCTTCTTATTCAAATACTTATGTTGTACCATTTAGGGCACAGCATGACTTCTAAATCAATGCCTTGCTTTCATTAGTAATGACTATTACAGTCTTTACAATTGTTTTTTATCTCTTTTTTCATTTCTCTCATGTCACTCACAGTTATTTCTACATAATGGATTTTTGTGTAGCTAAAATTGCTCCCAGGGTCCCTTTGACTCACTTCACAGAATGTCTTCCATGTATAAGGGTCATAGAAGAACAGATTTTTTTTGACTCCATGCAGCCATAATGGAACTATCCCTGTGATAGTAAATTGCCCTAAAGTGCATCATGATATTTTCATGACATTAGTTTTCCTTTAATACTGTCTCTATTAAGTACATGTGATGTTTTACTTTATGCATCTACAGGAATTTTTGAATTTCTATCAAAATTCTATAGTTTAGAGAAATATCAATAATAAAATTAATTTTTAATTAAATAAAGTTTTATAGTTCATTCCTGGGTTCAAATGATGCATAGAAAGCTCATTTAATACAGAAGCCTCAAGAATTGCACAAGCCAGTCTGCACCCACATACATTGACACATATGTGTGTGTGTGTATATATATATATATATATATATACACATACATATATATGTGTGTGTTATGTGTGTGTTTGTGTATGTATATATATGCATATATACATATATAATCATATAATCATATGTATGAACATAGGCTCATATGTTGAATACACATATGCTTTTGGTAATAATAATAATAATTAAAAAATCAACAATAGTTCTGTCATATAGACACTGACTTGCAGATCATCAACTTAGATTAACTCTATATGCCATTTTACATCAATAATAATACTGTTTACACTCTTCATTGTCTTTAGCAATACCCTGTCATATATTTGTCAAATTTTTCTATACAAACATCTTTAAAATTTTAGCTCGGCCAATGCTTCTCATTCAAAGCCTTCTTTCTACCATTGAGGGCATAGCTTTGTTTAGCATGACTTCTAAATCAATTCCTTGCTTTCACTGGTAATGACTATTACAGTCTTCACAATTGTTTGTGTCTCTTTTTTCATTTCTCTCATGTCACTCACAGGTCTTTCTACACGATGGACTTTTCCTAGCTTCCAGGGTCCCTTTGACTCACTTCACAGTGTGTCTAACAGCAGTAGGAGCAGATATCTACTTTATAAATGAATGAGGCTGATGGCAACAACTGTGAGCAGAGCCTGGTCTTATTAATAATTCAGAGAACAAGAAGAATCTGGGAAGCCTAGCAGTTAATGGGGAAGAAAATTCATATATTTTTTATGGGTCCCAAGTGAAGAAATCATTAGCATGCTAAAGTTATGAAAATCAACACCTATAGGTATAACAAGGTAATAACATAGTGCACAAATACAGAACAGTTCCTGTAGGTTAATTTTATAAGTAATCCCAGAAAAGCTTTCTAAATATTTCAAATTTGTTTATATTTCCAAAGAGATTAAATAGTCAGTGTAATCGTAATCAAGAAATGACTCAGATTATTAAAATTATTATAAATTTGTATATATGATGTTCAAATATCAGTTAAAAGTTAAGACTTGACAAAATAACATGCTCCTATGCTGACTTGAATTTATCAATTCTCTTATTATTTTATTTGAAAACTTAATCAGCTATTGACTTGTTCTTTAAAATGAGTATAGGTAAAACTTCTATCAGGTCTGGTTTTACTGTCACTGGTTCTCAATACCTTTCCCATTTTCCTGCTTCTCCTTTTCCCCTCGTCTGTATTTCACTCTCTCTCCTCCCCTTTTTCTCCTGTTTGTTACACTCTAGCATCCCCTTCTCTTTCCCCCATTTTATTCCTTATTCCTTTCATTTCAAAGTGTATTAAAGTCAATCTGTGATAATTTTTACAATGTTATTTTACACGGACAAAAAATTGTTACATAACCTGCCCAAAACAGGCTGGTCAGCAGTACAGTTTTACTTTCCTCCAAGGAATAATGGGTGTGCTTGAGTGGTTGTATTCTCGTGGCTCTGCTCTAGGTAGGGCACTGAGATTATGAGAAGACTCATCTCTATACATTGGCTTCAACATTATTTTAGCGGTTTTTCTTTTATGATTCAAATTGAAGTAATTGAAGCTTCTGTAGAACATTCCTAGTTAATTGTAGTGCCCAAGTTAAATATTTTGCTTTTATTTAAGGATTGTTTCTTTTGGTCAACAAGTATGCTGGGTTTCCAATGGGAGACATAAAAAGTGCTGACTTTTATTCACTCCATCCTAAATAAGTCTAGGTCAAATTGTTCTTTTTTCATATGCAAACTTACATAGGACTCAGTCTAACTATAATATGGATATAGTCTCCTTTACTGTATTAATAGATTTATTTTACAATCTTTAATATTCACCCATAAAAGACACATAGGTTTAGGAGCCAGAGATAAGAAAGTACACATCATGGAATTATATTTTTATTATTCAACAAACAGTAAGAACTCTAGGCTGAAGGCCTTTATCAGTGTCATGGAACTTTGTCTGACAAAAAGACCATTTTGATTTTTTCCTACCAGCTAAATCTTCCACCTGAATGTAGATTTATGACAACAGACAATGAGAGAAAGTTGGCTTTGGTCAACACACACAGAAAGCATGTGAGTCATATCACAAATTTTAATGTGATATATGTAACTAATACTCTGCCCCATCACCAAAAAAATAAAACAAGGAAGGATGAAAAACCACTTTCTAATTTTGTGCTTAATAGAACCAAAGACACTTTTCCCAGGAAATCTGAAAAGTTGACAGAAACTACCAATTGTGATTTTCTATTTTCCAATTAACCATTTTGAACACAATATTTCTTTCAATGAAATGTAAGCTGTGAGTATATGCCCTCCTGGGAGATGTCCTGGCATGGACATCTCAGACTCCTTATAAGAAAATGCAAAATTTCATATCTTTTTCCTTGAAAATAGGTTGAGTAGATCTGAGAAGAAATTTAGAAGCTCCAATTTTGTGTCAGCATTTAAATATTTGGGAGATGATGGACTCTGCAAATATTAGTCAACAAAGAGGAGGAGTAAGAAACGGGGAGTGGGAGGTAGGAGAATAATAGTGTTGAACATTTTAGGGACAGCCTAGAGAAATGTCACTAGAGTTGGAATTATTTAACATCTTTGAACTAAAATATCTAATCCTCTATTTCCATTTCACAGTATTGATCTAATTAAAAGATGTTTTATAGTGAAAAGAAATATTGACAGTGCAGAGGTTATTATCAAAATATAAAATTAAAGAAATATTGTCTCTAGCCATGTAACTGGACAAGAAACATTACATGGCATTAAGATGCTATCATTAAAATAAACACAGGCTGTTGATTCCATATGGTAAATCTCTAAAGATAGTACAAAATATAGAGTAATTATTGGAATGTATTAATTTCAAAAATTAAAAAAAAGAATAGATTCATGTTTTGTCATTCAGTACTCTATATCTGACTTTTTACACAAAGAGACCTATTAGGAAAGGCAATGAGTCCTACATTTGAAATATGTGAACTATATTCTTATAATTTATTTAATTCCTGAGATTATTCATTTTCTTATGCATTATCAAAATACAAAATAAAACAGGAACAGCAACACAGATAGCATCTTTGTTGTGGTACATTGATATATTTAAATGATATTTACCACAAAACTACCATGTTATAATTTGAAAATATTTGTTAGACACCTGATCTTATGAAGAAGTAAAGAATGAGGTAACTACTCTTTCAAGCCTATGCTGAGATTTTGAGAAAGGAAAGAATATATGTGTTAACACTGCAGAAGTAAAGGAAAAGGAGAAATGGTGGCCTGTGCTAAATATATAGATGTGTAGTAGGAGAGATAGGTCCTGACAGTGATAGTGATTTTCAAATATGTCATGTAATATTCATATAGAAATTTGGGTCAAATTTATATCCCCTTTCCTCTGATTTAATTGTTCACATCCCTCCAAACACCATTTTTCCCTTCATACTCACATACACAACACTGCTTTTAACAGACATGGAGTTCATTTAGTGCCACATGTATATACATAAATAAGGAACCATCTATCTCAACATATGTAGCAAAGACCACATCCCTGAGTAAAACTGATTCTCTGACTCCCAGTACCTGTCAATAGTCAATAGTGCTTCAATAAAGAGGAGCAGTTCATGAGCAGCTCCTGACTCCAAGGTGGGACTTTGGCTGGATTGATAAGGTACAAGTTCTATGTGTGAAATCCAAGTTTCTGTGAGATAGAATGAGCTACTGTGCTGTCATGCCACACAAATACTATTTTATTACATACAGCTTCCTCTAGTTCTTATATTTCCTCTCCTGCTTCTAAGATAATCCATAAAGGGAATGAGTAGAATACAATGCCACTTTAGAACTGCATGTTGAACAATTGTGGTTCTCTCTGCAATTGAAGTAAATATTCTCTAATGAAGGCTGAAAAATACTAATCTCTAAATATGAAGATGAGATCTTAGGAGGCACTTTATTATGATGTCCTCTTAGCAGAACAATACTGCCATCACCACCACTCTCATTTAACCTACCCAGTTCTGGGCTTTTGGCATAGTTAACAGAATCTATAATAGGTTCTATCCTGTAAAGAAGTGTTGAAATCCAGTAAAAAAGTCACCTTTACTCTCAATATATCTGTGCCAATGATGTAGCAGTGCACATATTTTGCCATGCTGGCCATGTTGAAGCTAAGTACTTCATAATTAAACTGGAATATTGATGACTTCAGTAATGTGCACTTTGAATGTTATTCAGTAGGAATAATGTTTATAAGATAGTATTAGCAAAAAGTACCAATATCTGTTGATTTCTATATGTTGCATCTCACCAATAAAGCCTTAGCTCCATGTTCTGAAGCTCAATGGCAATAGTCTATAATATTTGAAGGAGTCTATGGAACCCCACTAGCAAACAACTTGAAACCTAATATTAAAATATGGAACATTTGGAAGAAGTCCGAAAGTTCTTTATGAAGAAGAAAAAAATACAACAAATATCAAAGAAATTAAGATAAGTTGTCAGGAAATTTGTTGAAAGCAAACACAAGTCTTTGGAATTAGACATTTTGAACAATAATTTTATCACAAAGTTTGCATTTCTTACACATTAATAGCATATAGTTCTTAGTTCTACAAGCTGGATGAATGACACCAGAGTGTTATATGGACTTCCATAACAAGAATCTTCCTTCCATTATTTAGATGGCTCTTTTCTAATCCACAATGCAACTCATAGAACTTTTGAAGCTTAAAAAAAAGGAAGACTAAAAGTGAGTGTTTCAATCGTACTTAGAAGGGGGAACAAAATAATCACAGGAGGTAGAGGGGAAAAGGGACCTGGAAGGGAGAAAGGAGGAAAAGGGGAAAATGAGTGCAGGATCAGGTATAAGAAGAGACTGGAAAGAAGTAAAGAGGGTGAGGAAATTGAACAGAGGTATATAGCAGTTGGGGATGGGGAACTTGGGATATCCACTAGAAAGTCCCAGATACCAATACCAGCAAAACAAGAGGCTCCCGGACATAATGGGGATGATATTAGTTGAAATACCCAACAAAGAGGAGAGAAAACCTGTAGAGAAACCATATCTAGAGGTTAGGCATGGCCCCAATTGAGGGAAGGGCCCACCCACCAATCTCAAAAATATTAACACAGAATCATCCCAGTCTAAAGGGAATTCAGGGACAGAGTGGGGCAGAGAGAGAAGGAAAGGACATCCAAAGACTGCCCTACCTAGGAATACATTAAATCTGGACACATGTGGGACCATGAAAGGCAGTCTGTGTTCTGATTGAGTGAGGCTTAAATTTTGGAGACTCGTAGATTAATTCTACAAGGCACAGACCTTTGGCCATGCTCCCAGATACTAGGCTTCTGACAGGAGGCCCTCAATTCCAAAATCTTGGGGCAATCAAACATGTAGGGCAACGCCCCAAGACCCTGGTATTTTGTCTGGACAATACCTCCATAGTCACCTGCCAACAACTAGGTGTTCTCCTTCCCATGGTTATCTGACAACAGCCTGATAGGAAAATCCCAGTATAAAAGAGGGGCTTGCCCCTCCTCTTTTACTAGCTCTCTTCTCTTACTCTCTTGTTCTTTCTCTTGTCCCCTTTCTCCCCGTCTCTCCATATTCCCTTCTTCCATCTCTCCACGTGGCCATGGCCAGTCTCTACTTCTCTATCTTCTCCCTCTCTCTATAACAAATGCTAAAAACATGAACTGCCACTTTTTATCTGGGCCCTCCATGCTGGAACAATGGGGTAGGTCTGCCCCTAAAGACCTGCAAGTATAGTCTCCTGCTTAAGCCTCCCAGCATTCCTAGCCACAGCTGCCACCAACCTGACCCAAGCCATCAGCAGCCACCAGACCAGACCAAAGACTTGTTCCCACAGGACTCAGCTGGAGTTACCCTGGCTCTTTCCCTTAGGCCCTGGTCCAGATGGCAGCCTCTAGGGCCCCTATCTGGTTCTCAGTTCTTACACAAGATCTAGCACTCTCTATGGTTTCCAAGACTGTGAACCTGTCACCCACAAGCTCTGCCCTGCTCGCTCCCCAATTGACCCCAAGGACTGCTATTTCCCACCCCCAGAGCAGGGTTCTACAGCTTCTCAAGGCCCCATCTGGTGGTTCCGTGGGGATGGGTGCAGTCCAACTACCTACTGAATATTTGTCTGCTTGATGTGGGTCCTCCACCCTCTAAACCTACACAGACAACAAACCCACACCCAGCTGCTGATGCTAAGAAGCACTTGAGGACAGAAGCCTGGTGTCGCTATTCCCTGAGATGCTCTTCCAGTAGCTGACCAATAAAAATGTGGATGCTTACAGTCCACCATAGGACTGAGAACTGGGACCCCAATGGCGGAGTTATAGGAAAGACTGACAGAGCTGAAGGGATTTGCAACCCCATAGGAAGAAAAACAATATCAACTAAATGGACCACTGAGAGTTTCCAGTAAATAAACAACCAACCAAAGAGTACACATGGAGGGATCCATGGCTTCAACTAATCACATAGCAGAGGATTGTCTTATCTCGCATCAATGGGAGGGAAGGCCCTGGTCCTGTGGTGTCTTGATGCACCAGTGTAGGGGAATGATAGAGGGATAAGGTAGGAGTTTGTGGTTGGAAGGAGAAGCACACTAATAGAGGCAAAGAGGAGGAGGTATGAGGTGGATGGGAAACCAGCGAGACATTATATGAAGTGTAAATAAATAAAATAACCAATGAAAAGGAAAGAAAGGAAGGAAGAAAAGAAAGAAGAAAGGAAGGAAAGTAGGAAGGAAGGGAGGAATGAAGGAATGAAGATTTTCCTTTCTCCTGTATAATTTATTAGCTATTTTAGTTGATAATTTTTTTTAATTTTTATTTTCTATATTCTATGTTTACATTCCAAAGGCTTTCCCCTTTCCCAGTTCCCCCATCCCTATGTTCCATAATTCCTCTCCCCCCAACTATTCCCCAATCATTCCCCCTCCCCCCACTGTTTCTCTACAAAACTGGATCCAATCTTTACAGGCCCAGGGTCCTCTCCATTCTTCTTGGGAATCTTTTGACTTGCTAATTGTGCCTTGAGTATTTAGGGCTTCTGAGCTCATTAATATCCACTTATCAGTGATTGCATTTCATGTGTATTCTTTTGTGATTGGGTTAGCTTACTCAGGATGATATTTTCCAGGTCTAACCATTTACCTACAAATTGCATGAATTCATTATTTTTAATTGCTGAGTAGTATTCTATTGTATAAATATACCACATTTTCTGTATCCATTCCTCCTTTGAGGGATATTTGGGCTCCTTCCAATTTCTGGCTATTATAAAGAAGGCTGCTATAAACATAGTGGAGCATGTGTCTTTATTGTATGCAGGGGAATCCTCTGGGTATATGCCCAGGAGTGGTATGCCAGGGTCCTCTGGAAGGGAAATGCCCAATTTTCTGAGGAACCGCCACACTGATTTCCAGAGTGGGTTTACCATTTTGCAATTCATTAACACATCCATGTTTCATGTCCCCTTCACTACCCACCCATCTGTATTCCCTCTTAATTTTTTTCCAAATACAGTTTTCCCTTCCCATATAGTCTTGGTCTTGCAATCCCCACATTAGGATGATATCCTTACCAAGAGTGTTATCCTTAAGTAAAACTTACTGCTCTTCAAGTAGCTAACAAATGCTAATAACTAGTTAGAGGTGAGATTTCTTGTTCACTTCCCCTCTCCTTGGTGGAATTTTGTCTGCCCCAAATATTCATAGAATCTATGCTTATTGTCACAAATTCTATAAATTTGTGTAATTACTCTGTTCTGTCCAGAAACACTTTTCTTGTACTCATCCATTGGCTATGGCTCTCAGAATCTTTCTACCTCCTCTGTAATTGTTATAACTCTGAGGAAAAGGGCTTTAAAAGTGTTATAGTTCTGAGTGGGAAATGTTTCTCCATGGTTCTGCTTTGAGGCAGAGGGGATTTGGACCAATTTACATCTCGGTTTCCATGTTTACAATACTTATAGAAATGCCAGAAAGCAGGGACTAATGTTAATCTATAAATGTCTCACACCCTGGAATCTGCCTGTGAAGCTGGTAAAGAAAAAATGTGTCAGAATGTGTCCTTTGGAGGAGTAGGAGAAGGAGCGGGATAGTTGATGTGCCTGGGGTCAAGCCAATTTGAGGAGCAAAAGAAATAGAGCTCCCCACTTGAGAATAGCTAAGTGGTGTGGTATGATGAAGCCAATAAGGTTTTTCCCCTATTCCAACAACAGATGGACAAGAAGAGCTGAATTCTAAAACTCAGTGGTACTGAAATGTAGCTCCAGTGTCCAGAGGAAGGAGAGGAACTACTCTGATATGTAATGACTATGTGAAGCTCCCTGTGAGAGATGACAGTGATTTGGCTAAGGGAGCATGTCACGTCTGCTCCCCAACCCCAAGTCACACATGGCCAGGCATAGGAGTTATGCTTGAGGATAATTTGAGTTTGGCATTCTCATTCAACTGAGTACATGCTGTCAGTCAGTGGCCCAGTGGCCCTCTTGATGGCATTGTAAACATAGTCAGAGTATCTATGATGGTGTGGTCAGACTAGTGACCCTCATGAGTACATTTGAACTAGACCCAGAGTTTTACAGGTTTTCAGAGACTGGGCAGCTTCCATGACTGGCTAAAAGGCCTTTGACAGAACTGGGTATTTTCTATTTAATTTTGTTTCATATTTTCACAGCAATTTTCTCTTTTGTTACTCCTCATACTTCCTCCCTCCACTGTCCCTTCTCCCACTCCATCTATTATTCCTCTATTACTCTTCAGATAAAGGCTAGACTCCAGGGATGTCAATCAGCTATGACAAGTCAAAGCTGCCATAGGATTAAACATTTATTTTGCTATTAAAGCAAGACAATGCATCCCAGCAGAGGGACAGAGTTTCAGAGGCAAAAGAGTCTGAGACCATGCCCCTCCCATTGTTAAGACTCACATTAGAAGAATAACCTACACAACTGTAACATATGGGTGGAGGACCTGTGTCAGACCCATGTAGTCTCCCATTGTTGGTAGTTCAGTTTTTGTGAGCCACTACAGACTCAGGTTGTTCGATTCTGAAGGTATTCCTGTGGTGTCCTTGACCTCCCTGGCTCCTATAATCCTTCCTACCTCCTTACACATGATTCTCAAAGTTCTGCTGTGTCACATTCTACTCTAATGCAAAGATCAATATTCTCTTGTGATTACTTATTTAATTCTTTAAGAAGATATTTTTAATTCTATGCATAGAACAGTTTATCAGTTGTAAAGTTCAATGAAATTAGTATAATTAGTATAATATAGCTGTATGCTTATATCAAATATAAGTAGTATGCTGAGATCAAAAAGCAAATAATTTTGTTCTATCAAATTTTGTATGTAAAGTTAAATTTCCATATTATATTATTTTCCATTAGCTTTCCATGTTGGGTAGACCTAAGCCTTGTCAATTGTCTCATAATGCAGCATGTGAGTATTAAAATGTTTATACATGGAAAATCTGCTAATGGTCTTGTGATTCATTATGTTGCTTGTTGGCTATTTGCCTGGGGTTAGCTTACAATATTGTAGTTTTTGTTTTCACTCCTCACTTTTTGTTTGGTTATTTAATGACAATTATCTTAATTTTTTCTAAATTTGTTTTACTTTTACATTCATAAACTCAAATATTTCCAAAGCTTTTAAGGCAAGTCATACTCTAAACTTGAAAAATATTTCACGAAAATTTTATATTGATCTCCTGAGTTTCCAAAACTCTGAAACTAATTATGTGTCTCCTTGTTTCTTTCTGTAAAAGAGAATTTTACAAATTCATCATTTTGACCCAGAATTAGATTTATAAACTATCTTTGGTTATACAAGTGGTTTAAATACTCTTATAATAAAATCTCATAATTAAGTAAAAAATTATAGATGTTATCAAAGATATTGATTTGAATTTTAAAAGCATGTTTTGATTTTAATCAAGAAAATTTTGCAGATTTTTGAAGGTCAAGGTCAGTCATTGCTGGATATTTACACTTACATGTTATCTACGTGTTTTTTTCAGATAAGGGGTAAAGTGTACAGGAGGGAATTAAATTGTTACAATTATAGTAATTCAGATAATCTTAGTTTTCTAAAGCAACCTTTTAGTTATTCTAATAAAATTAACATAGGTTTTCACCAAAAAAGTTATCAATGGGGTTTTCTGTCTTACAGAATGAGAAATGGAAATAGAAAAGTAAAAGACCAGACAGTGTTGACGCATGCTTTAATCCCAGCACTTGGAAGGCAGAGGCAGGCAGATTTCTGAGTTCGAGGCCAGCCTGGTCTACAGAGTAAGTTCCAGGACAGTCAAGTCAACACAGAGAAACCCTGTCTCGAAAAAAAGAAAAGAAAAGAAAAGAAAAGAGAGAAGAGAAGAGAAGAGAAGAGAAGAGAAGAGAAGAGAAGAGAAGAGAAGAGAAGAGAAGAGAGGAGAGGAGAAGAGAGGAGAAGTAGAAGATAGTTAAAGTATTAGAGAATGGCAAATTATGTAAAATTATTCATTTCTAAGAACATAAGAGGAAGTAAAAGAATGGTACACCTACATACGTTTCATTCATATATATATACATATGAATTTAATGTATATGTATATATATTACATTCTTCTCATTAAAAGAAAAGTATATGATAGTATGGAGCTAATGCTGACCATTATTTATGAAAATACATGACTACCTTTTAGCTTCAAAAATATCTTACTATATAAAAATGCCTGGAATGGTCATGAGTGAATTTGATTCACAGGCATAGTTGTAAAGATGGGCTTTTATTGCTATAGTCTCACTCCTCTAATTAAACAATGTGTCATAGTAACAGTCATAGGCAGTAGATATGCAAATGTCCGCTGGGTTCATCTTATCTACATATATGATCATGCATTTCAAGGGCACTAACCCTCATGCTTGCAAAATAAAATCCAGAGAAAAAGCTTAGGAATAGAATGTGCCATCCTAAGTAATGCTAAAATATACTTTAGGTGCAGGCCAGTTAGAACAGAGTAAGGAAAAGCCCCCGATCCAGTTGTTAGGGGACTCACATGAAGATCAAACTCTAAATTTGTTACAAAGTGAAAGGAGACTAGATACAGTCCACAGATTCATTTTGGTTAATGGTTCAGTCTCTGTGAGCCCATATGCATAGAGATAACCTGATTTTATAGGTTTTTCTTATGGTGTTTTTGACCAGCCTTTCTCCTTAAATCTTTACTCTCCATTTTCTAAAAGAGTCCCTGAGTTCCACCTAATGTTTGGCTGTGGGATACTGCTTCTATTTTCTTTAGCTGCTGAATGAAGCCTTTCAGAGGACAGTTATGCTAAGTTCTTGTTTGCTGAATAGAATTAAATAGCATCACAGTCTGAAATTCTCTCATGGCATGAGTCTCAAGTTGGGCCACTCTATTGGCTTTCCTCCATTTATGCTGCATGTTTTTTCCTGTACAAGCTGTTGGAAGAAAAAATTGTGGACTGATACTTTTATAGGTAGGTTGGTGCTCCCATCTCTCCGTTGTAATTCCTGGCTGGTCAAAGGAGGTGGATGTTTCTGATTTCATATTCCATAATGCTAGTAGTCTTAGCTAGAGTCACCATAATAGTATACAGAATGCACTTTTTTTAATTTTTTTGTTTGGGTTTTGTTGTTGTTGTTGTTTTGTTTCTGTTTTTGTTCTTCTTTAAGGGGAAGAAAATGTCAGATTAGAAGAAAAATGAAAATATTGGATATATGGCCATAGTTTATACAAAAGTAGTGTCTAAATACACACAATTCTCAATGGCAAAACTAATTTTTAAATTCTGAGAGTTTTGCCAGTCAGAAAAATAAATCTTAAAAGAACAACTTTAGGAATGTGTAAGCATTCTGTTAAAGAATGTAGTCAGCACAAAGAAAAGCTACAATACTCTCTGGCTTGTGAAGACAATCAATATTCAGAATATTAAACTGGTTTTATTTCATGCATTGATACATTTTTCCATGATCTCATTGCACACCAGATGTTGAAAGAAATCACCAACAAGGATGTGTAATCCAGGCAACCCTGTACCCACTACTATTAGGTCTGAAATTCTCTGACTAGATATTATAAGACCTATGGAGAAGAGACTAGGATTTTGCTAAATAAACACTGTATTGAAATGAATGGCTTACATGTAGATTAATGAATCTACCAACTTTTCTCAGAGAAGCTTTTATTTACAATATTAACACAGATGCTTACAATGGATTAAAAATGAAGAGAATATCAGACATTAGATTCTTAGTGCCCCCAAACTGGAATATATAGCATATAACCTATTCTCAATAATATTGCACCTCATCTCAATATTTATTCAAAAATTATGTAATAAGGGGTGGGGGTTTTAAGAGCCTTAAATACTGGACAACTACAATTCATCAGTGTTTCTTAAACACAGCTAGACTGTTGAACAGAATTCAGAGCAATTGTGAAAGCATGCAGTAGAACTGCGCAAAGACAAGCCAGACACACATTCTTAGATCAGAGAGGGAAGAGACATAAAGTTCTATATTTAGCTGATGGCCTATTGGCATTTGTTAGCTGATTGAAGAGGCATGATCAGTTTTATTTATGAGCGTTGCCCCTGGTACCCTTGTCATGGTTCAATAAAAGGCCATATGGGCAATAATACATCATCAGCACAAATTAGAATTGATGGACTTTAAAATAAACAGCAAAAAGACACAATTTCAAGTGGGTACAGGAAAGGAGGTGAATGTTGGATGAGTTGGAGAAATGAAATGAATATGATCAAAATAGAGCATATGAAAACTAACTAAAATGAGGAAGATAATAATTAAGGTGTTGTAAATCAATACAGGAAGAATATTTTGATTAATGCCATGAACAGATGTTTGCGTGTCTACCACAGTTCCCCAAATAAAGAAAAACTAAATATCATTTGAATAAAAGAACAAACGTCCATGGGACATTGACTCAATTTCACTGAAAAAAAAAAAAAAGACCTTATCTGAGTTTAATTAACTGCATTTTATAAGAACGTCAAATATATCTGTAGACTGTGAAAGGAATTGGGTTAGAAAGTTTCTATGATTGCTATTTGGTTTGCTTTATTTTACTAGCCCAAACCTATTATATTTTTGCTTTTTGTTTCACTGGTATATTTGAATCACTATGTAAATTTGCTTTGTTAAAATAATACCAACTAAAATTGTGCTTCCAGGCTAGGTGTGTTGGAAATCCTAGCACTCCTAGGAAGATGCAGGAGTAATGTGAGTTCTGGCCTAGCTTAGAAAATACAGTACAATTCCCCTTCAAATGAGGAAGAAAATAATATATTAGATTGTGCTAAAATTTGTTTAGCATAATAGATTGAGGTCTTCACATACTTAGAATATGTTAATAACCTAACAATAGTTCATTTTCTTTTTATACAGAATGGTTAAATCAAAGAATACTTGCTTTTCTTTACACTGGAAGTGTTCAAATACAGAAGTTGATGAGCAACAAATTACTAATACACATTTCACATTTCAAATCCAAATAAGAATAAAAAAAGCCTAGTTACTGTCTTTGACTGTGAGGAGAAACGATGGTCAATGCCTTAGATTCAATTGTCTTTGATCTTTTTATGCCAAAATAATTACAATACTTCGTTCAGGTCCTTCAGTGGCATTCCCATTCATCTTCATCACTGAAGTCCTGCCCTGGTCATATTTCATGTGCATCATCAAAACTCTCTGCTGTGGTTCTAGGTCATTCTGAAACAAATATGACAGCTGCATCATCTCGTAATCTCAGGTGTTTCCTTTGAGTTTCCTGCCCAGAAAACCAACGTGTGACAAGCACAATGTTAGGGCTGGATGCTGACTACGTGCCAAGACCATACTGACTTGTCCCTATTGTTACATAAAGCTTGAGTAGAAAAATTGAGGCACTTTTCTGTAAAAGACATTAATACTCATCCCAGTTTTGCAGTGGCATAGGATTTACAAGAAATTTTTGCCACTTTCTAGACTTTTACCATAAACGAGAACCTTAAGCATTGGTAGAGTCTGAGCTAGTTTTTCAGTGTGTAAAGTGGTGGTAGACTTGTTTTATTTGGATGTGATTCTCCATTCAATATTTCAGAACATATGATGTGAGTCTGTGGAGACATAAAGGTTCACTTATAGAAATTCAAGTGAGTCTTTTTACTTTCAAGCCCAGAAAATGGACAGAAACAGTAAAAAATTACCATGAAATACACCTAAATAATAGTGAACATAAAAGAAAATAAGACATGTCTTTAAGAACAGCTGGAATAAGCTAGTCTGAAGAATAGTTAATGTGACAATTTGATATCATAACCCAAACAATAATTTTATTGTTAGGATCAATACCTCACCTTGTGTTCCAGGGATGTGTTGGCCAAATTCATAAATAACAGCACTTTGGTTTAGAAACAGTTTATCAGAGGCAATTTTAGATCAGTTCATTGGGGAATACATGTCCAAGAGTGATCAAAAGGTATCAACAAGAAGAGACCAGATAATAATTCATTTCTGAGGTTTCCAAAAGAAGTAAAGAAAATCATTTCTCTAAAAGAATCTGTGGAATCCTCAGAAACACATTTGAATGTTGTGATAAAGGAGATTGTAAAACAATAGGTGTTTGCAGTCCTCTAGCAGAGTGATCAGTGAGACAGTTACCTCTTAATTTCTAGCAATTCTTGAATCTGAAGCATACTATATTATTAATGTTAATGTCCCCAAGTCATTTAATATTTCTACAATTGTACATGTATGCTTGCATTTGCACAAGGATGTACATGTGTATTTTAAAAGCACAGATATAATGTGGGTTTTATTATGTAAGCTCAATTGCATTCATTGTCTATCATATACACTGTTCAAGTGAAAAAGGCTATGACACTAATGAAGATGTAGTCCTTGATTAATGTGAATTGACATGCTTAATCCAGGATGATATCAGAGTAAGGAGGTCAAAGGGATAAAAATTGGGAAGGAAGAGGTCAAACTATCACTATTCGCAGATGATATTATAGTATGCTTAAGTGACACAAAAAATTCCACCAGAGAACTCCTACAGATGATAAACAACTTCAGTAAAGTGACTGGTAATGAAATCAACTCAAGCAAATCAGTAACCTTCCTATACTCAAAGGAAAAGCAGGCTGAGAAAGAAATTAGAAATAGCCAAAAACAAAATAACATATCTTGGTGTGACTCTAACCAAACAAGTGAAAGATCTGTATGATAAGAACTTCAGGTCTCTGAAGAAGGAAATTGAAGAAGACCTTAGAAGATGGAATAATCTTCCATGCTCATGGATTGGAAGGATTAATATAGTAAAAAATGGGCATCTTGCCAAAATCAATATACAGATTTAATGCAATCCCCATCAAAATCCCAACTCAAGTCTTTATAAAGTTTGAAAAAGCAATTCTCAAATTCCTCTGGAATAACATAAAACCCAGGATAGCTAAAACTATTTTAAACAGTAAAAGAACTTCTGGGGGAATCAGTATCCAGTCCTCAAGCAGTACTCCAGAGCAATAATGTGAAAAACTGAATAGTAATGGTACACTGACAGGCAGGTAGATCAATGGAATAGAATTGAAGACCCAGGAATGAAACCACACACCTATGGTCACCTGATCTTTGACAAAGGAGCTAAAATCATCCAATGGAAAAAATAGCCTTTTCAAGAAATGGTGGTGGTTCAACTGGAGATCACCATGCAGAAGAATGCAAATCAATTCATTCTTATCTCCTTGTACTAAGCTCAACTCCAAGTGAATCAAGGACCACCACATAAAACCAAACATACTGAAACTAATAGAAAAGAAACTGGTGAAGAACTTTGTGGACATGGGCACAGGAGAAAAGTTTCTGAACAGAACACCAATAGTTTATGCTCTAAGATCAAAAATTGATAAATGGGAACTCAAAAAATTACAAAGTTTCTATAAGGCAAAGGATACTGTCAATTGAACAAAATAGCAACCAACATATTGGGAAAAGATCTTCACCAACCCTACATCTGAAAGAGGGCTAACATCCAATATAAAAAAAGAATTCAAGACGTTAGACTCCAGAGACCCAAATGACCATATTAACAAATGGGGTACAGAGCTAAACAAAGAATTTTCACCTGAAGAATTTCGAATGACTAACAAGCACCTTAAGAAATGTTCAAAATCATTAGTCATTAGGGAAATGCAAATCAAATTAACCCTGAGATTTCACCTCACACCAGTCAGAATGGCTAAGATTTAAAATGCAGGAGACAGCACGTGTTGGCGAGAATGTGGGGAAAGAGGAACACTCCTCAACTGTTGGTGGGTTGCAAGCTGGTACAACCACTCTGAAAATCAGTCTGCCAGTTCCTCCGAAAACTAGGCATGACACTTCAGTAGGACCCTGTTATAGCACTCCTGGGCATATACCCAGAGGATTCCCCAGCATGCAATAAGGACATATGCTCCACTATGTTCATAGCAGCCTTATTTATAATAGCCAGAAGTTGGAAAGAACCCAAATGTTCTTCAATGAACGAATGGATACAGAAAATGTGGTATATTTACACAATGGAATACCACTCAGCATTAAAAACAATGAATTCATTAAATTTTTTGGTAAATTGTTGGAACTGGAAAATATCATCCTAAGTGAGGTAACCCAATTACAAAAGAATACACATGGAATGCAGTCACTGATAAGTGGATATTAGCCCAGAAGCTCTGAATACTCAAGACATAATTAACATATCAAATGATTTCCAAGAAGAAGGAAGGAAAGGGCCCTGGTCCTCTAAAGGCTTGATGCAGCATTGTAGGGGATTACCAGGACAGAGAAATGGAAGGGGGTTGATTGGGGAATGGGCAGAGGGAAGAGGGCTTATGGGACTCATGGGGAGGGGGTATCTGGGAAAGGGGAAAGGGGAAATCATTTGGAATGTAAACAAAGAATATAGAAAAAACGACGTGGCACAACTGAGTCAGAGACCAGAAATGTCTACTTCAGTACTCACCTTCTCCTCCAAGAGGGTATATCCCCTTTCCTGGTACATAAATTCTCTGTCAGGTAGGCACATCCTATACTCCTGAGGTCCAGACAAGGCAGCCAGGCAAGCCTGAACAGATACCACAGTCAGGCAACAGCTTTAGGAAGATTCTTTGCTCCACTTTTTTGATATCCACATGATGACTGAGCTGGGGTCCAGGTTAATTAATTTCACTGGTGTTCCTATAGATTTCCCATTCTCTACAAGACTTTCAATCATTCCCTCACCTCTTCCATAAGAGTCCCCAACCACCATTTAAATTTTGCCTGTGGGAATTTGCATCTGTTTTATTCAGCCGGTTTATAGAGCTTCTCAGATGATTGTTATGCTAGACTCCTGTCAGGAACCATAACAGAATATCATTAATAATGTCAGGGATTAGTGATTGCCCATAGGATGGGTTTCAAGTTGGGCAGGATATTAATTGGCCATTCATTTAGTTTCTGTTCCATCTTTGTGCCTGCATTTTTTTCAGACAAAAAAAATTTGAGTAGAAAAAATTGTGGGTAGTTTGGTGTTCTTATCCCTCCACTGGGTGTACTGCCTGACTATAGAAGGTATCCCCTTTAGGTTCCATTGCCCCACTGTTAAGCTTTTCTGCTGAGGTGACTTGCATTGATTCCTGGGAACATCTGAATCCCAGGTCTCTGGGACTTCCTAAAGATTTAACTCATTCCCTAATCCCAAGCACATTTCTACCCATTCTGTTGGACCTTCTGTATCTCTCTTCTGTCTCTCCCCATCTCCCCAGATCTGATTCTATACCCCATTCCCTTACCCTTACTCTGTCCTACCACTTTACTCCCTCTATTTCTTATGATTATTTTTTTCCTCCATTCTAAGTATAATTCAAGCATTCTTGCTTGGGCCTTATCTCTTGTTTAACTTCTTTGAGTCTGTGGAGTTTATCATGGGTAGTCTATACTTTCTGGCTAATATCTACTTATCAGTGAGTACATACAAGGCATGTCTTTTTGTGTTCAGGTTACCTCATTCAGGATGATACTTTCTATTTCCATGCATTTGCCTGCAAAGTTAATAATGCTCTTGTTTCTAATACCTAAATAGTATTCCACTATATAAATGGACCATATTTTCTGTATCCATTTTTCGGTTGAAGGACACTTAGGTTGTTTCTAGTTTCTGGCTATTACAGACAAGGCTGCTATGAATATAGAGGAGCATGTGTCCTCTTGGTAAGGTAGAACATCTTTTGAGTATATGACCAAGAATGGTGTAGCTGTGTCTTGAGGCAAACACTCCCAAAACTATGCTTTTAATGTTGGAAATAATCATGTGAATCTTTTTGTAACAACTATAACAAGGATCATTTTTAGCCATAATCTTGGTAAGAGTCATTTTACTCACACAGACACACACAGACACACACAGACACACACACACACACACACACACACAGAGAGAGAGAGAGAGAGAGAGAGAGAGAGAGAGAGAGAGAGAGAGAGAGAGGAAGAGGGCAAGGGAGATGGAGATGGAGAGACAGAAAGACAGAGAGACAGAGACAGAGAGACAGAGAGAGAGACAGAGAGACAGAGGTCTTTTATAGCTTTTATAGCAAAGGTAAAATACATTCAAAATAAAATAAATTTTGATTTTAAACAACATACATAAGATCTTTTTTTTTAATCTTGAAAATGGTAGCAAGACACACAGATGCTCTAGGAATTTTCCATGATAATAGGCATGGCACCAATGCATGCAGACTACTAGAACAATGAATTCCAAAACCTCAGTAAGTGGTAGTACTGCTATTATGATAGTGGTTGGTTCAGATATAAAATAGCTCATGTTACTGGATTATTAGTACCACAGACAGGGACAAAGAAGACTCCAAATGTTCTTCAAGATTTCAAACTAGAAGTGTGTAACAACAGTACCTAGTAAATAATATTAAGAATTCACTACAGAGATGGCTTATGGCATTTTTCGGAGTGTGGGGGAACCAGGAAAGGGGACAACATTTGAAATGTAAGTAAATAATTTATCTAATAAATAAAGTAAAATAAAATAAAATCTCAAAAATAAAAAAAGAAGAAAAGAAATCACTGCTGTTCACAGTGCTTCATTGACGCAGTACTGTTGCTGGTAGTCAGATGTTCGTTAATCTCTAAAATATCTTTCCTTGGCTAATGTACCTCTAACTGTAAAGTGTGGATAAATTACATGTGTATCATTGATGATTGCCTACTTTTCCTTTTTCCAATATGTAAAACTGTATTAATATTTGAGATTTTGTTTTCTATATATCCCACATGAGAGTTGCATTCCTTAACTTCTATTTATACTAAGTCTATTTGGCTATAGTTTCCATGCACATCAGTCACTCCAAGCATTAATCACACTTTGACTTTCCCCTGTCACATAGAGAACATTGTAGAAATATCATTCACAATTCTTTCTTGTAACCTCAGGAGAATAGAAATAGGTCTTCTCTTTAATTCAATCTCTAGTTAGCCTTTAAAGATAGTTTTTGCTGACCTGAAAAGTTCATCATAAAATATATATCTGTGCCTTCCCCTTGTCAGGAATAATAAAGATTTTTTTGTTTTTGTTTGTTTATTTGCTCATTTAGGGCAGTTTTCTCCGAAGCTAATATCAGCAATTGGCAAAAACAGAATTATGAGGCACATTTAGCAAGAAATAATTTTACCATCTTTGAAATTAAGAGTAATTATGAATTCAATTATAAAACCTCATTTCGACAAGAGATATTTCAGCTTCAGATTCTGAGTTGAGCAATATGTTTTGTTCCAATTTAAAGTGACTGGAGACTCTATTGGCGACCACAGGACGATGTTTGCCACAGCACATCAGACACAACCTGGCTGCTGCTCAGAGTCCTTTCACCTTCTTTATTTCTTGAAAACTATTTACTGTCATCAGTGTTAAACAAAGGTTTTATGCACATTTTTACGAACAAAAGCTTTTTTGTAATTTCTAGCATGTACAATGCAAAGAGTTCTCAGAAACAGAAAGGACTCTAGCTCAGACAATGCTTTTCACCTTTGATCTCAGGTTGTAAAAATCCATTCCATAAAACACTTAGCGCCTTACAGTTGGACAGAACAGCACATATGTACAGGATAAGACCTTTCCAGAATCAATGCCAGCATGTCCTTAAGGAGAGTTCAGAACCCCAATATTTGGAAATTTCCAAAACCTTCTCCAGAAATAAAACCACCATGGAAAAAAGTGAGGTTCTTAAATTCTGCTTCCTTTCCCAGTTTTATTCTGAGTCATTTTCCATTTCTATTCTTAAATACTTTACAAATGAAATACTTTGCTGGAATGTAGATGGAATGTGGCTGCGTCACAAATAAAGAGAACATCTGTTCCGAGAGCAATCAAGACAAGCCTGGAATTGAGGCACAAAGAAAGATGTCTCTTTACATTTTCTTTTCTTTTCTTTTATGTGACAGATTCTTCTAGATTCTAGAATATATTCCAAAAGTAAAATTGTTGGATAAGCAAACTCTTTCCATCATAATTCATATATTTCCTAGAATGAATGAAGAAAACCATGAAAATATTGGAGAAGGTATTCAGTCATTAAGTATACAATAGTTAAAATATGGTGAATCTTTGTTTTTCAGTAATTGCATGCCCTTCTCTCACCCATGTAAATAGAAATGACATTCAAAATTTACTGTTAAGTTGATTATACTAAGCCATCCTTGCAAATCATTAAAGCACATCTCTGGGTAAATCTCTGGATTTATTCCACAGGCAGTCACATTATAAGGCCTGTAAAAAAGATTAGTAGATTAATTCACTGATGGGATAACAGGCTCTCATTGGAATGAGTTAAAATGTGGGATCATGTTGGAGGACATGCTCCATTCAGAGCATCTCCTAATGTGCTATCTATTATCCTGGCCTCTTCTTGTGTTATCTTTCTCTGACTCTGTCTGCAACACAATACTGAGGTTAGTTCTGACATTCCTTCTGTTTTATAATGCATTGATCTTGCAAAAACAATGAAACAACCAAGAACAATACAATCACACACACACACACACACACAAAACCTGTGACTCTAAATAAATATTTTCTTATTTTAACTTGTTCAATCAGTTGTTTTGGTCAAATTAATGAGAAAACCACATGGCATAGTAGATAATCCACTACTTTCCAGTAAATGAAAATAGACCTATTTTGTCTGGTCCATCTGGAGGGATGAGAAATATTTCATCATCCTAATTTTGAGAAGTAAAATTACTTTATTCCAAGATTCATATGACATATTTTCTTACTGTTTTATTAGTGGTGTTTTAGCATGACAATATGAGGGTACATTTTAGCTATTCTTTGTACACATTGACCTGGACATGAAAGGCCAGGATTGATAAAGAATGGGAGAGCTATGAGCTTAACCAGAACTCAATAGTAGGCACAGGGTACTGTTCTCCCAGCAAGATGGAAAGCTCCATGAAGACATGTGGGAGTCTGCACACATCTTCCCAAACAACCCTTTTAAGGTGAAAAATTAAAGGAAGATGTCTTGCTGCCGGGAGAATGTTTAATGCATACCAGCTTTCACCCCAATAATCTTTTTCCACTATAGTTTGCCTTTCTTGGTGCACTTAAAATATAAAGGTGTTATCAGGGAGCATATTATTTGAAAGCAAGAGAACTCCAAGCATGTAAGTTCTGCTTCTGTACATGTACTTCTATCTAGATTGATAGTAGAGGAACTGAGTAGGATTTTGCCTCTGATTGCATTGGCTTGTGATGATAGTTGCCTGAGTTTATTTTGTGTTTGTTTTTAGAATATACCACAAAACCAGACATTTACATAGTTGACATTAATATTTTATAAAACCAAGAAATTATAGATACTACTTTTCTTCACAAAATTCAGCAGAATTTAATAAAATACTGTTTTTGAGAAGAAAAGATGTGAAATGTTCTCAGAAGGACTGTTGGATCTGTGCTTTGATTATTGCCATTGCCCTATGTAGAAGCAAAATGAAAACAGTACATTAAAAGATTCTATGTGTCATGTACATGTATCCTACTGGGGAGCATTTGAACTTCAGGAAGTCCTGCGGTTAGACGGAGCCCCCCCCCCCAGAGCAAGATTGCCACCATTTTAGATCCCGCAGTTCAGCCTAGGAAGTGCCTGACCTACAGAGAGTCCTGAAGTTAGACGGAGCCCCACAGTATGCTACCATCTTGCCACTGGCAGCTAAACCAGGTATGTAGAGGTCACCAAAGTGAAGGATAGCCCAAGACGGGAAGCTCTACATCTGCCTGGGCACATATCCTGTGGGGGAGCGTCTGTCCTGCAGGAAGTACCTTGATTAGACAGAGCCTCATGGACTGAAAGGACCACCATCTTGGCTCCAGCAGTTCAGCCAGGGAAGCGCCTGACCTTCAGGGAGTCCCACAGTTAGACTGACAAGGAACACTCAGGCTCCAATGAAACCCAAGAGTAGGGCAGCACATCAGCAATCTGTCCCAGGGGATACCCACTCATCCAGTGGTGCAGAAACAGCATTACAGGGCCACAGGAAGTTGACCAGCCAGTGTCAGCAGGACCAACTAGTGCCACAGATAAACAGATGGCAAAACGCAAACATAGGAACTTTACTAACAGAAATCAAGGCAATATGGCAACATCTGAACCCAATTCCCCAACAACAGCAAGTACTAGATACCCCAACAAACCAGAAAAACAAGATTTGGATTGATTAAAATCACTGCTATTAGAGGAACACAAAAAGGACATAAATAAATCTCTTAAAGAAATATAGGGAAACATGAATTAGTTAAAATCCCTTACAATGGAAACACAAAAACCACTTAAAGAAATTCAGGAGAGTATGGGTCAACAGATAAAAGCCAATAAAGAGGAAACACAAAAGTCACTTAAAGAAATGCAGGAGAAATTGAGTCAACAGGCAGGAGTCATTAAAGAGGAAACACAAAAATCTTTTAAAAGAAATACAAGAAAATACAAACAAACAAGTGAAGGAACTGAGCAAAACATCCAGGATCTAAAAACAGAATTAGAAACAACGAAGAAATCACAAAGGGAGACAACTTTAGAGATAGAAAATCTTGGGAAGAAATCAGGGTCCATAGATGCAAATATCAACAACAGAATACAAGAGAGAGAAGAAAGAATCTCAGATGCTGACGATACCATTGAAACTGTGGACTCAACAGCCAAAGAAAATGCAAAAAGCAAAAAGCTTGCAACCCAAAATATCCAGGAAATCCATGACACAATTAGAAGACAAAACCTAAAAATTATAGGTATAGATGAGAGTGAAGATATATGATTTAAAGGGCCAGCAAATGTCTTCAACAAAATTATGGAAGAAAACTACCCTAACCTAAAGAGAGAGTTAGTCGTGAATATACAAGAAGCCTACAGAATTCAAAACAGACTGGACCAGAACAGAAATACCTCCCATCACATAATAATCAAAACCCCAAATGTACTGAACAAATAAAGAATATTAAGAGCAGTAAGAGAAAAAGGCCAAGTAACATATGAAGGAATACTGATTAGAATTATACCAGACTTTTCACCAGACACCATGAAAGCTAGAAGATCCTGGGCAGATCTCATACAGACTCTAAGAGAACACAAATGACAGCCAAGATTACTATACCCAGCAAAACTCTCAATCACCATAGATGGAGAAACCAAGATATTCCATGATAAAACCAAATTTACAGAACATCTTTCCACAAACCCAGCCCTACAAAGGATAAGAGGTAGAAAGCACCAAAATAAGGAGGGAAACTACACCCTGGAAAAAGCAAGGTAGTACACTTCTTTCATCAAGTCCAAAATAAGATAACCACTCAAATACAAAATAACTTCAAAAATAACATGAAGTAATAATCACTACTCTTTAATGTCTTTTAACATCAATGGACTCAATTCACCAATGAAAAGACATAGACTAACATACTGGATACATAAACATGACCCTACATTTTCATGCTTAAAAGAAACACACATCAGGGTCAAAGACAAACACTACCTCAGAGGAAAAACTAGAAAACAATTTTACAAGCAAATGGTCTTAGGAAACAAGGCGGAGTAGCCATCCTAATATCAGATAAAATTGACTTTCAACCTTAAGTCATCAAAATAGACACAGAAGGACATTTTTTACTGGTCAAAGGAAAAATCCACCAAGAAGAGCTCTCCATTCTGAACATCTATGCTCCAAATGCAAGGGTACCCTCATTTGTAGAAGAAACTACTAAAGCTCAAGGCAAACATTGCACCTAACACAATAATTGTGGGTGACTTCAACACTCTATTCTCCTCAATGGACAAATCAGGAAAACAAAAACTAAACAGGGACACAGTGAAACTAATTGAAGCATTGGACCTATTGGAATTAACATATATATGTATGTGTGTGTGTGTGTGTGTGTGTGTGTGTGTGTGTGTGTGTATGCTGAGAAAAAGGCATATATATATATGTATATATACACATATATATATATATATATATGTGTATATATACATATATATATATATATGCCTTTTTCTCTGCACCTCCTGGTACATTCTCCAAAATCGTTCATATAATTGGTCACAAGACAGACCTCAACAAATATAAGATCAAAATAATCTCATGCCTCCTATCAGATCATTATGGAATAATAGTGGTCTTCAATAGCAAAAAAATAAATAAATAAAATAAATAAAATAAAAACAGAAAGCCCACATATACATGGAGACTGAACAATACTCTACTCAATGATATCTTGGCCATAGAAGTAATAAAAAAAAGAAATCAAAGGCTTTTTATAATTTAATGAAAATGAAGGCACAACATACCCAAATTTATGGGACACAATTAAAGCTGTGCTAAGAGGAAAACTCATAGCCCTGAGTGCCTCCAAAAAGAAACTGAAAAGAGCATACACTAGCAGCTTAATGACACAATTTAAAGCCCTGGAGCAAAAAGAAGCTAATTCACTCAGGAGGAGTAGAAGACAGGAAATCCTCAAACTCAGGGCTAAAATCAATCAATTAGAAACAAAGAGAATCATACAAAGAATCTACAAAACAAGGAGCTGGTTCTTTGAGAAAATCAACAAGATAGATTAACGCTTAACCAGACTAAGCAAAGGACACAGAGACAGTATCAAAATTAACAAAATTAGAAATGAAAAAGGAGATACAACAACAGAAATGGAGGAAATTTAAAAAATCATCACATCCTACTACAAAAATCTATACTCAACACAACTGGAAAATATGGAGGAAATGGGCAATTTCCTAGACAGATACCAAATACTAAACTTAAATTAGGATCAAATAGATCAACTAAACAGTCCCATAACCCCTAAAGAAATAGAAGCGGTCATAGAAAGTCTTACACCCAAAAACAGCACAGGACCAAATGGTTTTAGTGCAGAATTCTATCAGACCTTCAAAGAAGACCTAACACCAATATTCAAATTATTCCACAAAATAGAAAGAGAAGAACACTACCCAACTTCTTCTAGGAATCCCCAATTACACTGATACCAAAACCACACAAACAGCCAACAAAGAAGGAGAACTATAGGCCAATATCCCTTATGAATATCGACAAAAAATACTCAATAAAATCCTTGACAATTGAATCCAAGAGCACATCAAAATGATTATTCACCATGATCAAGTAGGCTTCATACCAGGTATGCAGGGATGGTTCATTATACGGAAATCCATCAATGTGATACACTACATAAACAAACTTAAAGGAAAAAATATGGTTATTTCATTAGATGCTAAAAAAGCACTTGAAAAAATTCAGCATCATTTCATGCTAATATTCTTGGAAAGAACAGGAATTCAAGGCCCATAACTAAACCTAGTAAAAGCAAGATACAGCAAACCAGTAGAAAACATCAAATTAAATGGTGAGAAACTTGAAATCTCACTAAAATCAGGGACTAGACAAGACTGCACCCTCTCTCCATATCACTTCAATATAGTGCTTAAAGTTCTATCTAGAACAATTATACAACATAAGCAGGTCAAAGGGATACAAATTGGGAAGGAACAAGTCAAACTATCACTATTTGCAGATGATATCATTGTATACTTAAGTGCCCCCAGAAAACTCTACCAGAGAACTCCTATAGCTGATAACTTCAGCAGAGTGGCTGGTTATAAAATAAACTCAAGCAAATCAGTAGCCTTCCTATATTCAAATGATAAGCAGGCTGAGAAAAAAATTAGGGAAATGATACCCTTCACAATAGCCACAAACAATATAAATTATCTTGGTGTGACTCTAACCAAACAAGTAAAAGATCTGTATGACAAGAACTTCAGGTCTCTGAAGAAAGAAATTGAAGAAGACCTGAGAAAATGGAAAAATCCTCCATGCTCATGGATTGGCAGGATTAATATAATAAAAATTGCCATCTTACCAAAAGCAATCTACATCTTACCAAAATTCAATGCAATCCCCACCAAAATCCCAACTCGATTCTTTATAGAGTTAGAAAGAGCAATTATCAAATTCATCAAGAATAACAAAAAACCCAGGATAGCTAAAGCTATTCTCTATAGTAAAGGAACTTTTAGGGGAATCAGTATCCAGGACCTCAAGCAGGACTACAGAGTAATAGTGTTAAAAACTGCTTGGAATTGCTACAATGACAGACAGATAGATCAATGGAATAGGATTGAAGACCAAAAACTCTACCCACATACCTATGGCCACTTGATCTTTGACAAAGGAGCTGAAACCATCCAGTGGAAAAACGATAGCCTTTTCAACAAATAGTGGTTGCTCAACTGGAGGTCAGCTTGCAGAAGAATGTGCATTGATCCATTTTTATCTCCTTGTACTAAGCTCAACTCCAAGTGGTTCAAGGACCTCCACATAAAACCAGACACACTGAACCTAATGGAAAAGAAACTGGGGAAGGCCGCTGAGGGCATGGACATAGGGGAAAATTTCCCTAATTGAACACCAATAGCTCATGCTCTAAGGTCAAGAATTGACAAATGGGTCCTCAGAAAATTATAAAGTTTCTGTAAGACAAAGGACACTCTCAAGTGGACAAAACGGCAACCAAAAAATTGGGAAAGGATCTTTACTAACCCTATATCTGACAGAGGACTAATATCCAATATATTCAAAGAACTCAAGAAGTTAGACTCCAGAGAGCCAAACAACCCTATTAAAAATGGGGTACAGAGCTAAACAAAGAATTTTCTCCTGAAGAACTTTGAATGGCTGAGAAGCATCTTAAGAAATGTTCAACATCATCAGTCATTATGGAAGTGCAAATCAAAACAACCCTGAGATTCCACCTCACACTAGTCAGAATGGCTAATAAAAACTCAGAAGAAATAAGGTGCTGGCAAGGATGTGGAGAAAGAGGAACACTCCTCCACTGATGGTAGGATTGCAAGATGGTACAACCACTATGGAAATCAGTCTGGTGGTTCCTCAGAAACCTGGGCATAACCCTTCTAAAGGACCCTGCTATACCACTCCTGGGCATATACCCAGAGGATTCCCCAGCATGTAATAAGGATACATGTTCCACTACATTTATAGCAGCCCCATTTGGAATAGCCAGAAGCTGAAAAGAACCCAGATGTCCCTCAATGGAGGAATGGATACAAAAAATATGGCATATATACACAATGGAGTACTATTCCGCCATTAGAAACAATGAGTTCATGAACTTCTTGACAAATGGATAGAGCTGGAGAAAATCATCCTACGTTAGGTAACCCAATCTCAAAAGAACACTCATGGTATGCATTCACTGATCAGCGGATATTTGCCTAGAAGACTAAAATATCTAAGACAGAATCCACATACCAAATGATATCCAAGAAGGAAGGAAGGAGTGGCCCCTGATTCTGGAAAGGCTTAGTGCAGCAGTGTAGGGAAATACCAGAACATGGAAGAGGGAATGGGTGGATAGGGGAACAGGTGGAGGGAAGAGGGCTTATGGGACTTTCGGGGAGGGAGGAGCCAGGAAAGGGGGAAATCTTATGAAATGTAAATAAAAAATACATTGAATAAAAAATAGATTGTTAAAAAAATAAAAAATAGAAGATTCTATGCAACTCTGTTCACAAGGATATATATTTATGTGGATATATTTATATATAAAGAATGTCAGTTATTGTATATGTACATATGTATTCATTCCATTTCAAAATTTTTTTGTTCAAAATTTTTAGTATTGTGTTTATTTAGAAAGATTTTTCCATGTACTGAATATTAGTTTTAGAGCAGTAGATGAACAATGTAAAGGAACAGTTTGTATTAGTTTTCTGAGGTAGGGCTATATTCATAGAACATATGTTCAACATTGAATATATCTACATTTTGCAAAAAGGTTCACATATTAGCATGCAAAATACTTTGATGTTAGAAGGTATACTAAATGTTTTTTTCTTATCTTTTTATTACTTTGAAGGGATGGGTCCCTTTATGTTTCACATTGTACAACTATGCAGGTGAGAGTTTATCAACAGATTTACATTTGGAGTGGCTGGGGAGTTTGTGAAGGAACTGTCCTCATTCCTGTTTTCTGGTTAAAAATATACTCAGAAAGCTCCTGAAAAACCTCAAAATATTGATTTTATTTTACTATATTCTTTAGTGTTTTGTGGGTTTAGACATCTAAATGAAAGTTTTCAAAAGCTGGGATTTTAAAGAAGTTTCCACATAGTATGTACTAACAATTGTGGTTGAGAAGATCATCCAGTTAAGAAGACACTGTTTGTCTCCAGGAGCATGTGTTTTCTCTCATAATTCCATAAGGGATACAAACGGCAGTGGCAGCTCCCAGAAGTTCCAGCAAACTAGGAGTAAAATGCATGTCTAGTATCTCATAAATAATGTGTTTATGTGTTGGTAATACAGGTGTATAGACATGCATGCCTTAATAATATGGGAAACAAACATTTGCTTTCCAGACAAAATCATTCCAGTAAGCAATATGTCTGTTTTATAATCTACTCTTTTAATGGCAATAGTAAAACCAAAGAGATATGTTAAAAATGAATCAAGATTATACTATACCTATAACAAAATGATAGATTGAAACATAGAAGAATCATTTGTTCTTTGTTAAAAATATTTCTCTGCTTTAAGAAGACATATGATTCCTTTCTGTGTTGTACTAAAATTTCTCATTTCTCTTACCTTGTGTCAGATATTCTCTTGTAAATCTCATACAATTACTTTCACCCTGTGTTGCTCTCTGTAAGAGTTACTCTCTGTGTATGACTATCTCAGTAGATTGTACATCCCAGTGAAAATAAATGACACCAGAAATATGGTAGCAAGCAGAAGGCCTTGGGAGGAACTGAAGAAGGAGGGATGTAGGTACAGTGACCATGTATGAAGTCGACAAGCATTGCAATGGTTAAATAGCAGACTTGGAATGCAGGATTAGAGAACTAGAGTAAAGCTGATATTTAGAAAAGAGGTTTGTTTAGGTGGTATAGAAGCAAAAAGTGTTTCTTCTATCTTTTTTCTAAAAATAATACTAGCTCTTAGGTGCTTCCACAGACACTCATACTACAGGAAAATTCTCTCAGCACTTAGAGCTCAGATTTTATCACTGATACTACTGTGGCTGCTGTCCTGCCATCACTGGGTGATAGAGATTTTCTTCTGCAGCCTATATAGGTCTTTATTCTTGCATTACCCAGGCATTACTGTGGCACTATGCTGAGGAGGAAGGAGTCCTGTGGTTTTATCTTTAGTAAGAGCTCTGCTACTAAAATAAAATTATCTCTCAATCACAAATCTCCAGCCCAACTTGAAACTTGGACAAAAAAATATCTGTGTATTCACACGCTTCCTGTTTCAAGCTGATAAGCACCAAATGGAGGGATTAATTTCTGAAGAAACAGCATGTAAACACTGTAAATCAGATGCAGTAACTGCAAAATCCTTGACATTTTGCCTGCCTTCACTGCACTTTCCTGAGGAAGACACATTGTAATTTTAATTTCAAATTCAGATATTAGTCTGGATTTTAATGGCATCTTGTTTCCCAAATAGAATTTTCCCATTCAGGGCTATCTATGCATAGTTCCAGAAAGCATCTTTGGTGTACAGTAAAGCCAATGAACACTGTGATCTGCTCTCAGTCATCTCCTGCCTCACACAGTGGGGAAACCAGAAATAATGTATGTAATCCTTCTGACCCTGTTATGTTTGCTAATATCTGTTGAATGAAATATTTTAAAACATTGAACTGGCATGTTCTGGTACTTGTGCCTCTAACTCTCTGACCTGGAGGCAAGTCCTGCCAGGCCCTGGAGATTCAGGGAGATTCCCTGGCCCGGAGCACCTGAAATGACTCCACCCAGCTTGCTAGGTTCTCAATGGTAGGTCACTACCATGCCAACCCCATGCTTCAAATTCCCCTATGGCCTTTGTGGTGCACTTCTGGCAAACCTACACGTTGGCACCTTACTTTTCTATCTCTTGAATCCAGGTGAGCCGCTAGATGAAGGAAAACACAACAAAAACTTAGTTCAGAAACAATGGTAACTCAATTTCTCAGAGCAACAACTAAAACCTATTCTTGCAAGCATTATTAAAATCTGATCCCTCTGGATCTCTTGCGGATTTGCCATGATACTAGGAAACTCTAGCAGCTACATCTTACCCCTCTGCTGCCCTGGATCCAAAAGAAAGTCACTCTCCCCTGCTTCCTCTCTTCCTCCATCCAATCTGGAATTCCTGCCTGCTCTCCCAGTAATTGGCTCCTTTATTCATTGTGGAACTGGCTCAAAAGAATAGCGCCAGGCCCATCCACAACAGACATCTTGTTGATCTGAGTTTCAGGGAATATCGGACCTTCCTTCCTTCCTTCCTTCCTTCCTTTCTCTTTCTTCCTTTCTTTTTCTTTCTTCCTTTCTTCCTTTCTTTCTTTTCTTTCTTTCCTTTCCTCCTTCCTTCCTTCCTTCCTTCCTTCCTTCCTTCTCTTTCTTTCTTTCTTTCTTTCTTTCTTCCTTCCTTCCTTCCTTCCTTCCTTTCTTTCTTTCTTTCTTCCTTTCTTTTTTCTTTCTCTTAATCAGCATCCACACCTATATAGTTTTCAGTAAGAAACAGATAATTTATTTTCTATTTGTTAGAAAATTACTAACAAAGGAGGACTTCAAGATTCAACCTTACAAGGTTGTCCATTCAAAGTGGAAATTGGTGATTGATGACAATGTGTATTTTTGAAATCAAGCAGTGCCATTTATATAAATAAAAATACATACTAAAAACACTTTTTTGTTTTACTATTTTTAAGCATTATTATAATTCCTTAATCATCCTTTAGAGTCCAGCTGCTACCTCTTCCAGGTCTGTCCTCTGACTTTTCCCATTCCCATACCTCCTTACCTTTCTCCAAGAGGATGTCCCCACCACTCTCACACCCACTTCATGAGATCTCCCCAAACCCTAAGGCCTCATGATGCTCAAGGTTTAGGTACACTTCTTCCACTGAGGCTAGACTAGGAAGTCTTCTGCTAAATATATATTGGGGGCCTCATTTCAGCTAGATGGTGTCTGGTTGTTCTCTGAGATTCTGAGAGATCTTGGGGGGGTGGTCTCTCAGAAGACTAAAAGAGATCTTAGTTGAGATATATGGTCTTCCTATGTGGTTGCCCTTGGCCTCAGCTTCGTCCACTCTTACCTAATTCATACACAGAAACCTTGCTTCTGTCCATTGGTTGGGAGTAAGTATCTTCATATGACTCTGTCAGGTGCTTGTTGGGTCTTTTGGATGGCAGTCATGATAGACCCCTTTTTCTGAGCACATCATAGCCTCAGTAATAGTGTCAGACCTTGGGGCCTCCCCTTGAGCTGAATCTCAGTCTGAATGTGTCACTGAACCTTCTCTCCCTCATGGGATGGCAACCCCATCACTCCACTTGAGGAAGAGTCCACAAGCTCCCTATCACCACTATTAGGTCTTTCATATAAGGTCTCTCCCTTTGAGTTCTGAGAATCTTTTACTCTCAGGTCTTTGGTACATTCTAGAGGTACCCCTCCACACCTTCCAAATTTCACCTCCCAAGGTTGCCTGTTTCCAGTAGTTTTGCTGGCCCTTGGTGCTTCAGTTCTGTCCCCTTCAATACCTTATCATGTTGCCCCTTTCCTCTCCCCATCCCCTCTCCCACCTAGGTCCCTTCCTCCTGCTAGTCCCCATGATTCCTAGTATTTTTAATCATAATATCTTTCAACAGATATTGACATTCCACATGACTATTGACTTCCAGATAAGAATCCCAATAGAGCCACATAAAACTCAGTGTTAAATCATATTCTAGTACTCTCAAATAAGATGTCCAACAAACACACAAGTCAAGAGGTTAAAAATGTGTGTACATCGGGGTCTTCCGTATATATGTTTTTTTATCCTGATTGAAAGCAATATCTTATGTCTTCTTACTAGAAGCTTTCAATAATATATTCTCATAGTAGTTACCCATACCTAGTGCTTATAATTGTAAAATTTAAATTGGTAGTATTTTATTGATACTATGGACACTATCCATAGGTCAACAGTTTGATAATGAGAGTGTATTATTACAATCTCTCAACTCAACTTTCAGCACTTATCTCTAGGTAAGGAGTTCTCAACAGTCCTAATACGGTGACTCTTTAATGCAGTTATCCATGTAGTGATAACTGTCAACCATAAAATTAATTCATTGATACTTCATAACAGTAATTTTGATACTATTCTTGATCATAGTAAAAATACTTGTGTTTTCAGATGACCCCTGTAAAAGGGTCATTCAAAATCAAAAGCAGTTGCAACCAAATGTTGAGAACCACTACTCATACTATTTTTCATGTAACGTCGTGAATGAAGAATAAGAAATACTTCTTAATACAGAATAGTTAGCCAGAAATTGTTAATCATATATAATGTAGCATAACGAGGAGTTTGCTAGTTTGAAAATTTCAGGAATAAATAGGGTAAAATATAAAGAAAGGTAGTTTAAATATTTTTATTATGTATTAGTAGTTTTCAGTCAGGACACAGTCTTGAAAATGGAGTCATGTGAGAAATCTCTAAGAAAATAAGAAAATAATCTTCTGACATCAGTTTCTTCAAATCAGAATTGTTCTTGGAATATGTTTTCATACATCTCTTAGGTGTAGTAGAAAGAAGTGAATTGTTTTAGTTTCTGTTGTTCATGTGCCATTATGAAAAAAATTCTCTTTTTGCCTCATAAAATAGAGGCTTCTCCATAAGATTAAACCTGTTCCTCATGTGATTCTTCTTAACTCCCAGTGAATAAAGTACTTGATGCTGTGAATAAAATCAGTTATTGCATAAGATTTTAGTCCACCTCATTTTTTAGGCTCTCCTCTCCCAGGCTCACTCCATCAACTAAAACAGTATATAGTTGTCGTAACTTTGAAATAATAGTTTAATTACACTGTTTCTTCCTTCTAAACTGTCTCATATATCCCTCCTCAGTCTTTCAGTCTCCTCCAAATTCAGGGTTCCTTTTTAAAAATCAGTGAGTTGTTGCATATATATATATATATATATATATATATATATATGTGTGTGTGTGTGTGTGTGTGTGTGTGTGTACATATGTATATACATATGCATATACATACATATATATATATATATATATATATATATTATGCAATATAATTCCTAAATATAAACTGTTAAGTTTATATAATGACACATGTATTTACATTTCCAGGGCTGGCCATTTGGAATTGAACAACCAGTTGCTGTGATCTTCCCTGGGGAATGCCACATGTCTTGCTCCCTGCTTTCTCCATGTGCTTATAGTTGTTTGCATAGGATTGAGTCCTGCTGAGCTTTTCTTGCGCAGTTTGGCATGCCCATGGATGTCATGATTGTTAAGCTTACATTTGTATGGCAATGTGGGTGAGACGTTACAGGTAAAGCTTCTGATAGTACAAGAAGACACAATCTCAAAATGAATTTCCTGATACTGTAGAATTTACATTTTTATTCCCCATATTCTGAATTGTTCCTACATCTGACTTAGGTATGGGAATATTTTTGTAAATAAATGCCATGAAATTGTTTTTGTAAGAAGTCAAGTTCAGTGAAGTCTTGTTTAAATAAAAAAAATGATCATTTTCTTTAGAAGGAGACTTCACAAATTTCTTTAAGAGATGTGATTTCAGCATCCAAGAAATACCTTTCAATTGATAAACTAATTTCTCAGTGCTGATGGATCCCTATACAAAATAGTTCTTGCATGTTGATCTTAGAAGCATTGCAGAAGCAGAGGCAGAAAGACTCTAAGAGAGATGTAAAGCACTTTACTCCTTATTTGTCCCCTCTGCACGCACTCAATATCACAAATATGACTGCCCAAACATAAGGTTAACATGGACAATAGACAAGCCAATATGGGTGGGGGATAGCCAAAGAGGCTTTAAACCTACACAATAAAAATAAATAAGAAATGCTGAGAGTGATGGAATAATTTGCTCCAGGATAGAGAATAGCAACTAATTAATACCAAGATATCATCCCTGAAAACACGCATACAAGTAGCAACATACAAAATACAGATTGATCAGAGTATATTTGTATATTCATGAAAAATACCCACCCACACCCATATATATATATATATATATATATATACACACACACTCACACACATATATGCATATGTTCATATATGTATATATGTGTACATGTATATTGCATATATATGCATGTGTTCATATATATGTAAATGTATGTGTACATATATACATACACAAATACATGCACACATATGCACAAATATATATGCACACACATATATGAACACACAGCTATATATGTGCATGTATGTGTATGTATGCATATATAATATTCATATATATACATGTATGTGTGTGTCCATATATTATATATGTGGGTGTGTATTCCTGAATATACAAATATACCCTGTTCAATCTGTGGATCTGTGTATTGTTACTTGTATCCATGTTTTCAGGGCTGTTCATTTGGTATTCTATAATGAATTGGTGGTATTCTCTTCCCTGGGAAAGATTATTTTCCTCCACTCTCAGCATTTCTTAATATATAAACACAAAACAAATTATGTAAAATAGGCCATTACATTGAAACAGAGAAAGAAGCAAGGAGATTTTTATGGGATGGTTTGAAACAAAGAAATGTAAGGAGAATAGTTCCATATTTTTTGAATATATTCTTCATTTACCTTTCAAATGTCATACCCTTTTCCTGTTTCCCCCTCCCTGAAAACTCCATACCCATCCTCCTATCCCTTGCATCCAAGAAGATGCCCATCTGCCCAACCCACTCCTACCTACCCTGCCCCCTCAATTTCCTCAGTCTGGGGCAACTATCGAGCTTTCATAGGACCAAGAACCTCTTCTCTCACTGATGTCCAACAAAGAATTCCTCTGCCACAAATGAAGCTGGAATCATATGTACCACTTGGCTGAAGGCTTAGTCCCTGGAAGCCCTGGAGGGTCTGGTTGGCCAACATCATAATCATTCTTCCCATGGGACTGCAAACCCATTCAGCTTCTCCAGTATTCCCTCCAACTCCTCCATTGGAGACCGCATGCTCAGTCCAAGGATCAGCTGCTAAGATCTGTCTATGTATATTCAAGGCTCTGGCATGGCTCCTCAGGAGATAGCCATAAGAGGCTCCTTTCAGCAAGCAGTTTTGTTATCCATAATAATGTCGGTGTTTGGTCACTGTTTATAGACTGAATTCCAAGGTAAGACAGTCTCTGGGTAACCTTTCCTTCAGTCTCTGCCCTACACTTTGTCTCCATAATTGCTCCTGTGAGTATTTTGTTCCCTTTCTCAGAAAAACTAAAGCCTCAACACTTTGGTCTTCTTTCTTCTTGAGCTTCATGTTGTCTGTGAGTTGTATCTTGTTTATTTTGAGCTTTTAGGCTAATAGCCACTTATCAGTGAGTGCATATCATGTGTGTTGTTTTGTGAATGTGTTACCTCACACAGGATGACACATTCTAGTTCCATTCATTTGCATAAGAATTTCATGAATTTATTGTTTTTAATAACTGAGTAGTACTCAATTGTGTAAATATACCACACTTTCTGTAACAACTCAAAGAAATCTCATGATCATTTCATTAGATGCTGAAAAAGCACTTGACAAAATTCAGCAGCTCTCCATGTTAAAAGTCTTGAATAGATAAGGAATTCAAGCCTATACCTAAACATAGTGAAAGCAACATAGAGCAAACCAGCAGCCAACATCAAATTAAATGAAGACATTTTTGAAGCAATCCCACTAAAAATGAGGACCAGACAAAGATGCCCACTGTCTCTCTATCTATTCAATATAGTGCTTGAAGTACTTGAAGTGCTAGTCAGAGCAATTACACAATAAAAGGATGTGAAACGTATACAAATTGGAAAAGAAGTCAAAATATCACTGTGTGCAGATGATAAGATTGTATATTTAAGTGACCCCAAGAATTCCACCAGAGAACTCCTAAAGCTGATAAACGACTTCAGCAAAGTGGCTAGATAAAAAATTAAACAAATAAGTAGCCTTCCTCTACTCAAAGGATAAACAAGCTGAGAAAGAAATTATGGGAATGACCCCTTCACAATAGTCACAAATAATATTAAATACCTTAGGGCGACTCTAACCAAGCAAGTCCTATATGACAAGAATTTCAGGCCTCCGAAGAAAGAAATCAAAGAAGATCTTAGAAGATGGAAATATCTCCTCTGCTCATTGATTGGCAGGATTGATATAGTAAACATGGCCATTTTGCTGAAAGCAATCTACTGATTCAATGCAATTCCCACCAAAATTCCAAATCCATTTTTCATAGAGCTAGAAAGAGGAAAATGCAAATTCATTTGGAATAACAAAAAGCCCAAGGTAGCAAAAACTATTCTCAACAGGAGCAGCAGCAGCAGCAGCAACAACAACAACAACAACACTTCTGGGGGAATCACCATGCCTGACCTCAAGCTCTTCTACAGAGCAATCATGATAAAAACTGGATGGTATTGGTACAGAGACAGGCAGGAAGATCAATGGCATAGAACTGAAAATCCAGAAATGACTCAACACACCTATGGTCCCTTGATATTTGACAAAGGTGCTAAAAACATCCAGTAGAAAAAAAAGAAAGCATTTTTAGCAAATATTGCTGGATCAACTGGAGGTCAGCATGTGGAAAAATGCAAATTGATCCATTCTTATCTCCTTGAACAAAGCTCAAGTCCAAGTGGCTCAAGGACCTCCACATAAAACCATATTCACTGTAGCTTATGTAAGAGAAAGTGGGGAAGAGCTTTGAACACATTGGCACAGAGGAAAATTTCCTGAAAGAACACCAATGGCCTATGATCTAAAAACAAGAATTGACAAATTGGAACTCATAACACTACAAAGCTTCTATAAGTCTAAGGACACTGTCAATAGGACAAAATTCAACCAAGAGTTTGCAAAAAGATCTTTGCCAATCCTATATCTGATATAGGGCTCAAATTCAATATATACAAAGAACTCAAGAAGTTAGACTCCAGATAGTCAAATAATAGTATTAAAAATGGGGTACAGAGCTAAACAGAGAATTCTCAACTGAGGAAACTTGAATGGCTGTGAAGCAACTAAAGAAATGTTCAGCATCCTTAGTTATTAGGGAAATGCAAATCAAACAACCCTGAGATTCTACCTCACACCAGTCAGAATGGTTAAGATGAAAAACTCAGGGGACAGCAGATGCTGGTGAGGATATAGAGAAAGAGGAACACTCCTCCATTGCTTGTGAAATTGCAAGCTGTTACAACCACTATAGAAATCAGTTTGGCTTAATTTCTATATTGATGAATTCAATAATTACTAAGCACTTTGTTAAAATACTAATTATTTCTTGTGTATATAGAGATGAAAATAATTTTGAGAAAATCAGCACCCAGTAGACAAAACTACACTTACAACAATAAATTGCACTTATAGCTATGAAACATATTACAGTCTTCCAAGACATTAAGATGGTACCATCTTATCTCGTGAATTATAGAAATTTCTGTATAATTAATAGAAACTTGACATTATCCTTCAACATTATAATTTTACAGAAACATCTGAATTATAAGATTAGTATATACAAGTGTTTGATATACCATCTCATTTCTAAGATATAACTGACATGCCAAATCTATAAGAACTCAAAAGATGTTTATAGTTAACAGATCAATAACCCAACACAGAAGAAAATGGGACATTCTGCCCTGCAGTTAAAGGATAGGTTACAGTTTGAAACTGATATACTTAGTCTCAGCTCCATTTTTGGGATTATGGATGGAAAGCTTTTTTTTTTAATGCTACAGCAACCAATAGAAAATGGTGAATGAGATTTTAAAAAAGAAAATATTGCAAAGCAATAAAAAATGCAGTATGATGGATCACTAGTATGTAATGTAAGGAACTCAACATTCAAAAATATACTCTTCTGAGACCTGACCTAATTTTTCAAAATAATTTTGTATGTGAGGCAATTTCAGCTGGCAAAAGCAGAATATTTGGAACATTTTATATATCTGCTATATATAAAAAAGGCTAGTACACAAATGCTAGAATCATTAGACTAGAGTTATAAGAAGGTCAGAAAGGCCTGAGAGGCTTTGATTTGACTTTGAGAACCACTTGGTGTTAACAATTATAAGTTTTTAACTTGATTATGGCTTTTTCATTAGAGAATTTGTAAAATAGATGAATTGGAGAAATAATTCAAGGGTATTTGAAAACACTCTAAATCACTGACAACATGGTACATTCTAACACTCAGTCAGATTTTACTTAATAATCTCAAAAAAGAGAAATTTTTATCAAGGAGCTGATGCATTTGAACATGAATTGTAATAACCAACATTGACTCTCCTGTTGACCAGATTATTGTTTGCAGGATTTTTTGCTTACTTACAGTACAGAATCAGGTGAAATTGTAGATTTACAAATAGAACAAAAGTGGGGCAACTGTGATAGCCCATCATTTAAATTGTGTGTTCATATTTTGTCATGCTGGTAACAGGTTAAGAGGATGAAGGCATTAAGCATACAGTGTTGGTCAGCTGCTTTCAGTTCTCTGAACACACAGAGTGGTGAAAGGTAATAACCAATAGAAATTTCCTAAAACTTTCATATGTGCAACATAGTACATTATTTCATGTATCCACATCTATGCACAGACACACACTCACACACAGAGTGAAAGAAATAATTTAAATCAATAAAAACGACTGAGTCATCTTGTACAGATTAGAAAGTATGTGTTCTCTGCTTTGGAAAAGGATGTGGCACAACCATCTATGCGGAATAATTTATTCTGGGATCCTAGTGTGTCCTTCAACAGAGGGGTGCCAGTTAACATTAATGTGAGGAAAAGTTCTTTTAAGCAAAAAAGGAAAATATTAGGAGATTTGTTTTCTAATAAGACAAGAAATGAATTTAATATTGACCAAGAGCTTTGAAGTATTATACCCTCTTAACTTTGTAACATTATACATTCTTCCCTACAAACAACCTTTGTGATATGATTAAAATATGTTTAAGATATTTTATGGCTTGGAAAACAAGCTTTGCTTTTTTTTTTAAATACATTTTTAAATTCTCAGCTCAAAATATGTTGTAATCATTGTGAAAAAAAGTTTTATAACCTTAAGTTCAAAACAGATTTTTTTTATTCTCACTGAATATGACTAAAGACTGCTTCTCCAATAAAATATTGTGTAAAGTCCAATGTTGTCACTTTGATGCATTCATTCTCTTTTAGACAATGATGGGATAGGAAACCAGGGGAACACTTATATACCAGAGATACATGGAGAGAGACAAACTGTCCATACTACAAAAATTGAAGAGATATCCTAAAGCTTTATTTCTCTATTTCAGCAAATTTTGTTCTTTAGAATAAGATATATTATATCATAGAATGTTCTATGTTAGAATATGGACAAAGTAGAAGAGCAAAGAGAAGATCACCAGCTTTGCCCTTAAATTTTCTGTGGCCTATGTTTACAGACAGGAGTAAGTTTCCTTCTAAGAGGGTCAAACCAGCAGCTGACTCAGACAAATACAGACATCCACAATCATACAGTGAATGGAACTTTAGGACTTTTATGAAAGGATAGGAGGAAGTATTTTTGGACTGAAGGAGATAGCAACTGCATAGGAAGACCAGCAGAGTCAACTAACCTAGGCCTTTGGGGTACAGAAAGACTGATTCACCAAGTAAGAACAAACATGGGCAGTACCTAGGCCTCCCTGTACACATGTAGCTAATATACAGTTGGTCTTCATATGGGTCCTCAACAAAGGGAACGGGAACTATCTGTAAACCTGTTGCCTGTATTAGGATATGTTCTTCCAGCTGAGCTGCATTGCCTGGTCTGAATGGGAGAGAAAGCACCTAGTCTTGCAAAGAGTTGAAGGGTATGCTGGAAATTAGAGATACTGAGGGAAGGCACCCACTCAGAGGAAAAGGGAAAGGAAATGGAGGAAGGATCTTGGTAAGGGGTGACCAAAATGCTGGCAGTGAGCAGTGTTTAAAGTGAATAAACAAATAAAACATAATGAAAAAAATTATATATTTATATAAATACAATGTGGTGTCACACAATGAGACGCTCCAATACCCTTTGTTCTCTCATGGGGTCTATGGTTAATGGAATTATCTAGAGATGTACATCAAGATTCCCAGATTCTAGCCTTGTTACATCACAGTTCTCTCACATCCGAGCCCCTAAAGCTCTCATTTAAACTCATGGCCTTGGGTTTGGGGTCCAAATAAACAAAGGACCCCAACATCAGATTGTATTGTATGATAAGTCTATTTCATCAAGGAATCTCAGGTCACAGTGCAGTGAGGTATTAATGCAGACATTTCCAGTGCTGTTTTTCTCTGGTAAATATCCACCGGAATGTCACTTCAAAAGAGAACAACAACAAAAACAACAACTTCAACAACAAAATAAGATTACCATTCAAACAGGAAAATGAGGCTATCTGAGATGGTGCTATTGGTAAAATGTCTGCTATTTATTGCCATTGATAAGGCAATCCTATGCTACATATGCAGCTGGAGCCAGGGGTTCCACCACATGTACTCTTTGGTTTGTGGTTTACTTAGACCTCTGGGAGCTCTGGGTGGTAAGTCTAGTTGGTTGATATTGTGGTTCTTCCTATGGGGTTGCAAACCCCTGCAGGTCCTTCAGTCCTTCCACTAACTCCTCCACTGGAGTCCCAGTGATCAGTAGAATGGCTAGCAGTGAGCAACCTCATCTGTTTTGGTCAGGCTCTGGCTTTGTCTCTCAGGTAACAGCCATACCAGGCTCCTGTCAACATGTGCTTATTGGCAATAGAAATAGTGTTGGGGTTTGGTATCTGCAGATGGGATGGGTCCCTAGGTGGGAGAGTCTCTGGATGGATGTTCCTTCAGTCTCTGCTTCACTCTCTGTCCCTGAATAACCTTTAGACAGGAACAATTCTGTGCTAATATTATTGAGATTGATGGGTGTCCCCATCCTTCAATAGGGTCCATACATAAGCTCTGGATATTGTCTCTAAAGGTTCTCTCTCCATTGTGTTGGGTATTTTAGCTAATCGCATCCCCATTGGGTCCTGGGAACCTCTTGCTTTTCTAGCATCTGGGACTTTCTAGTGGCTATCCCCAGTTCCCTATCTTTCACTTTTACATACTTCCTTAGAATTTCCTGACACTCAGTACTTCTCTCCAGTCTCCTCCTATACCTGATCCTGCCCCCCCCTTTTCCCCATTCCCTCTCCTCTACCTCTCATGAATATTTTGTTCCAACTTCTAAGTAGGACTAAAGCATCCGCACTTTGGTCTTCCTTCTTCTTGGACTTCATATGATCTGTGGCTTGTTTCATTGGTATTTCAAACATTTTTGTTAATATCCCCTAATCAGTGAGTATATACCATCTGTGTTCTTTTGTGACGGGGTTACCTTACTCCACATAAAAGCAGATACACTGAATCTAAGAGAAGATAAAATTGGAAAGAGTCATGAAAACATTCACACAAGGGAAAATTTCCTGAACAGACTACTGATAGCTCAGGCTCTAAGATCAACTATAGACAAATGTGATCTCAAAAATTGAAAAGTTTCTAAAATGTAGAGGATACTGTAACAGGACAAAAATTTAGCCTACAGACTGGGGAAAGATCTTTACTGACCCTATATCAGATAGAAAGTTGATATCCAACATGTACAAGGAACACAAGATGTAGGACTCCAGAGAACCAAATGACCCTATTAAAAATGGGGTATAGAGATAAACAAAGAATTCTCAACTGAAGAATCTTGAATGAACCTAAAGAAATGTTCAACATCCTTAGTCATCAGGGAAATGCAAGTCAAAATGACCCTGAGATTCTTCCTCTTATCAGTCAGAATGGCTAAGATCAAAAACAGCAGATACTGGCAATAATGTGGAGAAAGAGGAATACTCCTTCATTACTGGTGGGATTGAAAGCTATCATAACCACTCTGGAAATTAGTATGGTAGTTTTTCTGAAAATTGGACATAGTACTACCTGAGGACCCAGTTATACCTCTCCTTGGTCATGTACCCAAAAGATGCTCCAACATATAAGAAGGACACATGCTCTACTATGTTCATAGCAGACTGAATGATAATAGCCAGTAGCTGGAAAGAACCCAGATGTCCCTCAAAAGAGGAATGGATACAGAAAATGTGGTATATTTACACAATGGAGTACTCTTCAGCTATTAAAAACAATGACTTCATGTGGGACCTTTGGTGGGTGGGGAAACAGAAAAAGGGAAATGAAATGTAAATATAGAATATATCCAATAAAAAATTTAAAAAAACAATGACTTCATGAAATTTGCAGGCAAGAGGACCTATTTTCATTATAGAGTATACACTTAAAAATTTGAACACAGGCATGTGTGCCTGTAATCTTAGTAGGAGAAATGAAGATGAGAGGTTCCTCAGGGTTTCTTGTCAATACAGTCTTAGCAAATAAATGAACTCTAATTCAGTAAGATACACATATCAAAACATAAGGTGAAGAAGTGATTCAGATGTAAAACTAATGAGAATTTCTGTCCGCAGAACTTCATGTAAGCAAATATATCCACCTCCACAGACTGACATTCCAGTCCCCCTCCCAAACATAAAGTAAACTATAAAATTAGTTAAAACATGAGGGAAATTTGTACCAAAAAATCTTCTTTACTCCAGATCATTAAGTACAAGACTTGTGCTGTGGATATATGTATGAAGCTATATGATATATATGGATATATGTGCATATTATATATGGATATTCAATTATATGTTCATATATAAATTTTATGTATCAGACAAGTAAAGAAGAAGAAACTGAATTTAAAAGAGACAGTTTTGAGGCAGCAACGAGAAGAGGAAATAATATAACTATATTATAATTTCAAAATTAGTAAAAAAGAATTGATATAAGCAAACAGATTCAATTTGAGATCTTAACAATTCTCAACTTGTTATGTAACCCCACTATTCAAAAGAATAATATGCAAAATCACTTAATATATCAATATGTCTTTCTTTATGCCCCTTTATATCTATTATTATCACTTTTTGGCCCTGTCCTATAAAGTTTTACATAAAGCAGAGACATGGAAAAAATGTAAGTACAACATATGTCTTTAATACTATGTAATATTATCAAGGGCTATGAAAGTAAGGATGAAGAAAGTGTTGAAATGAGGAGTTAATAGAACTTTGGAGTTCCTTACCAATCTCTTGCTAGTAATGTTTGAATTGCAAGGAGTGGAAGCACACAATCAAATGATAATCTTTGAGATAAGTGTTATAAACAATATTGTAAAGTAAAATCATACACATGCCTCTTGCTGATGGATTTATAGATTTTATTATTTAATAATATGCCATTTTCTTTTTGTTCATTTGTTAATAAGCAATTGCAATCAGGTTAATGGAGACAGATAGTACCTTGCCTTAAAAAATATTAAAAAGCAATGAGTGAGGATAGGAGCTTTTGGGAAGAAAAAAGGCAGAAATTGTGAGTGATGTATGGAGGGGTTAGGATGAGGAAGATGAAAGAATGATGATGAAAATGAAGATAAACTGGGAGAACACATAGATATAGAGAGGGAGAGAGAAAGAGTTATACAGTCTGTAGTCCAGAATGTGCAATAGTTCTGAGGTATAATTCAAGAATTTGGCAAAAGAATTCACAAACTGAGTGGCAGATGGGTATCAAGGATGGTAATAAATAACAATGTTCTATAGGGTTATCAGTAATGTTGTTAATCATCTAGTATTATGTGTAACATTTCTAGGCATTTTTCATTTCTATTTAACGAACAGTTTTCTAGTACACAGAATATACATTTGAAATTTTGCCTTTCTTTCTGCAGTTTTTTTTAGTATATGTAAAACTAATTGTTTTAATCCACATAGAATATGTTAAATGGTCTAAACTTTCAGATAATTTTATCTGATTTTTCCAGGCAAAAATCTATAAATCAGTGATTATGTTGAAATTCAAAATTAATTCATTTTTTTCTCACCAACATATCAAGAAAATGCTCATAATTAGATTTAGGGATTTGAAAGAATCTTGGAGAGATTTTGACTATTGGACCTTTAAACATCATTGTGACTGTGATAGACTATAGAGACTCTTGAAGTTGGACTAAATATATTTTGCATTATATTTTGGCTACAAGCCTGTGGGAGCTAGGCATTGTAATGTGATGATTCGAATAGGTATTGGTCCCTTGGACTTATGTGTTTGAAAGCTTAGCCAATGTAGTATGGCACTATTAGTAGGTACTTTCTCATTGGACTAGGTATTGTTTTGTTGGAGAAAATCTGTCACTGTGAGAAGAGAATTTAAAATCTATGTTCAAGTTCTGCTTAGTGTGGCATCTTGTCTCCTGGCTATCTTCAGATTAAGGTGTAGAACTCTCAGCTTCCCTAGCAGCAAGTCAGCCTATATTATTCCATGTTTCCCATCATGATGATAATGGATTAAACTTCTGAAAGTGAACATCAGTCATAACTAACTGTTTTCCTACATAAAATTTGCATTGGACATTTCATTGCTCCTCTCAGCAATGAAAACTCTAAGACAACCTTGCAATTTTAGTGATGGGTAGGTTAGGCAAGAACAGAATGATATCTGGGGCTGGCTCACCAGCCAGCCTTGGGGAATGAATATTCCCCAGGATCAGTGAGAGTTTTGTTCTAAAAATATGATGTAAATATCATTTAGAAGCCTCCTATTTACCTCTGAATTCCACATGCATATGTATATACAAATGTACACATAGAGAATTAAAAAAACTGAGTATATGAATAAATTATGGATAAATACCATGAAAATGACAAAGACATTAATGAATATTCATCTTAAAGATTTTTGGCCTAAATCATGAGGAAAACAAAGGAATAAATTGAATTAAGCTTATGTATACAAGGATTTTACTAATGGAAAAGAACAATTAAATACAACTTTGGGTTTCAAACAATTTCTTAACTTTTGCATTTTCTTCTAGGAAAACAAGTTATGCAAGAATCAATGAAGGAGCTATGGAAAGAACTGCATATTCCAAGAATAATTGTTGATAACCACTTATGATTTCAGTGAAAGATGTGGCAGAACTCTAAGACTATGCTTGACGTGGTCACAAAATGACAAAAGAATTTCCTCTAGAGTTGGTGAATGTCAACATTTTATGCATTTAATCAGTATATTAATACAAACCAAGGTGGAGGGATAGCTCAACAGTTAAGAGAACTGAATGCTCTTGAATTCAGTTCCTAAAGTTCACTTGATAGTTCCAATAATCTCTAACACAAGGGATTCAATGCCCTTTTGTAATCTTTATGATCCATATGCATATACATATAGTTGTATAGGAAAACCATCCATAGTCATAAAAAAATATCACCACTACCTGTTCTTTCCATGTTCCTTATAGATAGTGAATATTATATGTATTTATTTTAAGATGTTTAATACAATTTAACTAAAGCCTCTTTATAGTCAAAAATTCAAAAAAGGTGCATTATAAATCATGAATTAACAAAGTCAGGCATCTAATGCAGTACTGAAACTAATTAGATGAATAAGTCTCCTCTGTTCCCAATACTATAAGCAGTAAGGAATTCTAGGGAGACATAAATCAGCCCATATCTCTAGAAGAGGTTCTCTAACCTATCATTACTCCTAAAAGCCTAAGAGAATCTTTAATATATCAACCTATCTGCAAGCTCTCCTACTGAAGTGGGCCTTTGTTGATACAGCTGCCTCTAATTCATCTCTATTTGAATCAGTAACATTTCAGTCATGTTCTTTTTACTAAGCTCAATGAAGCTGCTGGTTGTCTTAGTCGGGTTTTGGGATTGTATTAGCTTTGGCCTATTTGTGGCTGCCCATATGGCATAAAGAGTTATTTGTTATCAAGTAAAAAAAAAAAATCAGAGACTATCCATTAAAGCAAAATGAAAGCTACACATGTTAAAAATATGTATAGGGAATTGACTTGAGTTTTGTAGCAAAATATGCATATTTATGATTTTCTCTAGTACCTCAATGAATTGTATTTATTATGTCTGCTGGTATTAGGCATAAACTTTAAGAAAGATGCTGCATTGCTTGTCAAGTATAATTTTAATAAGTGTAATTTAATGAGACAGTGGAATGCAGTAAAAAATTTTTTCTTTCCTTTGGAAATAATTATCATTGAGTTAAAGAAAATATAAATGATTTACAAAGTGTTTAACTGCAATTTTATGTTACTCTAGCTAAGAATGACAATTAATACTAGCTATATTCATCCTAAAAGTAGTGAACTTTCCATTCAGTCTTATTTAGCCTTCTATTTATTTCTCGATGAAGAATTATTATAATATAGAAAATTTTTATATATTATTATATACAAATTTATTATTTTATATATACAAAATTATTATAATATACAAAATTTTATCAGTGTATAATTGTGCAAAAGAACCATTGTTGATATTCAATGCTCCTAAAATGTATACAATGCTTCAAAAACACATGCATGTTGCAATGTAATATTATATACTTATTATTATTACTTAACTTACATTTATGTACCTCATTTGCTTAGGCTTACCCTTTAACTATTTGATGCAACTGAGATTATATTATTATTTTTCCCACAATGCAACATTATTTTTAAAAATTATTTTATTTTTTCCTGTTTTTAAAATATTCATTTTCTATATACTTTATATTCACTATACCTTGAATAACTAATATACTCATTTCCAATAATTCTTGTTAATTTAATTATGTCTTAAAGTTTAATTCTACTTCACACTGTAGCCTTAATGAAATCCTGCTTGCCGTTTTGTCATTTACTGAGATGCTTCAATTCATCTTTCAAACTCACTAATGAAGTGATACCCAATATTTAGATTTTGAGATGGTTTCTACTGAGATTTCAACTTAGATATTTAATATTAGACTATGCATATGTGGAATGGAATCTCTGTGGCAGGTAGACTGTGTCACCAGACAGAGGAATTGGTAAGATTGATCAGGCTCAAATTTCAGTGAATCTGAGAATTGAGAATGGCATACATGGGTCCAGTGCCCTTCAAAACCTGTACGCATAGCACTCCACTGAGAGGACAACATTCATTCGGCATGTAGCATAAAACCTGTATTTAACTGGGCAGTCGTGGTGCATGCCTTTAATCTCAGCACTCAGGAAGCAGAGACAGGCAAATTTCTGAGTTCAAGGCCAGCCTGGTCTATGGAGTGAGTTCCAGGACAGCCCAGAGACACACAGAGAAACCCTGTCTTGAAAATCAAAAAAACAAAACAAAACAAAAGAAAAGAAAAGCAAAAAGCTCTCTATGCTACTAACCTTCCCTTCATGGTCATTTCTTCCACAAATGATATTTAATCCCTGATTCAGCTTGTGTAATATATGTGCATTCACATATGCCATAAATAGAGCAGTTTCTACAATTAAGGATCTTGTCTAAATCAAGTATCACACCGAGGGAAGATTTTCCTTGTAAAGAGCCTTACCTAAATCTCCTGGAGAAGGTCTTCTTTCTTCCAGAACCCCCCAGTACCCCATAGATAACTGGGTACACAGGAGACCTGTAACCACAGCATCCACCTCAGACTCGCTGTTTCACTGATACATAGAGTGGGATCTCTATTATGTACTGTATTCTGCCACCCCTGTATGCTTTGGCAGCAGCACTCAGGCACCCAGTGGCAAGGCAGACACACATCCAGGCTCCAATGGGAGGAAAAATCAAGGTCAAACTGAATAACACATATAGTCTTGCTTAGTTCTCACATTTACATACTGTAGGAATTGTATTCCCCTTACTTGGTCAAATGAATTCTCATGGGAATGAGAATTCTTGATAAATATTCATGTGTCTTTCACTTGTTCTGTTTCCACTGGAAACTGACTAATGCAGATATTTCCATTATTTAAATTCTGGGTCTAGCTTGTGTCTATAGAAGAGGAACTATGCCCAATAGAACAGAAGTCATTGTCGGGCATCATTTGTCAGTCATTCCCCAACCTATGTTTTGAGATAAGGTACTTCCTTATGTTTTGAGATAAGGAACTGTACCTCCAGTTCCAAGGCTTCCAATGCCTTCTTCTGTCAATGAGCAATATGCGTATGTTGTGCAGAGACATACATGCAATCTATGCATACATGCACATAAAACAAGCACAAAGTAATTATAAAATATTAATTTAAAATTCTAAGAAAATATTCTTTTTACCGAGTGTAGACTAAAGTTTGTTGCAAAATTACAGTGACTTCATTGAAACAGTAATACTTCGTTTATGTGAACTACTTTAAGAAAACCTATAATAGATTTACATTTGTATAATTTTCTTGTATACAAAATATTTTTCTTCATTATGTTATTCTATTATAAATATTAATAAAAAATTAATTAGAAAAGTGTTCTGCTGTTAAAATGAATATTCAGCAAAAATAAGATTGGTCTTGTCTGAGTAGTTTTCTTATACTATGAGCCAATAAACTAGCCTGGAAAAATAAACAAAACACCAGAGATTTATTTTTCTTGGATACCTACTCTAGGCCCTGGAATGTTTTGCCCTGGGACAGTCATATTCTCTTTGCCTCTCTTCTGGCCAGAGAAAGACAGAACTGAGTTAGCCTTTATCCCATGTAGTCATTTTGTAACAGCTTCTTCATATCCTACTAGTCTCTACAATGCCTTACACAAACTATGTTTAAAAACTGTGTTTATATGTATAGCTGTGGCATACATAATTACATACATACATACACACACATATCCTCAAGATTCAGGAAGAGAGTGTCATTTCACTTCAGATTAGAAGTTACACATGGATATTAGTCATCATGTGGGCTTTGGGAATTGAATCCAAGTATTTGGAAGAATTGTCAGGGCTTTCAAACACCAAGCCATTCTGGTAGAAACAGACAGCTGAAATTACAGGCACTTGAAGGCCAGGTTCTTTGAATTCCACAAATCAAACTTGTGGCTTCTGCAATGACAATTAAACAGATTTTAACTGTTGGAACATCTCTCTATTCTAGCCCCTTTACAGCTTTTAAAGATATTTCATGTCAGCCCTTGGACACAAGCTGGTAAATACCCACATAGGTTCTGTGCATGCTACCAGTCCTGAGTTCATCTTGTGTTTAGAGGGCTTGTTTCCTTGTTGTTTTCTATTCTCTCTGGCTATTACAATCTTTCCTCCTACTTAGCCACTGGATGATTTAAGTAAACTCTGTGGAGAGGGATTTGATTGTGATTTGAGCAAATCTCATAGACACATGAGACTTGACACACAAATCATTGAGAAATAGGCCTAGGCCTATGGGTTCGCTCAGTTACCTGCCCACATGACAAATGAAGAGAATATTCTTTGTGCTAAGAAAGGGGGTATTATGTTCAAACCACAACAATATTACTAATTTCAATCTGCTATATTAAAACTCTTCCCAGATTTTGTCCTTGTAATGCCTTAATATTGGCATTTAATTTAAATAAAATTCAAGTTTATTGCTCTACATAGACAGTTAGCCATGATTTGTTATAATCACTGTCTGAGTCATTTTGTTCTGTGACTGTTTTGTTATGAAACTCAGAATCCTGTGCAAAGACCTGGTAGATGTACATCTAAATGGACCTATAAAGTCATTCTTGTCCCTGAAAGTAGCGTGGATCACATGTGAACTTGATGGAAATGAAGATAATAATGAAAAATAATCCCTTTGTATGTGCCTAGAACAGCTTTCTGTGTGGAAGGGGACATATATTTTAATTCAGAGGATGCTGACTATGGCCCCAGGGCCCTAGAAAAATATTTTTCCTTTATTGCCAGTTTAGAGACAATAGCATTAACTTCACATAATCATCAAGGGTGCCTAGGCAAAGTTATCCCAATATTCTATGATCTCATGATCCATTTATTATCCTCTTAACTCCCTCTTATGAAAATTTACATTTAATGATGATATTCAAGTACACTGACCATAAATTGTTTCTCACTGATAATGAAAATTCATCACAAAATGTGTCAAGATAATGTTCATTTTAAGTAAAATTTTCTTACTTGAAATTAAAAGTGTGATTCTTCTGCATAAAGATATTTAGATAGAGGTGAGAGCTTTGAACATTCTAAGGACTCTGCCATTATCTAAGAAGTAACATTCTAGCTCTCTATCATCTTCTTAGAAAATCATTATTTTCCTTTTGGTTAATGAAAAGACCCTTTGCAAACAGGTGTGAAGACTTTCAAATTTGTTATTGTTTTGAGATTTACTTGAAATTATTTCTAAAAAAAATAATATTTTGCAGTTATCGTAAGGTTAATAAATAATGTTTATGAGCTACTGTGATATTTTCACAAGATTTTATACACAAAGCTGTTTCCTAATAAAAATAAGTAGCAAAAATACACTTAAAGTTTGTTCCCAAACTTATGTTATATCTTATTGATATATATAAACTGTACATAATAATATGCCTCATTTTGATAGGTTGTGCACTTCCATAGAGTAATTTGTTAATATATACTCTTCACACCACATTCTCTTATCCCTTCTACTACCCCTCTTCTCTTTCAAAACTTGCTCATCCTACTTTAAGTATTTATCTTTACATGTGAAACAATGAGTTTCATTAGGTTGTTTCTAAAAGCATAGTTGGGAATTTGTTGACAGGATCATGTGTGCTTCATCAGTACTCACATCACAGGAAAAAGAATAGTGTCTCTTTCCTCTGTCTGGAGTCTCATGATTCCAGGTATAATAGAGGTTAGTTAAAGGGAAAACAGATAAAACACCTGTCCTATGTCTTTTGTGATTCACAACTCTTCCACCTTTTGTTTCATTTATTTATTGACATCGTTAATTTTTAAATGTTTAATTAAAATATTATTACATTCCTCCCCCATTCTGTCTCTTACCTTCAGCTTTCTCATGTTTCCTCCCTCCATTCCCCTCTCATATCATTCCCCTTCAATTGAAAGTTTCTTTTACTTGAGTATCTTTGTGTGTGTGTGTGTGTGTGTGTGTGTGTGTGTGTGTGTAAAATATAAAATCGTTGTGTTGAATTTGTTTTTTTCTGGTTTATTTGTATGCATATCATTATATGGCTTAACAATTATATTGGACAATCAATTGTGAGTCCCCCTGGGAGAGGCTTATTATCCTTCTTGGTGCCCCTTATTTGCTTGTAGTACTTTTGTGCAGGGGTGGGATCCTGTGAGATTTTCTTTCTTTTTATTTTTATTTAATTGTTTTTATATTTTCTATATAATTTGTTTATATTCCAAATGATTTCCCCTTTCCCAGTTCACCTCCTTCCCATAAGTCCCATAAGCCCTCTTTCCTGCCATGGTTCCCAAATCAATCACTCTGGAAATCAGTCTGGTGCTCCCTCAGAAAACTGGGCATGACACTTCCAGAGGACCCTGCCATACCACTTCTGGGCATATACCCAGAAGATTCCCTGGCATGCAATAAGGACACATGCTCCCCTATGCTCATAACAGCCTTATTTATAATAGCCAGAAGCTGGAAAGAACCCAGATGTCCCTCAATGAAGGAATGGATACAGAAAATGTGGTATATTTACTAAATGGAATACTACTCAGCAATTAAGAACAATGAATTCATGAAATTCTTAGGCAAATGGTTGGAACTGAAAAATACCATCCTAAGTGAGGTAACCCATTCACAAAAGAACACACATGGAATGCAGTCACTGGTAAGTGGATATTAGCCCAGAAGCTGTGAATACCCAAAACACAATTTACATATCAAATCATTCCCAATAAGATGAAAGAAGAGGGCCCTGATCCTGGAAAGACTTGATGCAGCAATGTAGGAGATTACCTGGCCTGTGAAATTTTCTATCTTCCATATTAGCAGTTATTTTGATATTGTTGTGTGGGTGTTGTTTATTGAACCAGTTCTAGGATATACTATTTCAGGGAAGACTTTCTGATATTCTGGCTCTGACATTCACTAATGTTCATTGATGTTCTTAGAGCCTTAGATGAAGACAGTGCTGTATGTACTCACTGATGATAAGCTCTCCTTTATTCACTGATTTCTATAATAAGTACAATTTCAGTTTATTATAATGATCTCTATTTACTATATAGAGAAGGTTCTTTGATGAGGGGTGATAAATAGATAAACTTATCCTTCAGTATTAGCATAAGATTTAGAGTAAACTTAGTAATTATGAAAATTATTCAGATATACTAGAATGGTTGTAATTGATTATATTTAAAATCCATGAACTCACTTGTCCTGGAATGTTGGACAGTTTTCTAGTACCAGGAGTGATTTCCCCCTATTGAAGCGGCAGTAATTCTAAGACAGCTGTTGGTTATCACCAATATGTGAGTGCCACTACCATCCCATTAGTAATATCTTGTCATGTTGGTGATTATTGTGGCTGGTAGTGGACAAAACTGAGTATGTATATCAAATATTTCTTCCTGTGCAGTTTGCATACAATTTTTCAATATAATGGAAACTAGACTGAAGGAAGGAGGCCTTCAGGTTAGATCCAACTCAGAGAATTTGAACTCTTTGTCATAGTGTGCTATGTTTATCAATATATGATTAATTTCAATTTTCAGTGTCATATAGGGCAAAGAGAAACAGGCTATGTATGTTGCATTGAGATTCATTTAGAGATTCATAACAAGCCATTAAAGGACACAAAAGTATATGCAATAATAGCATATTATTAAATGTTTTATAAGAATTACTTCATAATTATTATATTTGCAATGTATTTTTTTATAATACTAAGTATAGTTTCTGTGTTTCTAAGAGAGCTATCTTCCATTATGAGAATATATTCTTATTCTTCAGTTAGAAAATATCTATTTAAAAATAATTTAAAATTTAAGAAGCAATTATTAAAATGATAGTCTTAATTGGTCATTCTGTAGTTGAATTTTATGGTAAAATATTTAAGAGTTTCTGTGATATTATTTCCCAATATAAAGTGTGTGTGTGTATATATATATATATATATATATATATATATATTAATAATGAATGTAAAATATAAATTTTAAGAATTAAAAAATTAAATTTATCTCTCAAGCTAAGTAATAAGTGAAAATACCAGATGTGGATTCATTGTCATCAATGTTTCATGGTTAACAATTTATATTTCAAGTATATTTTATATATATTCAGAAAGTTATTTTAGTTATTATATTTTATTTTTAGGTCCTGATCCAGGCAACAGTGGGTTTTGCCACTCCTTGGATGGTAGTTATAGGTATGCAATAAAGAAATTAAAACTTTTAAGGCTGGATAAATAGCTCAGAGGGTAAAATGTTTGCTGTACAAGAATAAGCAAGCAGTTTCAGCAATCACTTTTGAGATAACTGTCAAATGTGTGTATGCACATTTGTTCTTTGAAAGAAATGCCACCACTGATGCTTTTAAACTGTACTGTTGCTATCCTTACATTACTCAACTAGACTTCTAGTATCCTGACAACAGAAATGGGATTTGCTCAAAAGATGCCCATACCTCTTTGTCATATTTATTTCCAATCTCTTTTCCTTTGGATAGAAAAGAATGGTGACAGAGAGTCCCAGGAGTACTCTTAGTCAACTATATTTTCAAAGAAAATGGGAGACAGTAAAGAGATCCAGTCTTAAAATGAACATGAAGTTGAGGATTACAGAAAAGTTTTTCCTCTGATTCCACATACCATGCTTTGATTTGCAAGTACACAAAGTCACATTAAACACATGTAAAGATAAATAAATCAAATTAAACAAATATCTCATATTTGAAGTGGAAACTTCTGGTTATGTCATGTGATTCAGGATCACAATATATCGATGAAACAGACTAATGTGATGTTTTGTTGAGGCAAGACCTTTTAAAGGACATAAGATGTTTAGAGGGAGTACATATAGGACTCAATGGATAATGATGGGGCATTTTCATAACTATCTGAGCATCTCTTCACTGGTCTAGTATTGGCCATGATCTTCCCTTCATTGAGAAAAACACAGCAGACAACTCCTTACATTCTTGAATATCCTGGTTCATTTGACTAATCAGAAGGCCTGGTAGTTTCTGCTGAATTGCGCCACCACTGAAACTTTTGAACTGGCTTGCTGGTATTCTGACAAGAGAGATAGGAATTGCCCCAAAGAACTTCTTTTAAACTTGTCTACATCCCATTCTCATGTTTATATCATTTCTGCCTTGCCTTTGGATAGTGGGATAGTAGGGAGAATCAAAGAATTTGGAAACTTTCATCAAGGTTGGTTTTAAAAAATCTAAGCCTACACATATGTTCAAACCTGGTTTTGCAATAAAGTAAACAATGAAAGCTAAATAAAGCATACTCTGTAAAGTAAAACATTAAAACTATATTTTAGAACTATTCAAAAATTCAGAAATCATGGTAAGCAATTTTTATTTTCTCTTTATTTCCATGTGAATCTCATGTTATAAGAAAAATCAATAACTTTAGGATTTGGTCAGACATTATAAACTAAATAATATTAAATCATATATAGTAATGAATGAATATGTTTCATTTTATAGAAAAGTTAATTATTTGTGCTTAAGTTGATATATAGATAGATAGATAGATAGATAGATAGATAGATAATTGATTTAGTACACTAGTAGTAAGAAGCTGTAAAGTGAGTTGAGTAAGAAATTGTATTATTATAGAAAATTGTGAATTTTAGTTCAAGAAAATTATATCTTTTGTTCAGTAAACAAAATTTCTGTCCATGACCTCAACTTCACCACCTATGAAAACTTTCTGAAATTCTATAGAAAATATAATTTTCATTTATACAACACAGATATTCTAGTGTTATCTTAAGAGATCATCAAAGTAAGTACAATGTTAAGTGCATTTAGAAAAATTGTGTGAAAATCAAATGTTGTGATCCTTACTGTATATTTTTATTATAAAAATATCCTTAGCTTTTCAAGGATAAATGCAAAACTTTATACTTTCCTATTAAAATTATAGTTCTCTTTTTTTTCAGCGTGTCCATCCTTATACATCTCTAAGTGGATTGGTAGAAAAGGGCATGGTCATGGGAAAAAAATTATGTTTCACGGAAGCCAGAAATAATGTGTTGATCAGTTAAGATTTTTGCTCTCAAATGATACAAAGTGCCCATGAGTCCAGTACATAAAATAGTAAACATAATTGACATCTAAAGTCTACAAATAAAAATTAATGATTATAAAAATAAATCCTCTCCAGAACACATTTATTCACAATAGTAGCATGGATATATTACTTTATGTAAAATTCTATATTGGAGGCATCAGCTCTTCTTAGAGTCCCAATTGTCAAGAGAAACATGGAATTTATTGACCCCCTTTGAGTAGAGATATAACCTGTTTTCAGGACCTCTAGTCCTCTGAATTGACAGAAATGACAGGCTTAACAGAGGTTTCCTATAATGCCTTTTGAAAAGTGTAAAAATTCTTTTCAACTCCTCTTCAGCAAAATTTCCTGAGTTCTGAGTGGAGTTTTTATACCAGGAGCCAATGAGAAGAAAATAAAAATGAGCAGGTAATCATTCTAAAGTATGTCTGCCCTGAATTATATTCCACTTACTCCAGGAGGACATAATTTTAGGAAATATTCCTACTATTAATATGCTTTTATGGTGTTATTATTAAACATATATAACATCAACTATGTATTATGCCACTTTTTTAGTAGATGTCTTCAGAATAACAAAGATGTACTTACTACCTTATAGTGATGCTATATAGACAAATAGATGACTTCTTAATTCTTAAAGGTGTTCCTATGAGAATTACTAAAATTATATCAGTATCGGCCGGGCGGTGGTGGCACACGCCTTTAATCCCAGCACTTGGGAGGCAGAGGCAGGTGGATTTCTGAGTTCGAGGCCAGCCTGGTCTACAGAGTGAGTTCCAGGACAGCTGGAGCTATACAGAGAAACCCTGTCTCGAAAAACCAAAAAAAAAAAATTATATCAGTATCTATTAAGCACTTTTATAGCCAGACTACTGTTAGCTTCTCTCCGATAATCATAACTGCATTGAGAACTCTGCCAGTCTTTAGTGTTATTATTTAATTGCTTTTGAGGTAGCAAGCAGACATCTACTGTTAAGAGCACTTTCCAAGATGTTGTAAAATCATTAACCAAAGGTCATTAAAAGAGAACTAATGATTTTCTATATGTGCTAGAACAGAAGATAAAATATTGACTATGTTTATCTATATAAAACTTCACTAATACCTTGGTCATAGGAGGTATGTTTTTTAATTCTCCATAAACATATTAAGCTTGGGACAGATGATAAATGTTTAGCCAGACAATAACTCCTATTGCTTATGCATGTAAACTTTCTCTGTTGTAAACTTTTTATCATTTTATAATTTGAGTTTATGTCAGGCAGCGAGCTCTGCACAGGCATCCTGATCCCCAGTTGAGCTCAGGCTTAGAATCCCAGAGACCTGGCAGGTAACTCTTGCCTGCAAAGGAAGGCAAATTTGGCCATACACTTTGGACCTATCACAGATACAGCCTTCCACAGGCCTCCACCCCACCCCACAGAGAGATGTGTGCCCATCAGTCATGTAGGAGCAGTACCAAGCCCTCCCACATGTAAATAAGGTTTCCCCAAGCTCTCAGACCAAGTCAATGAGAAGAATCTGCTGCCAGACCCTGACCCACCCTAAAATTGCATATAAGAATCCTATCCAGATTAAAGGTGTGTGAGAACTACTCCATCATCTGAGAGCTACTATCATAAGAGCTGCAAAACTTGGGAGGAGGTCTGCTTTCCAAAAGCACCACCTAGAGCTCCCACTCACTCTTCCCTCACAAACTGGCCTCTCTTCAGCACAGCTGGACCCAACATACCACAGGGCTACACAGACAGAAAAGCAGAAACAGAGGTAGAGCCAACTTCAACCAAGGAAGCAGTGGAAGCAACTTCCCCTCCCTGCTTGCACTTCTTCCTGCTTACCAGAACTCTCCCACCATACAGGCTCCAGGATTGCTGGTTCAGTTTTTTGGAGGACCTATGATCTTTTTTTAGTTAATTCTGTGGGCCGTCTTCATGGTATCTTCAACCACTTGGGTTCCTACAGTCCTTCCTTCCCTTATTCTTTTAGAGTCTTTGGCCTCCAACTAATGTTGTTCTTTGAATCTCTGTATCTGCTAACATCAATTGTGGGATGAAGCCATTCTGTTGATAATTGGGCCAGGAACTAACCTATGAGTAACACAGAATCTTATGTATTATTTCATTGAGTTTTTTCTAGTCATGTTTGGTTCTACTTTGGGACTGTTAACCATCCTGCTTCTGGTTCCTTGCCATTCAGCCACTGACAGGCATGGGGTCTCTCATGGCCTGGACCTCAAGTTGTAAAAGACATTGATTGACCAGTACCACAAGTTCTACAAAATCTTTACCAAGTACATTTTCATGCAGGACATACTACAGGCTAAAAGTTTTCAGACTAGGGTGATATCCCAGTACTGCCAATGGTAGCCTTGTCTGTTCACAGAATTGTCAGGTTCAGGCCCAGGGATCCCCTATTACTAGGAGTCTTTTCTAGGACCACCATTGTAGATTCTAGGGAGTTTTCACTACACTAGATTTCTATATTACCCCTCAAATATCTCCCAGAACACACTTCCTCTATCCTCCCCATTCCTCATCTACATTCACACAGTCCACCTAAAAAAAATCTGTTCTATTTCCAACTCCCATGGAGATCCATATACCTGCCCCATGAACCCTTTTATTTACCAACTATAAAATGAGGTGAATATGAAATTTAATTGGAACAATGTATTTCATTTTATATCATTTCTTCTTGTAAATATGTGAGAATATCTGAGAGAAGCCTTGTATCCAAGATTTCAACTATGTGGTCTAGAAACTTATGCCTTTTTTTACTCAATATTTTCATATTATTTATTTTCTTCTACACCAATTTTCTGAACAGTAGCTAACTGTGGGTGTGGCTTACAAAATCTTTTTTATTTATGCTGCACCCGGTATGGCACACAGTTTTTTGACATTGCATAAAGATGAAGATGCAGAATTCTTGGCTCCTCTAGCACCATGCCTGCTTGCACAGTGACATTCGTCATTCAATTGTGATGACAATGGAAAATACTTCTGAAACTATTAGCCAGCCCCAAATTAAATGATTTTCTTTAGAAGAGTTGTGGTCATGTTGTATCTGCACAGCAATAAAACACAAACTAAGACACCATCCTCTACTTCTTCTATTGCAGCCTGCCATGTCTGCCCTGGGTCCCACAACAAGTGTCCTGGCTAACTCTGGGCACACGTGCCTGGATCACAGCTCACCTTTTGGCTCTGAATTATCACATACCCATGGCCCCAGCCATAATGTCACTTATGCCTGTGATATAGTCAAGCCATAGATATGATCCACATCTGGCACTATCTGTAGCCATCCATGGTTCCCTCTTGACCATCTCTACCTCTCGATTAGTTACTCAGACTTCCTATGTCCTTCTCCAGATTATATCCTGTAGAGTACTTCTTTTCTCCTCATCTACACATTTTGTACAACTCAATAGACAGCCTGGTTCCCACAACAAGTACATGAGACTAATCTTGGTTCCATTGTCTTCAATGCAGAAGAGCTCTAGACATCATCTTGGAACTTCCCTACAAAGTTCCCAAACCAATGCACTCTCCCATATCATATTAGGGATCTTTTGGTTAACTAAAATAAGTAGAACATTTATTTATTTGAATAAGCAATCAATCAGTCAATCAATCAAGCAAGCAAACAATAAACATGGTCATGCTAAAGAGATGGATCAGTGGTCAGGTGTACTTACTGTCGCTCCAGAAGATGTGGGTTCAATTCCCAGCACTTCTACAATACAAAAAGTGTACAACCACATCTAACACCACTAGAACTGGATGCAATAATCCCTTCTGATGTGTATTGGCACTAGACGTTATGTACAATATGTGCATACATGCACAAAACACTCCTACACATAGAATAAACTAAATTAAGAAAAGCAAAAGGAAGCAATAATTTGATGTGATTTTTAAAGGATCAGATAGATGCCTCTCACACAATTAAAAGTTAATAAGATTTTTAAAACACTGTAAAGTATTGTTAATTCTAGTTTAGGTGATAAAACTTATGTAATGACTAAAGATCCAAGCCTGATTGAGATAAATGTTTCCGTACTAGTGAAAAAAAGTCTTCCTTTAAATTGAAATTTTGATGTAATTAACAGGGAAACCTACTACAAAATGATGCAATGAAAGTATCTGTTTTTTCCATATAAATATTTATCTTGAGAGATATTTTTGAATACAATAATAAGACATCAGATTGTTGCATTTAAATTTAAGAACAAACAACATCTAAGAGTATTAGTTGGATGTGATAGAAACAATATAGGCATCCAGACCCTCTCCTACCTAGGGTGCAAAGCAATGTGATATTGATTATGCCAACTAAATTCCACTTTCTCATACAGTATCTTTGTTAGCCCTGTCATGTAAAGTTTTGCTCCTTGACTTTGTCATATGATGTAGAACATGTATTAATTGAATCTTTTTCTTCACGGGGAAGAAACTCTCCCTCCCTCAGAAATCTTTAAGACTAGAAGACTTCAGGTCTTTTTGATAGATGGAATGACGGAAAGACTGAAAACTATTTCAAAGTCTTACTATGTTTATTGTAATATTAATAAATCTCAGTCAAAAAGGACAATTTGATTCAACACCTCCTTGAGTCCCTCTTTTTCATCTCACTCCTCAAAACCTAAATGGCTCATTTCCTTTTTTTCTTTTATGAATTAGATATTTGCTTTATTTAAATCTCAAATGTTAACCTTTTCCATGTGACCCCACCAAAAAACCTCATCCCATCCTTCTGCCCCTGATAACATCCCCCCTCAATTTCCTTCCTACCTTGCATTCCCCTATTTGGTGGAATTGAGCCTTCACAAGGCCAATGGCCTCTCCTCTCATTGATGTCTGAAATAGTCATCTTCTGCTACATATGTAGATGGAGCCATAGGTCCCTCCATGTGTATTCTTTGGTTGGTGGTTTAGTCTTTGGGAGCTCTGGGGGTACTGGATGGTACATATTATTGTTTCTCCTACAGAGCTGCAAAGCTCTTGAGCTTCTTGGGTCATCTCTCTAGCTGATCCATTGGGGACCCTATTCTCATTCTATTGTTTGGCTGTGAGACATGGCTGTTTTGATCCCATTTCCAATAAGGATCAAAGAATCCACACTTTGGTCTTCCTTCATCTTGAGCTTTATGTGGTCTAAGAGTTGTATCTAGAGTATTCTGAGCTCTTGAGCTAATATTCACTTATCAGCATACTGTGTGTGTATGTTCTTTTGTGATTGGATTACCTCACTCAGGATATTAGTGTCTAGTTCCATTCATTTGCCTAAGAATTTCATAAATTCATTGTTTTTAATAGCTGAGAAGTACTCCATTGTGTGTATGTACCACAGTTTCTGTTTCTGTTCCTCTGTTGAGGGATATCTGGGTTCTTTACAGCTTCTGCTATTATAAATAAGGCTGCTATGAACATAGTGGAGCATGTGCCCTTATTTCATGTTGTATCATCTTCTGGATATTTACCCAGGAGTGTATATCTGGGTTCTCAGGATGTGTTATGTCCAGTTTTCTGAGGAACTGCCAAAGTGATTTCCAGAGTGGTTTTACCAGCTTGCAATCTCACCAGCAATGGAGGAGTGTTCCTCTTTTTATACATCCTCTCCAGCATTTGCTGTCCCTTAGTTTTTGATATTGGCCATTCTGAGTGGTATGAGGAGGGATCTCAGGTGGCTTTGCTTTTCATTTCCTTGATGATTAAGGATGTTGAATATTTCCTTAGTTGTTTGTCAGCATCTTAAATTTTTCTATACTTGTTATTTGTGATACTTGCACAAAACAGACATGAACAAATGAATAAACAGATACCATAAGATGTAGCATCCTTAAGTTATACTCTTGAATGTACCAATTAGTAGGCTATAGTGGGCATATTTCAGCCCCATGTGTGGTAAGAATAATGATAAAGAGGTGCTTTTTAAAAATATTTCAATGCTTAGGCCTATTGCTGGGGCAGTCTCTTAGCTGCTAAGTTAATCTTAACTGGACTAATCCTAAGACCATGTAGAAATTTAGGTAGGAACTAGGAGTTTTTAAGGTAATTTATATCCTCTCTCTCTCTCTCTCTCTCTCTCTCTCTCTCTCTCTCTCTCTTTCTCTCAGTAGTTGATGAAGATGCTGCAATGCCCATATAGTTGAGAGTGCTGTTGACCAGGGTCTGCAGACCTTTTGGGATATGAGGCACCAGATAGTTACATTGGTTAAGTTAAAAGTCATAGTTTTAACATAAAAGGAAGGCTAGTCTTATTTCCAAAGAGAGGTGTTTACAGATGGAGAAAACAAAATTTATGATGGTTACATATTCATGAAATGCCTCATATTCTGTAAGCAGAGTGGAAGAAATCAGGGAAGCTAGATACATAGGGTATGTCAGTGCATGATATTTGTAAGATGATAAGAGCTGGAATTAAAATAAACTGATGAATTGAACTATGTTAAATTGGATGACTATCTCCTTAACCTACTTTTTAAAATTCCCATATTTGCCCCCTCCCAAAAATTTTGTTTCCTATTTTAAATTAATGAAAGCAGCCATACTTATTATCATGCATTTATGGACGAATGATCTGTGTACATGTATCATTTAAACAATTTCATGATCAGTTTAGTATATATGCTAAATAATATAGAAAAATTTTGTAGATATTTTTGTCAAGCCCCCAGTTAATGGCTCCATGTGAAAGAGCATGTATATCCATATCAATATACATATATATATATATGTATATATATATATATGTATATATATATATGTGTGTGTGTGTGTGTGTGTGTGTGTGTTTATGTATATATATATATATATATATATATATATATATATATATATGTATATATATGTATATATATATTTTTTCCTGGTTTCAAGAGCATGCAACTAGCATTTAACTTATTCAACAACATGAAGTAATTCTTTATAATGTTACATTTTAAGGCTGATGAGATAGTTTGATATGTGAAGGCCCTTGCCCTCCAAAGAGTGGCCTAAGTTCAATTCCTGGAATTCACAATGTGGAAGAAGAACACTTAATCTTTCAAGTTGTTCTCTGATACTGACATGTAAGGTATGGGAAGTCTATTGGCACACAGTCCCTCTGTCTCTCTCTCTCTCTTTCTTTTTCCCTCAATCCCTCTCTCTGTATCTCCATTCCTCTCTCTAACACATAATAAATAAATAAATAAATAAATAAATAAATAAATAAAATAAATAAATGAAAATAGATTTCAACATAGCATATTTCATTTCCCCATCTAATCTGCTGAGTTGCAAGAATCATTTTCTACTCAATTATTTTCCCATAAGTACTGTATACTAATTGATGCATTTGAGATTATTAAAAGTTATGTTAGCTTCTTTATATCTATGGAGTGTTATTACAGTTTAATAGTCTCACGCAATCATTAGGTTTGAAATCTAGTTAATTTTCTTAGTTAATTCAAGGAATTATTTACTTATTTTTTTCTTATGTTAGGCTTTGTGTTATTCAAGCAGAAGAAATAGCCAATATTTGTAAGTCAAGAGACAACAGTGTGAGTGTGGCAGCTTAGAAATGACACTTGCCATTCTTGTTTGCTAATAGAATGTTTAAGTCTTTTTTTTTAGTATAGTGATACATTTGTTTAAGACATATAAAAATTTGACTTACAATCCATTTGAGGACTGAATAAAGCATTAGGAAAAGAAGTATAATGGGCATTTGAAAGACAAAATGCAATAGAGATGAACACTTGTAATTATAGAAATTTTGTATTATAGTCACATGCTCAGAGGTGATATAGAACTGATCCTCTTCCTCTTCCTCAGAAAAAAAAGACACTATATTGGTTTGAAAACTTTATACATCATATTGCTTTCTATTTATCAAAAATTCTCTCTCTCTCTCTGTGTGTGTGTGTGTGTGTGTGTGTGTGTAGGAAATCAAGTTATGGCACTTGTAGTGTGGCAGGAGTCATTCTCACTTAGATCTCAACCCCCACTTTCTGCCATTTCAAGCCTGCTTTTAGATGGAAAAATACTAGCTTTCAAGATTAGCCAAACAGCCAGATGATTAGTTCATTCAGAGCTCATCTGAGTGGGCTAGAATAGAGAGAGCTCACCTTTGGTTAGGTTACCATAGCAACTCCTTTCCACTTCACATCCTCGTGATCAATTTATTGTGCCAATATCCTGCAGCAATAGTCAGCTTTTCCCTGAGATTCTGAGAGATAATTCTGAGAAACTGTTCCTGAGAAACAATGTCTTGCCCCCTTTACCCCTCCCTATTCCTTGCTTGCTTCCCTTTATATTGCCATGTGTAAAATATAAAATTTGATAGATTGATCAGAATACTGTCTTGCTGTCAGTCTCTGGTGTCTCTTATCCCCATCCTCTCTTAGGTTGTCTAGGGACCCTGTTGACTGTACTATGGGTCGGGACACTCTGGCATCCAACGTGGAGCCCCTGTGGAGTCATCAAGGAGAGGAAACCATGCAACATGTGGAAGGACCTTCAGATGAAGCTCCAGGGGCGGATAGGGAGAGGCACAGTTGACCTGCCAGTGCTCAGTATAGAATAATCATCACGGTGCAGGTCTTGGAAGGTAAGACTTGGGAAAAGCATTCACTTAGCACTCCCTATTCATTTCATGGCTCAAAGAAGCTCTCAAGATGTGAGGGTCTAAGGTTAAGAAAAAGAGATCTTAGGTACTTTGAGAAGTCCTTAGGATCTTAAGTACTTTGAAGGACAAATTTGTCATTGGTTCCAGAGGAAGGAATGATAGATTAAAAAAAAAAACATGAACTAGAGAAGGTTATTATTTTAGAGATTACCATAAAACTTTCAGTTCTGAAAAAAATTCCTATCACTTCCTTTAATTATTGGTCTCTGATTAATGCTATTTTTTAGTATACCTCACAATGGCCTGACCTCCAGGATTTAGATTCTGAGGGAGAGCAGTCTCTGAAAAAGTGCTCATCTGGACACCATCTCTATGCTCTCTTACATTTTCCATATCTGTTGCGATTTAAATGGAGGAGGGAAATTTAAAACAGTCTCTGTCTATGTCTGCTCTTTCCCCTAATTTCCCAAAAAGACCATGTCTATCCTTCTCTACAAACTCTGAAATCTAGTCATAATCCAGGTGCTGGCACTCTATCACCTGGGGAGGAAGCCAGCTTGAAGGAGAAAGCTGCCTGCCTGGGCACCCCCTTCCCCATACCACCTTTTACCACATTCTCCAAACCTCTTTCTCTTTTTCTGAATCCAACAGGTGTTAAAAAAGCAGGGCACTGGGAAACAATTATCAGTGGCTGCCACTGTGCCTCCTCTCCCTTCTCTGGAAGAATGCCCAGAAGAAATAGAAGACAGAGAGTTAAATCTTAAAAGAGAGAGAGGGGGGGGGAGAGAGGGAGGGAGGGAGGGACAGAGAGAGAGAGAGAGAGAGAGAGAGAGAGAGAGAGAGAGAAGGCACATTTCAGAAAAGCAGTTTTTCCACGTGCAGGATGTGGTATCAAAAATAAAAGATTAAAAACTATTTTAAAACTCTCCTGGGGAGGAGAGGTAAGCAGGAGACATCCTGCTTCCTCTCTGAATCCTACTGGAGATATCCTTAGTTCTGGTTAAGATATTTGGATCTCTTTGTGACATCAAATTCTCTTCCCTCCCTCTATATTGTCTATCTGTTGGTGTAGCAATCCCTCTATATGTCTGTCAATTTATGTTCATGATTGTTGTTTGATGTTTTATGTTGAAAAGGAAGAATGGTTAAATAATTATCTGCCGGCAGTCCTGCCATTCAGTCACAGTTTACACAACCGAAGCTGATTTAAGGTGCCTCTCATTCTTAACTAGGAGTCAAACACAGCTGGAGAAAAGGCTGCTTCTTAAAGGGCCAGCAGTTCTGGGACAAGTGGACTAATGGATATTTCTCCTAGAAAAATTTCTACCATGGTGATGATTGGGTTCAAAGTGCTTTATTCCATTGAAATTACAGCTGAAAAGAAAAAGAATTGCTTGGTTTAAATTTATGAGATTCCTATAATTTCTTCATCTCTATTTCTAATTGGTCTTAAAGGTATAAATGTTTTACATGTTTTGACTACAGAGTATTGGCTCATAAGTTATTGACAATGATTTAAAAGGTATAATGATGGTAAAAAAAAGTAAGTTTAAAACTGATAATTCATGGTTAGAGCTATATTAAGCAACAGGTGGCATGACACAACCCAAGAAAAGCAGGCCGCTAATATATTTCTAAATTGACATAATGCTTTATTTGGTTCTTATCCTAGAAATTAGACTTATAAGAGATAAGATTTAAAATAATGTCTCTTCAATAAATTACGCTGTCATAAAAACATACATTCAAACATAAGAACTGATAGACCTTGCAGTATGAAAGTAATATGTTTGCCATTAATTTTAAGGAGAAAAGATTGTTTAAAACTGTGTTTTGCTTTCAAAAATTGTAGTTATGCTTTAATAACTACAATTTACACGTTCCTTTTGTTATTTGACCTTCATACAATGGGGTCTAGTTTCAGGCTATTCCTTGCAGGACTGGTGGGTGTAGGTCTGGCCATAGAGATAATAGACTCAGATCAGAAGATTTACATTTGAGTTAATACGAAGCTCAGAGCTGCCTCAGCAATGGCTTGAGAGATGCTGCTTTTGTCTTGCAGGCCTCACCTAGAGAGTTTCTGGCCAAAAGACTAGTTTTAACAGATTCATACAGATGTGGTTCAAAATATAGTTCAAACTCAGATCCGTGAAAGAATCATAAGGTTATATAGAAATTATGAAAGCATTAAAATTTGGCCTCCCTACTCCATACAAAATCATTATAGATTTAAAGGGTTGTTTTTTTTCCTTTGTGCATCCTGATAGTTATAAAATCATTTGCTTCTAACTTTAAAAGAACATAAGCTAACTTAAAAAGAAATGATAAAATGATTTCATTAGAAAGTTCTTCCTCAAGAAATGGCTAATAGCCTTACCTTATGTGTAAAAAAAGAAAGAAAAAATGTTTTGTCTCTGCTTCAATACAAGAAGCTAAGATCTTAAATTTTTCAATATATATTGTTTATAGAATTTTATTATAGGCTTTTGCTCTTAACAATGGATGTTAAACATTTTTAAGTAAATGATTTTCAAAAGGTGTTAAGACAAATGTTTTGGCTAAAACATTGCTTTAAGCTTGCCACAAGAGGCTTTAAGCTTCTGATGTTCTCAAGGTAAATGCAAAATAAACATTGAGATACATAACATGGAGAAAGCTACCATATTTATCAACACTTTATGATATACTTCCATTCCTTGACAAAGAGAACATTAATGTAAAATCTCACCAAATAAAGTTTTCACATCTTCCAATAAAGATTTGGTGTGATAATAAAGTGCTACAATAAATCATAAAAATATTTTTAAATGGAATGTTTTAAGAGACTAATGAAATGTTTGTTCCTTATTTCAAACAGCAATCAAGTTAATTATTATTGATAGTGAATCTATTACTTGGCAAGCATTTTTGACAAAATTAATAATTTTTATCCAAAAGACAAATTGTTATAATTTGCTTCCATACATGCTTTTATATTTCTATCCATGCATCCTAAAAAATGCATCTACTGTGGGATTAAAGCACATATAATTAGCTCATATGTTTGTTCTTTGAGTTTTCCCTTGCTTCAGCACAGATAATTAAATTGGGTGCAGTAGCTCCTTTTTTAAAATGTTAAAAATCAAACTTAATTTTTATATATGTATATATATATAAATTTTTATATATGTATATATATATATATATATATATATATATATATATATATATATCATGGCTTACAATTACTTGAAATTGTTCCTTTTTAAGTTCTGCTAATTCTTAAATTTTACAATTATTTATACAAATACAATTCAAATTAAAAAAATTAAAAAATATACATGTCATGATTAACAGCTTTTCAAACTTTCTAGTTACAACTGTTTTCACAGAAAAAAAAAACAACTAAAAAATAAAATTAGTCATTACATATGTTATTTTTCTATATTAAATGTTCCATCACATTAAGACAAATATTATAACTATTACAGTCAGTCATTTGAGATGCTTTATTAACAATTTAATATTAGTCATATTACTGAGATTCCTCATAATTCTCAAGGACAAGATATTTTGGAACAGGCCCATAGAACTTTAAAACAATATTTTTATAAATAAAAGACGGGAGAATCACATCTCTATATATCACAAAACTTAAAAAAATTTAATGCCAGGGAACTCTCTGAGTGTAGAGAAGAGGGCATGTTTGTGTTTTTTTTTTTCTGCAGGATGCCAAAGGAACATGCTAGCTGCTACAGTATGCTAATGCTGAGACAAAGAATGCTGATTATAATCATTGAAAATGGCAACAGTCCTCAACACCTTTGGATGCCTCCTACTAATGTTGACACCAAGACATCTACAGACTCAACATCCCTCTTTGCATGGTGATTTTATTTAGCTAAATATTGGACAAATTTTAAACAGATTAAAGGGGAGATATTGGCTACTGCTGATTGCCCCCCTTCAGTGTGTCAAAAGACCATATATTTAAATTTTACAAATTTCAGGTGTAGACCAGGCAGAATGTGGTTTTCCATTTGCTTTCTTTAAGACATCCACAGGATTTACTTTGGTTGTTTGGGACACTTGGGAGAGCCTCTGAACTTCTCCTCATGAGATTACATTCAAGTAAAATGCAGTTTTACACCCCAGCTAATTTTCTAACTGATGATGAGTCCTGCAAGGCCTCTAATCCCTGCACAAAGGGGTGATATGCACCTTTACAACTTAACTTTACTACCTATGCAAAATCTCCCAATTTTAATTGGCAAAAGGTTATAAATGGGGTCTTTGCTTCTATCAATCTGACTCAGATACTGGTATTATTTTCTCTATCAAGCTCTGTAAAGAGCCTTACATCATGCCTAGCCAGTCCCAATGGGGCCTAATCCTGTGTTGGTACTTCATCCTGCTCCTCCTAAAGGAAATGACCAGGACACCACCCTCTGGCCACCAGCCAGGCCACTAGCTACTATTTTGCCTGTATCCCTCCACAACCAAATTCCACGGAAAATTTTGTACTTTCTTTAGTTAATCATACTTTTCTTACCTTAAATGAAACTTCCCCTGAACATGTTGAAGAGTTCTGGTTATGCTACCATTCCCAACCACCCTTTTATGAAGGAATTGCCTTTCTCAGTGATTCACTCCATGTTGATGATGTGCTGCTGTTGGCTAATGGGCCCATTTTTTAAAAAATCAAAAGGGTGGAGAAAGCCCTGAGTTTTGCATCCTTATTAAGATGGTTCCTCCTTTAGTTTACTATCATTCTGAAGAATTTTTTCACCAGTAGGATCAATCCACTTCCATTGGTGGCTCCACTTTTTTGAGCTGCTCCAACAGAGAACCTATCTCTGCTGTTACTATGTCTTTCCTACTTGGACTCAGAGCTATGGGAGTGGGGACAGGTATCCCTTACCTTGTTCTTTCTAACTCCAGGTACACAGAACTCAGTGCCACCATCCATCAAGATGTCCAACACCTTCACCAGGGGATAATTGATCTCTCCAACTCTGCTGACTCCCTAGCTGAGGTTGTCCTCCAAAATAGGTGAGGTCTTGCTCTCCTGTTCCTTCAACAAGGCAGAAGTTGTGCAGCTTTAAAAGAATAATGCTGTTTCTATACTAGTAAAACAGGAGATGTAAGAGATAGCATGAAAAAAGTCAGAGAAGGACTAAAAAAACCTAAGAGGGAAAGAACAGAAAGGAAGTTGGTATGAAAATTAGTTTTCCACCTCTCCATGGCTTACTACTCTTTTACCCAGTATCCTAGTACCCTTTTTGTAAGTATATTGTTATGTTCTTTTGGGCCATGAGCTTTTAAATGCCTCACTACCCTGATTAAAAACCAGGTAGATGACTTTGCAGCCAAGTCAATTCAGGTACATTACCATCTTTGGCTTTGGAGGATCGAGAGATGGCTACCCAGTCCCCCAGGGCAGTTACAAAACAGCCCAAACAGCACACTCCAGTGCCCTGGAAGAGAGAGCATTCTTGTCACAGCCAGTCCAGTCTGGACTCCAGAAGAAGCCCTCAAGCTCAAGGCACCCACAACAATAACATTGCTGAGCAGTAAGATGATGATCGGCACCTTCCCAGGACCATTCCCACCTAAGACAGGAATCACTGGAGGCTGGAAGAGATATCCAGAGATGGGTCAGGGATGATGGATGACTGGGTCGATTCCTAAGACAGGCGCTGCTCCATTCCTTTGGTGCCTCATCTGCTTTTCATCAATGGCTGTCTGACCTCTGCTCTCTTTAATACAGAGAAGGGGGAATAGTGCTAATGTTCATCTGAATAACTGAATATACTAACAAAAGATATAGGACCAAACATTAGTAATTCTAATTCAAATTGTTGATCAGGGAATTCTAAGGGAGTCTGACAACAATTCATAGATGTTATCCTTGGTTGACTCCTTGAAGTTCAGAGTAAATCCTTCTTGGTGAATGCATCATGTTCTTTTGACACAGGACTCAACAATTGGGCTGGACATGATACAAGCACATATTCCCTAAGGATTAGCTTTAATGGTACTGGCGATATAGTATGCAAGCATTCAAAGAATGATTTGAATCCAGCCTCACTTTCTTTTTCACTAGAAGTAGGCATTTTGGAAAGTTACAACAAGTAAAAGTAAGGAGAACGACTTACTCTGAGTGCCAAGCCATATCTGCAATATTTGCAGCATAAATACTACAGAAAGCTTGTAAGGGACAGAAGGCCAGAAAGTGTAAAGAGAGTTTGTGTTTTCTAGATATATGATGGATACATTGTGTCCATTAAATCATAATATAGCTTTATAAGAAAGACGGTAACAATGAAATACCTGTTGATATGTTTGGAGAAAATCATATGGCAGTTCAAGTCCTAATGAAGCGCTACAGGAAATCAGTGAGTACTACTAAAAAGAGAAGTAGTTGCACCCAGGCCTGGGTTCATTAATTTTCTTTACATATTCAACAGGATCAGTCATAAAGTCATGTCTATACAACAGCAATACATTGCATTGATATATTCACTCATATATTTCCTAATAGTTTGACAAAAGAAGACATGGATTTGAAATATTGAGAGGACATGAAAAGTGCTCAAAAAATGAAAGAGGAGTTGCATATGTGTAAGTATGCATATATGACTTTAATTATTTTAATTTTTAAAGATAGATGTCATCATTATAACTGTAGAAATTTGGAGTCCTGTTGGCTTACAGAGTGACTGCCTCACAGAACAATAGTAAATCTCCAAACAGGAATATTATGGAAATAAAATCCTAAAACTTACCATTCAACTCAAACAACAAATGCATGCATGAATGACTTAATATATTTCGATCTTCCAGTGAGTGGAGGCAGGTTTATCTAAAGAAAAAAATAAGGGTGTCTGAGTTTCACACATTACACTTCTGGAGTATGACTTTGAACAAGATCTTTAACTGTACTCTCTGTAACACAAAACTGATGACAACACTAATGTGTAAAATCTTTGGATTCTCTAATATAGTTAAAACTGAATAAATAAATAATGTTCAATTTTTAATAAAATTATCAAGACATATATTTCATGGATTTTGGTTTAGGAGAAGAAAATAGAGGACACATATTGAGAAAATGCTTATAAGATAAACAAATATTCAGATGAATAGTTTCATGAAATAATGGGAAAAGGCAAATGGATTTATGAAGGAATTGTTTGAGAAAAAGTACAATATATGAAAGAAGGAAAATACTCAGGGATGGTACATTGATGAATGACTCATAGAAGAAAATATACACTAAAAGAAAATCCCAAAAAGTCTCAGAGAAGTTACTTGTTCATTACTGAATCTTTGTGGAAATATGTGATAATGTTAAGGAAAAAAAGTATGAGGCAAAAGAAAAGCACACATTGTTGCAACACAATGGTAGAAGAGCTGAGACCATATTCTAGGGTATTTTTTTCTTGTGAAATTGGCTGTGCTTGATTGTGAGAGGTATCACTGTGTCTCCTGTTGTGAGTAATCTAGGGATATATGTGAAGGAACAAGGAAAGATAAGCTGCAATCATTTAGTGTTTAATAGTTACACAGTTGACTGGAAGATAGAGAATAGCCCTGCATAAAGAGAGAACAAAAACAGATTCACATTGCAATACTGGAGGAGAATTTACAGGTTTGTTACCACCAACAATGTTAAGTATAAGTGTGGTACTGAGGGAGTGGTCAGAATTGGCAATAGATAAATAACAATGGCAAGGAATGAAGAGTCGCTCATAAAAGTGATGTTTATGCTGCACATAAATGTACTCAAGAATTGAGTGAAATAAAAGAAATCATCTGCCTCAGTTATCCATCTAATTAAAGTAACTTTACGAAATTAGTGCTGATATTATTGGCTTTATAAAAGTGTATGATTGGCAATTAAAAAATATGATGGTAAAATCTGTAGGCAGCATCAGTGGTCTATGCTGTGTGGCAAAATTCCAGTGTTAATTGTTAGCATTGCTTAAAATTAATAACCACATCCCTGCCAATAAGTAGGTGATGAATATACATTTATTTATACCTCTGAAGGATTAGCTAAGGAATCACAACTTCTAATCCTAAAGGAAAACTACACCTCAATTTGTTTATTTAAAATTTTGAAGAAATTCTACAGGAATGGCTAACAACTTTAAATTTGAAAATATATATCTTTTCCAGAAAGCTTCAATTAACAAGGCATGTAAATAATTTTGCATCAAAGGACTGAGAATGGATGAACTGCTAGGTATGTCTCCACTTGAATTAATCTTTCCAAGCTTGCTAGCCCTGGTGACTAAGCCTGTTCTAAACTGTTTTAATTCTAAAATTGTGTTTATCATGAATATCACATTTACTACAATGGAATAAAAGGCTGATGTATCCTTCCATTATCTATTTTATTTGTTCTAGCATATAAAGACAAAGAGGCCAATGCTGCCAAGATAACAGAGATTTTATATGCTTTCATTTGAACTTGTCAGTAGAAAGTTGGTGGAAAGAAAAGGAGGTATAGGAAACATAAATCTTCCTATAAAATATCCCTGTTGTCAACAGAGCACATTTACCTACAAACAATGTTCCCATAATTTCAATATATTTCATCAAGAATATTAACTGACCATGAAGGTAAAAATAGAGGTAGCAAATTGTTACATGTGTGAAGTCTCCTTTCTGCACATTCATAAGGGTTTGAATTGAGATTGTCAGCTCCCACATAAGGATCTGAGCATATTAATCCTGGAATCTCAGAGCTGAAGCAGAGGACAGATCCAGTGTCCTGAATAGCAGCTAGTCCAGCCCTTTACTGATCTCCATGTTCAATGAAAATTACTGTGTGAAAAATAAGGTGGAAAACGAAGGTGGCAGTCCACAAGGCCTTCTGCAATAGGACACTGCCTTCTCTGCATGACTTGATAGCCAGAGTCCTGATGATAGATGTTAAGAGAAAGAAAAAAACAGATACAAACATACAGGAAATAGATATTAGGTGAATTGGGATCTCAGATGGAAAAGCAGTTGCATTCAAGAAGCTTAGCATGTTTAATATACAAGTTTAACACGGATTTTAATAATCTTAAATCAGGAGGTGGGAAATTACATGAGATAAACAGTAGGATGGATTATTATGTACTGCTGAAAAGAGACAGCTTTATCTAATATTGGTAGAAGCAATGCCTGTGTGAAACCGGTCTTCAGGCCCAAAATATCCTGTAGAAAAATGCTTCAAGATATAGCTGGATATACTGTCTACAGAACTGAGGAACACTTTAATATTTATTCCTCAGCTGGGAAGGCTTCAGCACTTCTGTGGGTCTGAAGCATTGGAATTCTTGATATTTCTATGCCCATGTCAAGCAATACATATCCATTCATATAGAAGGCATCAATCACTCACTTTAATGTACCCTGGCTTCCTCTGTTAGAACTACATTGCCCAGGGACCTCCAATGCAAGTTGAGAAAGCTCAGCTTCCCTCACTTAGGATTACCCATGCTTCCCAGAAAACATGTTCCAGGTCTTGTCAAAGGCCTTTATTTCCAGGCCATCAACAGGGACATTTTGGCCCAAGATCCAGCATTACACAACTTCCTGCAAAGATTAGAGGAGCATGGCTTCCCCTGCAAACTCTTTTTCTTTTATCAACCACAGAATTCCACGCACCAAATGATATATCTATATCTTACATCTTTAGCCAAAGTCCATAGGATTATTCTAGAAGTAAGGAGGATTCTAAGTACACAAAGTAGAAGATGTATGCTATCAAACAGAATTTGCTAGATGTGATGGGCTATCACATAAGGAACCCAGAAATACATAACAGAAAAACTACATACAAGATTAATCAAGACAAAATCCCAACAAAACTAGGAGAGGAGCTATTAAATTCCTATCTATAGGTGAAGAGATTAGAAGTGTCAATTTTCCCTAGGGGTTCAGATCCTTAAATATTCAAGCTCTAGCAGATGATCTTAAATTCAAAGATATATAGGCATTACGTAATATGTTCTGTGTTTGTATGTAGGTTTGGTTGTTTTATTATTTGAATATGACATTGGAAAATAAGAGAGTATGTGTAAGAGAATATTGAATGTATTGAAAAGTAGGAAATTTAGATGGATTTGATCAAACAAAATGTAAGATTGTATAACTGTCTCCAAATTATTAGGTAAAATTAATTATAAAAGTAATGTGGAGAGCAATAGAATGTATGTGACCTCTGTCTTACATTTATGTACATATACAGGTATGCACACAAAATATATACATGCATACACCATAAAAAGAAAGTGAAAATTAGTACAAATAAAAAGAATATATAATCACTAAATACAATATAGTTTCTTGCACATAGGAAGAAAAATAGTGAAAATTATGATATTATAATAATTTTATAGTTTAAAATAGCATATCAAAGAGTTATTTGTAATTTTGGATGAATTCTCTATTTTACAGAAATTAACTGTGGCTAGTAGACGGGTATAAGGAAATTATCTGCAATATTTTAAAATGTGTACATATGTCTAAAGTGATCTTAACATAAAATATGTGTGCTTGCTTATGTCATGTATGAGAGATAATGAGTATAATTTATATCTTTAAAAAGTTTAGTTTAAAAATCATTAACCCCAAAATCACCTTCTATAAAATCCTCTATAATCTCAAAGTCTACAATGTTTTGAAGTATAAAAATTACTAATTTTGAGAGGGATATCTACAACAATTAAATGCAATTAGAGGTGACTTAAAAGTACTGGTTATCAACCTTCCTAATGCTATGAACCTTTAATGCAGTGCTTTGTGTTATGCAGACAATAGAAATAAAATTTTGTCCCTACTGTCATGAAGCATAATGTAAATATATGTGTTCTCCTGTGGTCATCAGCAACCCAGAGGTTGAGAATCACTGTTTGAAGAAAAACACTCCAAGACACAAGAAATATAGCATATAGTTAAAGATAGTGTGATATTTAAACATTCTGATTATTATTCCATTAAGAGGGGAGAAAAGGAAGAGATTGATTGCTTCAAGATACATTAATACTTGAAAATGAAGAAAAGGAGAATTCAACAGAAATACATATTTTGCTTCCTGTATCCTTGATGGAGTCATTTCTGTGTCATTGGTAACAAAAGCTTAATGGCATAAAGTGGGACAGACATTGTTGGACTGTCAGTGGATGAAAGACTGTGGTACTAAGAGAGGCTATTAATAGCCAGAAGCTCTTGGGACTAATGGCACTCCACAGATATTTGAGAAGATATTAAAAGTTCTTTAGCAAAATGAAGTGGAATGCAATTAATTAGTTTCAATGTAATGAACAATGCCATGGTATAAATACCTTTTAATCAGTTGTCAGAGTAGAACATTTCTTTTCAAATTGTTCTGTTCACATTGAAATTCAGACTCCTGTAAAGACTAGAGAGGGAAATGAATTAAACCATGTAAGGAATATTGTATTTCCCCTTTAAAAGAGTATTTACATGGGTCTGATATCAATAAATTTAGATTAAAGTGTTATTTAATTTTTATTATATAATTTTTCTTTTGCAAAATTTAATCTTCACATGTAAGTGCCACCTTCAACCTAGTTTAAGAAAACTTTGTGTTTTTACATACAGAGCATATAGAAAAACTATAAAATTTATTTTCTTAAAATGTTATTCTTCCAAACATAACTACATGGAGTTTACTATATGTGCTGGATAATATTCCTCGTATGTGAGATATATCCCTAGTTAAATTGAAAAAGATAGTAATTGTGTATAGAAATGAAGCACAGAGATATAGGTCTTGTTTAATATGTTCAAGGTCTTGTATTCTATACACAGTATAAAATCTAGCAAACAAAACAAAACAAACAATAAAAATAACAAAATACTGAATCACATAAAACATTTATTTATTATATATATTATAATTAGAACTTGTTTGCTCACATAAAATGGAAAAATTCATTTGAAATATGTTAAACCTTAAAGAATATTGTTGCACGTGAAATTCAGACTAAAAAAGTGATCTCTGAGCCTTATTCCATATTTGTTTTAAATTTAAACCCTTGAATTTATATACCAGATTAAAAATGTGGCATCATCTATATATGGCAAATAAGTGCTCTAATTGCTGAGTAATCACCCTTTTTTTCCAGTTTATATATAAAAACGTTAGAAATTTATTTTCTTAAAGATAATTTCAACAGAGAATTTGGTTTCAAATTGCTGAATTGCGTGGCTGTACCTGAAAATGTTCTCTTGGCAAAACATTTGAAGTGTGTGTCATCATACTCTTACAGTCTGTGCTATCACAAAAGTGCAAAATCAAGTCAAATTACAAGGACCAGGGTGACTGGATTACATGGACAGCAAATTTAAAGATGCTGTGGATGGGAAGGATAGAGTGGCAAGAGTTGTACCCATAAACAATATGTGTGATAACAATCTATTATTTTATCTGAACATAAGACAGAATCCATCTATTTTAAATAATTGAAAACATCACACATCCTCAAAAATCATGTCCCCATGTAACATTTGGATTTTTTTTAAGGGAAAGATGAAAGAAAGGTACAAATAACACAAAACTGAAGGACTGAGGCCCTTGTTTGGCTGCCGGTAAATCATTGCTAATGTGCACGTGCCTCGAGCAACTCCATACACAGAAGAGGAAGGTTCAGTGTGTTTTGTGATTTTCACGGTTTTCTTCCTTGGCTGACTGGTTCTATTACTTTGTATTCCCAGTAAGGTGCAACACCTAACAGAGAAAGTGACACGAAATGAAAAAGAAGACATAAGATATGGGAGGACCCAAGAATCAATGGGTGTTACCTTAGCGGTGACTCACTATCCTGGTGATATAGAACCTGAAGAGCCCACCTGCCACAGCCAGTCAAGAACCCCAGTAGAGCAATAGAGATACCAACCCACCCACAAAACTTTCAGCACAAAATGTATTCTTTTTATAAGAAATGAATGCACTGGAACAGGAGAGGGCATTGTGGGGGGTGGAGACTAGGGGTATGGTTAACCAATAATGATACCACCTTGAGACCCATCCTATGGGCAAGCACCAATTCCTAACACTATGAATGAAATTCTATAGTGGCTTGTGTTATCATGCTTACTATGTTACCCAAAAATCTGTTTTCAGTGCCCTGCATGTAGAACTAAAGGAAGCATCTCCGCATTTTGTTTTTGATTGATCATTAAAGTTACTGGTGGCCAGTGGATAGGTAGGGAGGCAGAGGTGGGACTTTTAGAATTCAAGGGAAGCGACTAAGGAAGGAGGGAGAGCAGATTCCACCATGGTGAGGGTATAGGAGACGGACCATGTTGGAAAGATGCAGGAGGGAGAGAAAGCTGATATATATACCTAGGGGGAAAGCAGTAGCAGGAGGGCTATCCAGCTGGGTCGAGGGCAGCCAAGGTGAAATACAGATTTAGAAAATGACTCAGGAATATAGGAGGGGAGTGTGTGTTGGCCATGTGGAGTTAGAGATATTGAGCTGTTTAAGGTATTTAAAATCGAAGGCTGTATATGTGTGTCCTTTCAGGAATCAAGAAATTGGGGAAGTAGTGAGAAGCTCACACATATCCACCAAGAGGTTGGCTTCTCTCATTCCTTCTCTTACTCAGCACAGATCTGATGGCACAGATTTAATGGATTTTTTTTCTATCATCACTTGTGAGTTGCCTCAGCAATTGCATCTTGCTCTTTCAGGAGTTAACTAATATATTATTAATTTTACATTTAAGTATATGGCATATACCAAGTAATGTCTGTTTATCCTTAAATATACTCTGAAGTTTTGGGTGAGTATTAAACATAAAGGATTTTTTAACCAAGAATAATAAATGGAAAGGAATCATAAAAAATTGAGAGGTTTGAAAGAGCATACAATTGTCAACTTGCAGTTCTATATGGATCTGAAAGTAATATACATGCATGATGATAAATTTACATATCACTGAACAATTTTATTATCTTTATGGTTAATACACTGTACGAGACAACTAAAGTAAACATAATTATTCAAAACTTTATATTATTATTTCTTTAAATATGACTTCTCTTTTTATTGAAAGATTATTTATATGAATTACAACTGAACACACTAGTGCATGTGTGTGTATGTACTCAGATTTATCTTTTGAGTCAAAACTTCAATTAAAATATAACTATAATTTATTATATTTCTGTATTTAAAGTAAATGTGAACAAAATATTTACAAAAAAGAATATTGGTCTCACTTCGATCACCATTTTCAATCATTTACAAATCATTGCGTAAATAATGTATAGCAACTATATTATATTGTAGATAACACCAGTGTAAACCTCAGTGTATGATAATGTCTGTGGAAGCATTAACAGGATTTTTAATGCATCAGTGTCATGAAGAACTTAGAGAATTTCAGAGAGACAAACTTCTCCAATATGTCAAGAAATGATAACTGTAAAGTGCAAGATGTGGAACTGGGCAATATTACATTTACAGAATTTGACAGACTTTTATATGTAAATAGAATAAACACAAAACTTGATAAATTATTATTACTGCTTTTGAGGTTTTTTAACCTTTTACCTACTTTTTCTTTTGGTGGGATTGGAGAAACAACCTGTGGCCATGTTTTCAATTGGACAGTCTGAATGTTCATACCTGAAGTATTTCTACTTTGAAATTCTATACTACAGTAATCATGTCAAATTCTCACACTTAATATGCAAACTCTGTCACATAAAGATAATATTTTACTAGTGATATTTTTTCTCTCAAAATCTGAAATATGGAATGGCATTACATTTTTGCTCAAAATATTTGTGAATAAATTTTTGCCCAGCTATTTTCACAAATATACTAAAATTCATCATTCCCACAGATAAGCTAAGTAGAGATAAAAGCACACAAACATTTTTTCATTATTGGAGGTTCCATTGTCTTTTACTAATAAGTCATATAATTATGCAAGGTATAAATATATTGCAAATAAAAGGAAAAATTCATTACCTTGTTTAATTTAATGATGGACAGCAGCAATGGCTGAGGACAATCTTTAATCCTCAATGTATCTCCTTTTATCCCTATTGCCTGGAGCCAGCCCAGGTGGGAGATGTTCATCTCTCTTGATGGTTCTTCTTGTAGTAGAGGAAGGGGGAAGAGCATCAGGTGTATGGGGGGACTTTGTCTTATGAAATTCTGGGGTAAGACTTGGTCTTACTAGATTTGAGGGTAAGACTGTCTTAAGAGATATTCAGGGTTGCTGTATAATAAAAAAGTTTACTTATCTAAGTCTAAATTACTATGCTATTGTAGTTAACCTGCCTTCTATGTTCCTGTGAGGCCAGAGAGTGCAGTCTCAGGCACTTAACACCTCACCTGAAAACAGCAGGAGATTTAGTAAAGGGTTAATTGCTAGAGCCCTTTCCCTATTGTCCAGATGCCTCTTGCTTGTCAGGCTAGGGGAAAATTTGGAGCAATAAACTTCTATTGTACCAGGCAAAGAGAATAACACTCACAGAAAGAAACATTTTTCCATAAGTGAATACGCATAATCTCACATAAATTTGTACACAGCTTCAGTCATGCAGAGTTCTCCTTTATACATTTCCACACAAATTCAGTTGGGTCAGGCTTGTATGCATTCTCACAATTTCATAATCACACACACATTCATATATTCTCAAAATCACATACTTACACACACATCCATACTTACTATGCACATGGAGCAAAAGACTAAGCACTGGTGCAGAGCGAACTCGCTCATTTGGGATGAAAAATGGACTCTAATAATTATTGCAGAGAGAAATAAAAAGCTTCCACCCTTTTAGGCAAAATGAATTAAATCCATGTTTGTAAAAAAAAAAAAAAAGCTTTATTCCTTTTATTAAGACTAAACCTCCCTTCTTCTTACCATGGGATCTCTTCTGCACCTTCTGCTCTCTGCAGCTTCTTTTTTCCTCTTTCACTCTGCATTGTGCACATTCCTCTCTTAGTTTTTTTATGTTGCGTATAGTTTCTAAGTAATTCCACTCTGCATTCTCCTTCTAATCTTGTTCTCTTCTGACTAAAATCTCTCAGTTCAGTTCCTCTCTCAGTTCAGTTCTTCTCACCTTAGTTTCTCTCACCAAAGTTCCTCTGTTCTGACTCTTCTTTGTCCTCTGCCATTGAAGATCTTTCAGAATATATGATTACATGTTACAAAGCTCATCACAAGATCACATGAATAGTTAAATCATAAATTGAAATATAAGTTTACAGCAGAGAATGTTTGCATGCATATCCATTAAGAATAATTATCTTTTTTCCACTGGATGTTTTCAGCTCCTTTGTCGAAGATCAATTGGCCATAGATATGTGGGTTCAATTCTGGGTCTTCAATCCTATTCCATTGATCCACCTCCCTGTCACTGTACCAATACCATGCAGTTTTTAACACTACTATTCTGTAGTATTGCTTGAGGTCTAGGATACTGATTCCCCCAGAAGTAATTTTACTGTTGATAATAGTTTTAGCTATTCCAGATGAATTTGAGAATTGCTCTTTCTAACTCTATGAAGAACTGAGATGGGATTTAGATGGGGATTGTGTTGAATCTGTATATTGCTTTTGGCACAATTGACATTTTATCTAAATTAATCCTGCAAATCCATGAGAATGGAAGATTTTTCCATTTTTTGAGGTCTTCTTCCATTTCCTTCTTCAGAGACCTGACATTTTTAAAGGATAGCCTTTTCAACAAATGGTGCTGGCTCAACTATAGGTCAACATGCAGAAGAATGAGAATTGATCCATTCTTATCTCCTTGTACTAAGCTCAACTCCAAGTGGATAAAGGACCTCTACATAAAACCAGACACACTAAAACTAATGGAAAAGAAACTGGGTACGACTCTTGAGGACATTGGCTCATGAGGAAAGTTCCTGAACAGAACACCAATAACTTATGCTCTAAGATCAAGAATAGACAAATGGGACCTCATAAAATTACAAAGTTTCTGTAAAGCAAAAGACATTGTCAAAAGGACAAATTGGAAACAAACAAATTGGAAAAAGATATTCACCAACTCTACATCTGACAGAGGGCTAATATCCAATGTATACAAAGAACTCAAGAAGTTAGACCCCAGAAAACCAAATAATCCTATCAATAAATGGGGTACAGAGTTAAATAAATACTTTTCATCTGAAAGAATTCGGATGGCTGAGAAACACCTTAAAAATGTTCAACATCATTAGTCACTAGAGAAATGAAAATAAAAACAACCCTGAGATTTCACCTAACACCAGCCAGAATGGCTAACAGTAAAAACTCAGAAAACAGCAAGTGCTGGCGAGTATGCTGAGAAAGAGGAACACTCCTCCACTGCTGGTGGGACTGCAAGCTGGTACAACCACTCTGGAAATCAGTCTGGCGGTTCCTCAGAAAACTGGACACAATATTTCCAGAGGAACCACACAGACCACTTCTGGGCATATACCCAGAAGATTCCCCAGCATGCAATAAGGATACATGCTTCACTATGTTCATAGCAGCCTTATTTATAATAGTCAGAAGCTGGAAAGAACCCATTTGTCCCTCAACAGAGGGATGGATGCAAAAAATGTGGTATATATACATTATGGAGTACTATTCAGCCATTAGAAACAATGAATTCATGGAATTCTTAAAGAAATGGATGGAGCTGGAGAACATCATACTAAGTGAGGTATCCCAGTCTCAAAAGAATACCCATGGTATGCATTCACTGAGAAGTGGATATTAGCCTAGAATCTTGCGACACCAAAGACACAATCCACATACCAAATGATGTCCAACAGGAAAGAAGGAGTGAACCCTGGTTCTGGAAAGACTCAAAGCATCAGTGTAGGGGAATACCAGAATAGGTAAGTGGGAAGGGGTATGTGGTGGACCAGGGGGAGGGAGAAGAGCATGTGGGACTTTTGGGGGCCAGGGAACCTGGAAAATGGAAATGAAATATAAATATAAAATATATCCTATAAAAAGTTTTTAAAAAGAGTAATTATCTAGTTAAACATCTATCACCTCTCCTAGCTCTATAGGTTCACCTAAGATTTACAATGATAACTAAGTTATAAATGATGTTTTTATAGATGAACCTATTCAATATTTTATCTTCTGTCGTAGCACCTATAATAAATCTTTAGTTACATTTTTATGACTTTTAGTAAATAGTTTCACAACCTCTTGGAATGTGTTCTGAGTAGCAGAAAGTCTGGTTGCCATCTAAGAGCAATTAACTAGAGACACATGGGAGATTGGCAGAGTTCTCATTGCAGTTTTGACTGTCACAAAAGGATTTAATAGCTGTCCCACTATAAAAGAGCTTAATATCCACAATATGATTTTAGGAATTCTTATAGTACCATCATTAAAACTTAAGTCATATATTTGTCTACATAGCATCACTATAAGATAGTACATCTTTGTCCATCTGCAGACATCTGCTCCAAAGGGATGCGCTATTACTTATTGATTATTATATGTGTTTAATAATAAAAATAGGAAAAGCATATTAATCGCAGGAATCTTTCCTAAAATAAGTTCCTTACAGCCTTGCTTAATGAAGAGTCACCTATCACAGATTATATAATAATCAGTAGGAGTCCATTTCAGGATAATCACCTATTAACTTGTCCCATTATACCTCCTGACACTCTATAATTCCAAAATTACAAGATTGATCCTGCCGTTGAGTAAGTAGATAATGAAAACAAATTTATTTTGGTTTAACTATCTGCTTTCTCCCACTATTATTACAAATGACCACAATGTATTGGCTTATATTACACAAATGCAGTGTACTCTGTTGGTAACTCTTCTACACATGTGACTAAAACCTATTCATGAATGGAGCTGAAATGTTTTTCTGACATGCTAGTAAAATTATTCCCTTGAATTTTCAAGTACACAAATGCCACTACTCTTTTAGTGTGCGTGGTGCACATGACCTCTCTTTTGCATCATCAGAGATAACAAAGGTAAGTATAAAAATTACAAAATCCATCATCCATGCTTCATTCACTTCCTTTAATAAAGGCCCGTGAGAATCACTGATCCATGATGAAGATTTTATTTTAAGCTAAGCTGGTTTAGTTTCATCTTTAACTTATATACATTATTTTTACATGAAATGTGATTTAATTAATGTTTTTGTACATTAGCATTCAGGCCTATTTGGGAGGGTGTTATTCTTCTTTTTATATTTACAAATTTACTCTGTGTTTATTAATGATCTATAGACAGGTATAGTTGAATATAACTTTAATCCTAGCACTGGAGAGGCAGAAGAAGATAGATCATTATGAATTTGAGGCTAGCCTATTTTGCATGGCAAGGTTCAGGACAGCTAGAGGTAGAGGTAGAGTAATTCTATGAAAAAAGAAGAAGGAGGAGGAGAAGGAGGAGGAGGAGGAGGAGGAGGAGGAGGAGGAGGAGAAGGAGAAGGAGAAAGAAAAGTGAAAAGAAAAAATATTTGCATTTATTTATATTTAAAAGATTTATTATATTTGCATGTGTCTATATTTATGTACATTTGTATACAATGTCCATGGAGACTAAAAGTGGTCATAGGATTGTAGCTTATAGTTTCTACTACCCTCCTTAAGCTCTGGGTGGACAGTCCTTCCAGTCCCATCCAGGTTCCCTTGGAAGAAAAACACAAACATTAACTTATTTCTTTCTTTTCTTTTCTTTTTTCTTTCCTTTTCTCTTTTCTTTTCTTTTCTTTTCTTTTCTTTTCTTTTCTTTTCTTTCCTTTCCTTTCCTTTCCTTTTCTTTTCTGTTCCTTTTTTATTATTTTCTATATCATTTGTTTACATTCCAAATGATTTTCCCTTTCCTGGTCCCCCCCCTCCCAAAAAGTCCCACAAGGCCTCTTCCCTCGGCCTGTTCCCTTCCACTTCTCTGTCCTGGCAATCCCCTACAATGCAGCATCAAGCCTTTCCAGGACCAGCACCCTTTCCTTCCTTCTACTTGGGAATGATTTGATATGCGAGTTGTGTCTTAGGTTTTCAGTGCTTCTGATCTATTATCCAATTATCAGTGACTGCATTTCATGTATGTGTGTGTGTGTGTGTGTGTGTGTGTTTTTGTGAATGAGTTATCTCACTTAGTATGATATTTCCAGGTCCAATTATTTGCCTAAGAATTTCATGAATTCATTTTTTTTTAATTGCTGAGGAGTATTTCATTGTATAAATATACCACATATTCTGAATCCATTTCTCCATTGTGGGACATCTGGGTTCTTTACAGCTTCTAGCTATTATAAATAAGGCTGTTATGAACATAGTAGAACATGTGTCCTTATTGCATGCCGGGGAATACTCTGGGTATATGCGCAGGAGTGCTATAACAGGGTCCTCTGAAGCACTATACTGATTTCCAGAGTGGTTGCACCATCTTGCAATCTCACCAGTAGTGGAGTAGTGTTCCTCTTTCTCCACATCCTCTCCAACACCTGCTGTCTCCTGAGTTTTTAATCTTAGCCATTCTGACTGGTGTGATGTGAAATCTCAGGGTTGTTTTAATTTGCATTTCCATAATGACTAATGATGCTTAACATTTCTTAAGGTGCTTCTCAGCCATCTGAAGTTCGTCAGGTAAAAATTCTTTGTTTAACTCTGTACCCCATTTTTAATAGGGTAATTTGGTTCTCTGTGGTCTAACTTCTTGAGTTCTTTGTATATATTGGATATTAGCCCTCTGTTGGATGTAGGGTTGATGAAGATCTTTTCCAAAATGGTTGGTTGCCATTTTGTCCTTTTGACAGTTTCTTTGCCTTACAGAAACTTTGTAATTTTATGAGGTCACATTTGTCAGTTCTTGATCTTAGAGCATAAGCTATTGGTTTTCTGTTCAGGAACTTTTCCCTGTGCCCATGTCTTCAGGGGTCTTCTTCAATTTCTTTTCTATTAGTTTCAGTATGTCTGGTTTTATGTGGAGGTCCTTGATCAACTTGGAGTTGATGTAATCTTTATCAAAATCCCATCTCAGTACTTCATAGAGTTAGAAAGAGCAATTCTCAAGTTCATCTGAAATATCAAAAAACCCAGGATAACTAAAACTATTCTCAACAGTATAAGAACTTCTGGGGGAGTCAGTATCCCAGACCTCAAGCAGTACTACAGAGCAATAGTGTTAAAAACTGTGTGGTATTGGTAATGTGACAGGAAGATGGATCTATGGAATAGGATTGAAGACCCAGAAATAAACCCACACACCTATGGTCACTTGATCTTCGACAAAGGAGCTGAAAGCATCCAGTGTAAAAAAGATAGTCTTTTCAACAAATGGTGCTGGTTCAGCATGCAGAAGAATGATAATTGATCCATTCTTATCTCCTTGTACATTAGCTTAATTTTTAATAGGCTTTTAGCTTAATGGCTGGGCTCTTCTGAGCCTTCCTTGGGTAGTGTTTCTTTTTTTTACTCCTAACTCAACACTTCTAAATTTTTCCTCAACTACAGATGCCTAGTTATCTTCTCCTGGCCAGCACTCTAAATCTGCCCTCAATTTAGTTATGTCTCTAATCTCCAACTTACTTCCCAGGCTCTGACTGGGAAGCAGCCAATGGCCACTCTATCTGAGATCTCACATGGCTGGTGGCTCTCTCTCCTGCTGAAGCACAGTAGGGAGCTAGCTATTATGATTGACCTAACTGATATTGCAAAGGTCTGAATGATAATGCCTGAACTGATAAAGTATACCACATCTCATTTTTCCTATTAAATACGATGCAAAAAATCTATTGGAGGCCACAGTCTCCAAATGTTACAACCATTTGTTGGGGTTTTTATTTGTTTGTTTCTCTCAGGAAATCAGTACTATGCTGTAAATGGACCAGAGGTATTTACATTAAAATTACCTTAATGTTATATCATACATTTATAGAAAATTGTTCTCTAAAATGAAATATATGAAACCTAAATTGTTTATTAAATCTTTAATATTAGTGTATGAGTAAATGGGTAATTGAAATAGGTTCTTCCCTCACAAGCACAAGGACCTGAGCTAAATTTCCCAGAACACAATGTGAATTAGGTGTGATAGTAGACATTTATAATCAAAGTAATCCTATGCCAAACTATAAAGTAGAAACTTGTAAGCTAGCTACCTTTCAATAGACAGTGTTGAAGAACAAATTTGTAGTGTCTCAAATAATACAGAAGATGAGGACAAACAACTAAAGGTTGTCCTCTGAACTATAAACAACTATCATGGTATATGAACCAATGATTTAAGTATTTCTATACTCACATGCTTGAACATGCACATACATACATCATAGTCACATATAAAAGAAAAGAAAGAAAGAAGGAAGGAAGGAAGGAAGGAAGGAAGGAAGGAAGGAAGAAAAGGAAGGAAGAAAGAGAGAAAAGAGAAAGCATGCCATTTAAATAGATATTCAACTCTTAAAGAATAGAACTTTACATAAATGCTAGTGAATTTCTGAATTTTGAAGAGATACAGGTGAGGAGGTTGAGGCATAATATGATGATTCTCAATTTTCCTTTACAAACTGAACATTTACTAATTTGGATGCTAGCACTATTTAACCGCTATTACAGAATTATTTTTACTCACTGTATTTAGACAAAATAGGAATGTGATTCTTTATTTACTAAATAAACTGTTAAATGTGGTAGAACGTCATTGCAATAAGAACCTATTATAGGACCATAATATGACCATAAATTACCATAGTGCTTGAATATACTGTTTGTATATTCATTCAAAATTCATAAACATATTTATATTCTGAAGCCAATTTAAAAATATTAAACTTTTAAAAGGCTATGATATAAAAAAACTATAAATACAATTAAATATTTCTTTGACATTCAACCCAAGAGCTATTTAACAGCTGCTTACTTCCAGAAAATCACTGCTCACCAGAAATTTAGTGCAAACAAACTATGTAAGTAAAATTGTTTTAGTAGACATTTTATTGACATCAAATAAGTTAAGGAATGTTTTTTGTCTTATTTGATAATATATAAGCAAAAGATAATCATTTAAACTTTATCAGCATTATACATATGAATAGGATAACATTTCTCAGTGATAAGACACTGATGTTAAAGGTACTTTTTAACATTGAAAGTATCACTTATTTTACATATGAAGTATTCAATATATTACATAGCTCATGGCAAGACAGCTTCAGTTATAGGTAGAACAAAGAAAGACACAAGTTTAAAAATAAAGACATAGTAACTTCTGATTCCTGCCCACTAAAATGTTGATAGGAACTAAGATATTCAAACTCTGATATTAGACAAAAAATCATATGTTTATAAGAATACAAACATGAGTCAAAGTAATTAACATTATTTGACATTAGAAGTATCCTATATTCTTATGTATGAACAGGTTATATATCATGATCTCTCCACAAACAGAGACAAGTTAGAAAATTAACAGAAAAATGGATTAGCCTTTACTGTCTCATAGGTTTACTGATGTGCAATCATGGGCATATTTACTTATTGCCTTCTTTTTTCCATACCTGAGCAGATTCTATCCATTACAAAAAGTCACTGAAACAAAAAAAAATTTTTTTTCAAGTTAAAGACACCTGTGTACAGGTTATTCAATAAATGGCAAGAGTATATTCTATGATAACACAAGCAGTTTTTTCTTTTAAATCAAGTTTCTCAATATCCATAACATGCTTATTCTTTACCATGTCAGTATTATATAAAGAATAATTCTAAATTCTCAGACAGTGATCATGGCACTCACTGGATACAAGTAGGGAGCAGTAGAATTATTTATCTTATACTTCACCCCAGAAAGGAACTCTCTTGATTCCAATTCTCATAGCCTGAAATTAGTAAGCACCTGGCTGGAACATTGAGCCTTCATAGGACCAAGGGCCTCACCTCCCATTGATGCCAGAGAACGCCATCCTCTGCTGCAATTGTAGGTAGAGCCATGGGACCTGCTGTGTATTCTTTGGCTGGTGGTTTAGTCTCTGGGAGCTCTAAGGGTCTGGTTGATTGACATTGTTGTTCTTCCTATGGGGTTACAAAACCCTGAAGCTCCTTCAGTCCTTCCCCTAACTACTCAATTAGGGTCCCTGTGCTCTGGGGGAGTATCCTCACAGAAGCAGGGGAAAAAGGTGATCAGATAGGGGATTTTCGGAGGGGAAACAACAAAGGGGAATAACTTGAAATGTAAATAAATAAAATCATTAATATTTAATTTTTTAAAAGAAAAGCACCTGGAAATTACATATATTATATAGTGTCTGCCATTACATTTCTATCAACTACAGAGTCCAACTTGTTTTTTGAGACAAAGTCTTATAGTGGTATGAGGCTCACTTGCTAAAAATCTTGGAGAGCAAGCCCCAATTTCCTATTGCAGTAATTACAAGCATAAAGTAAAAAAAAAAAAAAAAAAAAAAAAAAAAAAAAAAAAAAGCTCAATTATTAATTTGAGCTCTGAAATTTTAATTCAGGTTCTTCCAATCCCTGCAAAAAGACAATATTTACTGCAGTCTGACTACAACCTACAATTGACTTTACAGTGTACTACAATATTTTACTTATTTGAAACAAAGTAACAGTGGAACAAATATCTTTGCATTCAATGTTGTTTAAAAACTCAATGTATTCTATTTCCTGATGAGATATGGGCCTGTATAGATAGTCTACAGGTTCTTGACTTAACTTTGGTATGTGGTATCTGTCTAGAATACCATCCATTTCATTTAGATTTTCCATGGTTGTTGAGTATCAGTTTTTATGGTACGATCTGATGGTTTTTTTGTTTTTTTTTTTTGGATTTCCTTTGTTTCTCTTGTGACTTATCCCTTTTCTGATTTTTTGTTAATTTGGATACTGCCTCTGGGCTATTGGTTAGTTTGGCTAGGGATTTATCTATCTTGTTGATTCTCTCAAAAAACCAGCTTCTGGTTTTGTTGATTCTTTGTATTTTTTTTTTATTTCTCTTTGGTTGCTTTCTACCCTGAGTTTTACTATTTCTTGCATTCTACTCCTCTTGGGTTAGTTTTCTATTTTTTTTTTATTCTAGAAATCTCAGAAGTTCTGTTAAGTTGTTAGTTTAAGAGCTCTCCAGTTTCTTTTCAAGGGCATTTATGGCCATGATGTTTCCTCATATCACTGCTTTCATTGTATCCTATACATTTCAGTATGATGTGTCAACATTTTCATTAATTCGAGGAAGTCTTTCTTTATTTCTTCTCTGACCAAGTTGTCATTGAGTAGAGTTGTTCAGTTTATACATGTATGTGGGCTCTCTCTCTCTCTCTCTCTCTCTCTCTCTCTCTCTGTGTGTGTGTGTGTGTGTGTGTGTGTGTGTGTGTGTGTGTGTGTCTGTTACTGAACCAGGCTTAGGCCCTGATGATCTGATAGGATGCATGGGATAACTTCAAAGAAGACCTAATACCAATATTCCCAAAATTATTCCACAAAATATAAACAGAGCAAACTCTATATAACACATTCTATGAAACCACAGTTACTCTGATACCTAAACCACAAAAGGATCCAATTTAAAAAAGAGAGAGAACTTCAGACCAATCTTGCTTATGAATATCAATGCAAAAATACTCAATAAAATTCTTGCGAAACAAATCCAAGAACAAGTCAAAATCATCATTCACCATGATCAAGTAGGATTCATTCCAGGGATACAAGATTGGTTCAATATATGAAAATTCGTTAATGTAATCTACTATATAAACCAACTCAAGAAAAAAATTCACATGATCACCTCCTTAGATACTGAAAAAGCATTTGACAAAATACAGCATCCCTTCATGTGGAAAGGATTAAAGAATTCAGGAATTTAAGGCCCATACCTAAACATAATAAAAGCAATTCACTTCAAACCAACAGCCAATATCAAATTAAATGGAGAAATATTTGAAGCAATCTCACTAAAATCAGGGACAAGACAAGGATGCCCACTTTCCACATATTTATTCAGTATAGAACTAGAAGTGCTAGCTGGAACATTAAGACAACAAAAAGAGATCAAGGGGATACAAACTGGCAAAGAAGAAATAAAAGTTTCACTATTTGCAGATGATATGATAGTATACATAAACAACCTCAAAAATTCTACCAAGGAACTTCTCAAGTTGATAAAAAATAAACTTCAGAAAAGTGAGGATTCTTCAGTCCTACTTGGGATGGAGAAGAAACCAATCACAAGTGGAGAAGGAGGGAGGAACATGGGAAGGAGAGTAGACTTGGGATTGTGGCAAGAGGAACCTGACATTCTGCTGGGTAAGGGAAAAGAATTGAACACCTGAGGACCAGCTGAAAGGATGGAAATAGGTAACCTCAGCAGATAGGTGGTTGGGGAAACCCTCCAGAATGCAGCAGAGGCCTGGGAGGTGAGATACTCTCAGGACTCAATAGGACGTTAGATAAAATGCCAGAAAGTAGAGAGAGGGAACTTATAGACCCCATCACCAGCAGGAAGACAGGCCATCAATAGAGGCCTGGACCAGAGGCAGCATACACCCCCAATCCGTATACAATAGAGGACTGCCAGATCTAGGTTCAGTCGGAGAAGTTGCACCTAACCCTCAAGAGACTGGAGGACCTATGGAGTTTAAAGGTCTTATTAGATGGAAGGTAGGTGGTAGGGACATCCTTCATGGAGACAGTGCAGTAGGGAGGAGGTATGGGATGTAGGAGGTTGGACCAATGGAAGGCAGTAAAGTTTGGAGTGTAAAAAATACACTCCATCCCACAGTAAAAAATGGCCCACATTTGTTCCTGTCTAAAAGAATGGCAGGGATGGAAATGGAGAGGAACCTGAGGAAAAGAAGGTCCTGCCCAGGCCCAATGTAGAATGCAGCTCACGGGGAGGTCCCAAGGCCTGAGACTATTACTGAGGCTATGGAATGCTCACAGAAAGAGACCTATCATGACTGCACTCTGGAAGTCCCAACAAGGAGCTGAAAGAGTCAGATGCAGATATTTACACCCAACCAATGTATAGAAGCTGCTGACAGCTGTGACTAAATTAGGGAAAAGCTGGAAGAAGCTGAGGAGAAGGGTGACCGTGTAAGAAGACCGTCACCATCAATTAACCTTGACACCCAATATCTCTCAAACACTGGACCAGAGGCAGCATACACCCCCAATCCGTATACAATAGAGGACTGCCAGATCTAGGTTCAGTCGGAGAAGTTGCACCTAACCCTCAAGAGACTGGAGGCCCTATGGAGTTTAAAGGTCTTATTAGATGGAAGGTAGGTGGTAGGGACATCCTTCGTGGAGACAGTGCAGTAGGGAGGAGGTATGGGTTGTAGGAGGTTGGACCAATGGAAGGCAGTAAAATTTGGAGTGTAAAAAATAGATAGATGGATAGATAGATAGATAGATAGATAGAAGACAAAAACTATCTCAAATTAAAAAACAAATTATTTTTTATTTATTCTATATTCTTTATGAAGCATGTCTTTATTTGCAACATCTCATTTTAAAGGCCACATACTTTTCTTCATTAGTGAAAATCATGTTTCCTGGGCCAAATGATCCACACAGTGCCTACATGGAAGTATTAATAAAAATTTTATTTGGTTTAGTATTTTGCATGAAATTTTTTTAAATTCTGATTTCAGAATTTATGAGCATTTTCTTTAAAATTTCAAAGAAATAGTGTGAAAAACTTCTGTGGTGATAATTCTGACTTTTGAGATGTCTGTGAAGTTCAAATTAGACAAGATTACACTCAATAGAGAATAGTGAAGTATTGTAGCTTAACCATCATCTGTATCACTCAGAACAGGCAATTTAAATATTGCTATCTATTTTCTTTCTTATCATAAAGATATTTTATTAATTATCCAATAAATATGTCAAGTCGATGCTATTATTTACTCAACAATATGATTTAAATTATATTAAATCTGAATCATTTCTCTAATATTTTCCTACCGTTTCTGTATTCATACTGTAAATTTATGGGATATATAAAAACAAATATTCAATTTTTAACAGAGAACATGAAATTTATAAATTCTAATTAGGTCAAACAGTTTAAATATGTCTTTTTACAAAACTATGTGTTCCATTGAAAAAACATAAATTTTTAAGATTATACTTAAAATTATAAAAGAATTATAGTTTTGCTCAATCTCTTTAGATGTGAGTATGGCCTTGGGCTCATCCTACCTTCTAGACAAAATCTTTAATCAATTGTAGTTGTAAAGTTATTATTGTCCAGTAAAACTATTCTAAGTACCTTAATAGAATACCAATCAATTCTGTCCAGGTTAGTCACAAACTCTATGTAATTGAATATTATATGCTTTTACAGAGTTTTGAAGAATATAGTAAAACATTTTATCATATGCACTTGTCTATATCTATCTTAACTTCCTAGAAATCTTTTCCATACATCTTCTAATCATAATAATAATTACCTGGTTTGACAGATAAAATTTTGGAAAACAAAATGAAAATTTAAAAACACTAAAAATATAGATTTTGAAGTAGAGAAATTTATTCACTACAATATAAATTTGCAGATAAATATTGATTCAAGACATAGGACTGAAATTTTCTCTAACCCAAATGTGATTAAATTTAAGTCAATTTCTCTTTCAAGAAGAGATGGCATGGAAAATTTTTTATCACATTGTTAAAGGACTTAATTTCTCCTTGTCTTTGTAGATATTTAATTAAGGTAGTAAGTATTCTGTACTTAGCCTGAAATCTTGAATAAATATAAAACTGACTTCCTGCATCAATTTTCTTCCTATTCACTGTGAGAAAATAAAAGGCATTATTTTCTAGTATTTTATGTTCTTAGTAATATAAACATAAACTTTTATGACTATTACTGTTCTGTAGCATTTACTAGGTAAGGAAAACATAAAATGTGTCATGAGGAAAGATAAAGGTTAAGGACTGTAATTACTGTTAATGTTTTCAAATGTATTTATAACTCAAAATATTTCAAAACAAGTAAAACTGTCTTAGAAAGAACATAATAATTTACTACTTCAATTTTGAAAGTGAAAGTTTAACAATAAACCTGCAAGTAATCACAGTATGTTTAATTCATTGAAATGCCCTGTTGTGAATGGAATCTCTTTTCTGTTTCCTAAAGAATGTTTTTATCCTATCATTTTAATCATTGTGAAACAGAGGTGGTTATCTGTAACTACTATGTTTGCAGCATTGTTCTCTGCTTTCAGACAGACTACTCAGGATTAAGGTATAACACAGAGAATATTATATAATAATATATGCTGCAAGATCTAGGAGATCCAGGAGATGATATAGGCAGCACATACGCAGTATTCAACATTGTATTTTATAACTTACTATAAGTATGGTCCTGATAAATGGTTTCAATGAAAAGAAACATTAAAACTGTTATCAGACAGGTTTGATTATCCTTACTAAGATTATAACCGGAATCACAAGTATAAGCATTTTGAGCCATGAGTGATTTTTACTTTTACATAAATGCTTTTAAGCTGCCCTTTTCCTTATGGATAAAATGTAGTATTTTAATGCAATAAGAACATGCCCATAGATTTTTGAAAGACTATGTAATTCTTCTAATGAAAATAATTACTTTTTCCTAAAAATATAGAAAACTATCTTTAATGTATAAAATGAATTATTGTAAGGATTTAATTACATTTGTAAAATGTAAACTTTCAATCAAAATTAATTAATGTTTCAATAAAATTTCACAAAATGATTTTTCCATTTGATTTTTATTATATTCAATTGGGATGATACAATGATAGTAATCTTTAAAGGTATATTTCCTATGATATAATTTGTCACATGTATGATTATAATGAGATAGGATAAGTGATAGTCATTTTCTTAAGTATCTCAGACTTAATATTTAGTGATGCTGTTGTTGCCAGTGACATTATAGGAGAGCTGCAAGAAGTACTTGTAAATGAAGACAGACGCAGTTTCTGAAAACAGTACTTGCCAGGGAGGTACAACATAGGCATACTCTGTTCACCCATTGATATCAGAGTAGCTCCTCTTTAAGTGTTGGTCTCTCATCTACCTAAGTACAATTCTTTTCTCTGAATCCAATTAACTCATGTTCTTTGCTCTTTAACCATTCCTGACACACTGTGCTCTATCTGTCTCTGCTTCTCTTTTTCTCTGTCTCTTTTTTTCTCTCTGTTTCTGTCTCTGTCTCCTTCTCTCGAGACTCAAACTCTGCCATCAATGTATTGCATGTGCCTACATAGTTGGGAATTCATATTCTACAAAATTATAGTTAAGCAAGGAACTTTTTATTCCCATGAACAGGTAACCGGAATGATGACTTTGACTGTCATTTAGGGATGGTCTCGCCAGAATATTCCATAAGAAATATAAGTTTTTAAATATAAATATATTGTGAGAGAATACCACAGAAGAATATATACTGCTGAGAATTCTGGACATGACAGTGAGAGAAATGTATTCAGAATATAGTATATGAAAAAACTAATAAAAATCACAACACAGAAAATAAGGTTATTATATTTATTAAGGTAAATATACTTGATGTTTAGGAGTAAGTTTTGTGAAAATAAAGGTTTTTGCGGCAGTAGAGAGACTCTAATTTGATAGTTGTATTTATCTAATTCATCTATCTAAAATCAACTCTATCAAACGGAAACATCTTATTATTTTACAGAATATCATGTTTTCTGACAGAAATAATATCTATCATGAATTCAATTGTCTTCATGTATCCAAAAATATCCATTACTTGGCTAAGTAAATTGCTTTATCATCAGTATTATGGCTTGCTAGTTTTATTAAAGAAGCACAAAGGCTGACCTTAAGTCATAAAGTAAATTAAAAGCAGTGGTCAAATGAAGTAAACTCTGGCTTTTTCTATATATGGAAACTCACAGAATTCTACTCATTCCTGGCTAAATTCTACTCAATTCCTGAATTGTAAACCATACAGGATAACCATGCTAATATCCACAGATCCAAAGAAGCTAAGTAACAAGGGGGGCCCAAGAGAGGATGCTTGAATCTCATTAATAAGGAGAAATAATTAGGGATCAAGGGTGGGTAGAGGGAGAGAACAATGTGTATGAGAGAGGGAGGGAAGGGGGAAAGGGGGGATTAATTGTGGAGAGGCCAGAAGGAGAGAGAACTGTGAGAATTTGAATTAGTATGGGTGGAGGAATCTCTTGAATGAGCTAGAAACCAAGGACAATATAAACTTACAGATGTCTAAGAGGGTGATCCTAGAAATAGGGGATATAGATCCTTCTCTAACCCACCAATACTTAATTGGCGGGATGAGAATACCAGTCCAATCACAAAATTTTCTACCCAAAAATTTCCCTGCAAGATGTGCAGGTGTAAAGAGGGTGCAGAAATTGAGGGAAAAGGAAAGCAATGACTACTCTGCCATGAGGCTATTATGATATACAGCTATACTTCCAGAATGGATCCCAGAATAAGTGTCATCTGAGAGGATTCACACAGCAGGTAATGGAAGTAGATACAGAGACCCACTTCCAAATGAAATGGAGAGCTTGAGGAATCATATTGAAGAGAGGGGG